>SJYA01002274.1:3131785-3165500 GCA_006410615.1 Neotragus moschatus | reverse complement strand
CTTTGGCATAGTCAATAAAGCAGAAATAGATGTTTTTCTGGTACTCTCTTGCTTTTTCCATGATCCAGCGGATGTTGGCAATTTGATCTCTGGTTCCTCTGCCTTTTCTAAAACCAGCTTGAACATCTGGAAGTTCACGGTTCACGTATTGCTGAAGCCTGGCTTGGAGAATTTTGAGCATTACTTTACTAGTGTGTGAGATGAGTGCAATTGTGCGGTAGTTTGAGCATTCTTTGGCATTGCCTTTGTTTGGGATTGGAATAAAAACCGACCTTTTCCAGTCCTGTGGCCACTGTTGAGTTTTCCAAATTTACTGGCATATGAGTGCAGCACTTTCACAGCATCATCTTTCAGGATTTGGAATAGCTCAACTGGAATTCCATCACCTCCACTAGCTTTGTTCCTAGTGATGCTTTCTAAGGCCCAAGCCTCTAATTAAAATAAATAAATTTATATTAAGAAAATCAGTGTCTACAGTGTTAAAGTGGGTTCTTATAGATAGAATAAAATTGGTTCTTGCTTTTTTTTAATCCAGTCTAACAATCTCTGCTTTTAATTGCAGGGTTTAGATTGCCTATATTTAATGTGATTATTGATACGTCTGGGTTTAAATCTACCATATTGCTATTGCTATTTGTTGTCTATCTTTTTCCTTTTTTTTTTTTGCATTATTTTTATGATTCCAATTGATCTCTTTGTTGGCTTATTAGCTATACCTCTACCTTGTCTTGTTATTGGTTCCTCTACAATTTACAATATATTGATACATCTTTAACTCATCACAGTCTGCTCTCAGATAGTGTTAAACCATTCCATGTGAAGTGTAAGAAAATTTTCTCTTCTTTTGTACTATGGTCGCATTTTACTCCTATGTATGTTATAAACACCATGGGATGCTGGTATTATTTTATTTTCAATAGACAGTTTTAATAAACAGATTAAACAGTGGAAAATACCTTTTATATTAGTCCACATATTCCTCTTGATTTCTTTGGGTAGACACAAATTTCCAAATAGTATTATTCCTCACGCTTGAAGAATTTCCTTTAGTATATTTTATAGTGGAGCTATGCTGGTAATGACTTTTCTCTGATATTGTTTGTTTTAAAATGTGTTTAGCTCACTATCATTTTTGAAAGATACTTTTGTTGGGCACAAAACTCTATTTGATAGGTTTATTTTCTTCTGGTTTGCACAGTTTCTGACATAAAATCTTCTGTTATTCTTATCTTCATTTCTCTGTACATAATGTATTTGCTTTCTTCTGACTGCTTGTAACAATTTCTTTTTAACCATTTTTTTCAGTAATTTGATTATTAAGTGGTGTGTTGCATTTTTATTTTATTTTTAATCAATATCTGTTTTAAAGTATAGCTGATTTACAATATTGTGTTAATTTCTGCTGTGCAGCAAACTAATGCAGCCATATATACATATACATTCTTTTAAAAATATTCTTTTCTATTATGGTTTATCACAGGATATTGAATATAATTCTCTGTGCTATACAGAGACTTTGTTGTTTATCCATTCTATACATACAAGTTTCTATCTGTTAACCCTAACCTCCCACGCCATCCACAGGGAACCCTACTTAGTGATCTGTGGTGACCTAAATGGGAAGGAAATCTAAAAAAGACTGGATATTTTTGCGTACTGATTCACTTTGCTGTGCAGCAGAAACTAACACAGCATTGCAAAGCAACTATGGAAGTGAAAGTGAAGTTGCTCAGTCGGGTCTAGCTTTTTGCAACCCCACGGACTGCAGCACACCAGGCTTCCCTGTCCATCACCAACTCCCAGAGCTCGCTCAAACTCAGGTCCATCGAGCTGGTAGTGCTATCCAACCGTCTCATCCGCTATCATGCTCTTCTCCTCCTGCCTTCAATCTTGCCTAGCATCAGCGTATTTCCCAGTGAGTCAGTTCTTCACATCAGGTGGCCAAAGACAAACTTCAGCTTCAGCATCAGTCCTTCCAATGAACGCCCAGGACTGATCTCCTTTAGGACTGACTGGTTGGATCTCCTTGCTATCCAGGGGACTCTCAAGAGTCTTCTCCAGCACCACAATTCAAAAGCATCAATTCTTTGGTGCTCAGCTTTCTTTATAGTCCAACTCTCACATCCATATATGACTACTGGAAAAACCATAGCTTTGACTAGACGGACCTTTGTCGGCAAAGTAATGCCTCTTCTTTTTAATATGCTGTCTAGGTTGGTCACAGTTTTTCTTTCCAGGAACAAGCGTCTTTTAATTTCGTGGCTGCAGTCACCATCTGCAGTGATTTGGGAGCCCCAAAATATAAAGTCTGTCACTGTGTCTATCGTTTCCCCATCTATTTGCCATGAAGGGATGGGACAAGATGCCATGATCTTCATTTTTTAAATGTTGAGTTTTAGGCCAGCTTTTTCACTCTTCTATTTCACTTTCATCAAGAAGCTCCTCAGTTCCTCCTCACTTTCTGCCATAAGGGTGGTGTCATCTGCGTATCTGAGGTTATTGGTATTTCTCTCGGCAATCTTGATTCCAGCTTGTGCTTCATCCAGCCTGGCATTTCACAAGATGTACTCTGCATATAAGTTAAATAAGCCGAATGACAATATACATGTACTCCTTTCCCAATTTGGAACCAGTCCATTGTTCCATGTCTGGTTCTAACTGTTGCTTCTTGACCTGCATACAGATTTCTCAGGTGGCAGGTCAGGTGGTCTGGTATTCCCATCTCTTGAAGAATTTTCCTCAGTTTTTTGTGATCCACATAATCAAAGGCTTTAGGGTAATCAATAAAGCAGAAGTGCATGCTTTTCTGGAACTTTCTTGCTTTTCCAATAATCCAGTGGATGGTGGCAATTTGATCTCTGGCTACTCTGCCTTTTTTAAATCCAGCTTGAACATCTGGAAGTTCTTGGTTCACGTACTGCTGAACTCTCACTTGAAGAATTTTGAGCATTACTTTGCTAGAGTGTGAGATGAGTGCAATTGCGCGGTAGTTTGAACATTCTTTGGTATTGCCTTTCTTTGCAATTGGAATGAAAACTGACCTTTTCCAGTCCTGTGGCCTCTGCTGAGTTTTCAAAATTTGCTGGCATATTGAATGAAGCACTTTCACAGCATCATCTTTTAGGATTTGAAACAGCTCAGCTGGAATTCCATCACCTTCACTAGCTTTGTTTGTAGTGATGATTCCAAAGGTCCACTTGACTTATCTCTTCAGACATCCAGGATGTCTGGCTCTAGGTGAGTGATCACACCATTGTGGTTATCTGGGTCATTAAGATCTTTTTTATAGTCCTTCTGTGTATTCTTGCCACCTTTTATTAATAAATCTGCTTCTGTTGGGTCCATACCATTTCCATACCCATCTTCGCATGAAATGTTTCCTTGGTATCTCTGATTTTCTTGGAGAGATCACTAGTCTTTCCCATTCTATTCTTTTCCTCTATTTCTTTGCATTGATCACTGAGGAAGTCTTTCTTATCTCTCCTTGCTCTTCTTTGGAACTCTGAATTCAGATGGATATATCTTTCCTTTTCTTCTTTGCCTTTAGCTTCTCTTCTTAATGAAACTATCTGTGGAACAGAAACAATAATGGACAGGCTGCATTTTAAAATGTTTGATCTCCTTGGAATCATTGAGCTTTTTTTAGATCTGTGAGTTTATAGTTTTTATTTTCAATTTATTACTAGCAATGTTTTACTGTTAGCAAAATCTATCTCTTTAAAAAAATCTTTTCTAGCTTTATTGAGGTATGATTCACAAACAAAAGTTGTACAGTCACACCCCAAAGATATTGCAAGTTTGGTTCCAGACCATTACAGCAAAGCAAATATCCCAATACTGTGAGTCATGTGATTTTTTGCTTTCCCAGTGCGTATGAAAGTTGTTTATACTATACTGTAAATGTGCAATACCATTTTGTCTAAAAAATATGCATACCTTAATTTAAAAAATATTCTGTTGATAGAAGAATGCTAACCATCATTTGGCAGTGCAGCGTTGCCATAAACCTTCAATTTGCTAAAAACACAGTATCTGTGAAGTTCAATAAAGCAAAGCACAATAAACAAGCTACACCTGTATATATTTAGGTTGTAAAAATATGGTTTCTTTAAGGTGTACAATGTGATGACTTAATATATGTATACATTGTGAAGTAATGACCACAATCAAGTTAATTAACATTTCCATCATCTCACATGGTTTCCATTTTTGTGTGTGTAGTGAGAATATATGATCTATTCTCTTAGCAAATTTCAAGTATACGTTACAGTATTATTAGTTATAATCACCATGTTCCATGCAGTACATGAGATCTCCAAAACTTGTTTGTCTTATAACTAGAAGTTTCTATCATTTGCATGGTTGGTAATTTTTTGTTGGATGCTGACATTATTGATTTTAGTTAGTTACTAGATGTCATTGTAATTTTTGAAAAAATACTGTTGAGCTGTCTTTATCCGACATGCAGTTATATTCCTTGGGATTCGTTTGATCTTTTTCAAGCTCAAAATTAGGCTTTGTTGGAGCAGATCCAGAGCAGCCTTTGATTTTGGGTTAATTTAAACGATACCCTTTGGAAGACTCTAGTTGATGTCATTTGTACTATAAGATCTTTCTACTTTGGTGGTGGTTGTGATGGTTTAGCTGCTAAATCATGTCTGACTCTTTTGCGACCCCATGGACTGTAGCCCACAAGGCTGCTCTGTCCATGGGATTTTCCAGGCAAGAATACTGTAATGGGTTGCCATTTCCTTCGCCACTACGCTGGTGGCAATCTGAAATATTCTCAGTCCTGGGTGAGAATATTCTCAGTGAAATATTGGGTGAAGTATTCTCAGTCCTGAAGGTTGTTCAGCCTGCTGCTTTCTGGTGATTTTCTCATCAGCCTCAGGCAGTTTTATCTGCTGGGTGTGCAGGTCAGCACTCAACCTAAGTTCAAAAGTCCCTCTCTTCAGACCTTTCAAGCTCGCTCCCTCTTTCTGAGCGACTCTCTTCTCTCTGGTTCTCTCTCATACAAATTCTAGTCACGGCCTTTCTGAACTCTGGTTTCTACCTTCTCGACTCACCAAGATCACCAGGCAGTTTGGAACCCTTGTCCTTGCGTTGAGCCTGCAAGTAGCCTTCAGGCAGTATTCTAGGGCAGTTATAGAACTTACACATGCGCTTCTCCTCTCACTGAGATCATGGTCCTGTGTTGTTCAATGTCTGAAAGGTTGTGTTTCATATATTTAGTCTGGTTTACTAATTGTGTAATTTGAGATGGTAAATCTGATACCTGGCACTCCCTCACGCCCCAAATGAATGCCCCGTGTAATTGTTTTTAATTAGAAACATCTTCTAGTCAGCAGTATATGTGTAGTTTATATTTTAAGACATTAAATATATCTTAACGATAATAGAAGACAACATTTCAATATGCTGTGCCATCCCATCTTAGCTCCGCTGTGTAGAAATAACCGCTTCTTTAATTACTTAGGTTTTCTTATTATAGCTAATCCATATTTCTAAATAATATATGTCTACTGCTACTTCTCATTTATTTCTGATGTTATCTATTGATTTCCTTTTATCGTAGGAAAGAGTAAGCTTTTTTATACCACATCTTGATTTCCCATCTTTCACCTTCCCAATAAAATTGTATCACAATTTTTTATATAACAAATAATTAGTTTTATATCATTATGACTATGCAAATATTGCTTACTTCATAGCCCTAACATATTACTATGATTCTGTTTTATTTCTCCTTCAGTTTTTATTATTCAAATTCATAATTACTTAATATAAAACTATTTATTTCACCATTCACGTGTTCTTCATCTTTTCCAAATATTCCACTTTTAGGATATCATATGGAGTTCTCCTCTTTTTATTGCAAGTGACTCTCCTCAGATTCTCAGAGATGCCAGCAAGTTGCAGATCTGTTACCCTGGAGTCCCCCAGCCTCTGTTTTAGGCTGGAGTCCCCCAGCCTAAGTTGTATCCGTTGTTTCCTGTTTCTGGTGTCATTATCTTTCTTGGTTTACTCCCTCTTTTTTTGCTGAAGTATGTGCCACATAGTTTCCTAGTAAATGGATATCATTTCAGGTTCATTAAATACCTGAAATATCTTTGTTCCACTGTTAGATTTTGGTGGCTAGTTTGACTTTGTGTAAAGTTTTAAGTTAAAAAGTTTCCAATCAAATTGGATGGCCTTGATCTATAGTTTTTGGTATTGCTAAGGAAAAGTCTGAAATCATCATAATTCTTATTTCTTCTTTTCAAATTATTTTCACTTTGGAATATGATATAATTTCTCTCTCTACCCTGGTCCTTGAAATTGCATATTGATGAACTTTTAATGTAACTTTTCTTCAATTATCGTGCTAGACAACCTGGAGACATATATTTGAGGTGTCCTCTACTCCTTTCCCCTAACTTTCTCTGTTTTTCTCTTTCTGTGGCTCCTCTAAGCTGTATGATATAACTCTTGGTTTTAACTTCTGTTTAATTTTTTCCCTCTCCTTTGGTTATCTCTTTGTCTTTTTGTTTTATTTTCCTTCAGATTTTTTGGATTTTATTTTGAAGGCATTCTATTCAAGTTTTTTATTTTGGCAGTCATATATGCTAATTTCCAAGAGCTCTTTCTTAATCTTTGAGTGTTTTCTGTCTTAGTTTCCTGCTGTTTAATGTGCTTGTTCCTTTTTTTTCCTCCCTTATCTGACAGGGTAATAATTTGAAGCAAATCTTTTCTTCTGCTTTGTATTATCTGTTAGATAAAGTATATTTTCCCTGTGATTGTTTTGATCTTTCACTTCTATGTTAGAGGTTGTTCTCAATTATTTGATGAGCCTTGGCTCTTCATATTTAACAGTAAGACACAAAAATGTGTGTGTGTGTGTGTGTATAGCATGTGAGAGTGGGTGGTGGGGTTCACTTAAAAAATAGTTGGGTAAGTTGTTGGTCATTTTACTGGTGCTCCCCAAATCCCAGAGAAGAGACCTCCAAAAGTCAATCAGGGAAGTGCCTGATTACCAGCATTCTGCCTGGAGTCCAGATGGGGACAGAAGACTTGGACCCATCGCTTCATTTTACAGACTTTCAATTAATCTTTTTGTCATTAATCCTGCTCTCCACTTCCTAGGTGCCTTGGAATCCTGAACTTCTGTTAATTTTGCCAGAGAAGAAAACTCATATCTTCTACCTGGTGAAGAAGTAAGTGGGTTGGTAACCAAATGCCTTGATCTAGGTGTTCTGGTTCCCCTGAATTCTTAGCCTTTCCAGGGTTTTATTGAACAAATTGCTCTCTTTTTTTTCACCCCCTCCTCTAGTTTTCCTTTATCTTACTAAGCCAGTAACTATTCTTCCAACAATTTGTAGTCTTCTAAAAATTTATTATGATCTCTCATAAACTGATATCCCCTGTCCCATTCCTTTGTGGCTTTAAAGAATTTTTCTTTTTTATCACATTAGTGGGGGCACAGAAGAAATAAACACATACTAGCAAACAGCTTTTTTTTTTTTTTTTGCAAACAGCCATTTTTGACCAAAATGTTAGCTTATGTAATGTTTATTGATATGGCAATAATGAAAACTTTCTTGTGTCTATAGCATTTTTTTCTCCTTTTGCATTTATGGGTTAGTATAGAATCAAAAGCATGAGTAAGAAATTAGATTTAAATAGCTAGCAGGACATTTATCCCACTTTTCTGAAGCTGAGAAGAGTTGTAGAGAGAATTTGAGCCTAATGGGAAGAAAGAAAGCTCTGTATCACATGTTTTCGGCTTCTTCTCTTTCTTTTTTTGTTAATGAGTTCACCTGTAAGAAACAGAACTGTGAATGCCTTGGACTCTTTAAGTAAGTAGGAGGGTCTAGAGCACTTTTCTTTGAGAAGGAAGGAGTTTTATATGTATAGTTTTGTCAGACTCAGTTCTTGGCCTGGGGCAGGCCAGTTGGGAGTTCATAAGACTTAACTCCCCAAGGAAAGAAAAACTCTGCTAAGAAGCTCAACATGTTAGTCCCGAGGGCCAGACATCTTTCAGAGATTATGCTTGTGTATGCTCAAAGTCTGTCCTCCCAGACCCCACCCCAATGGGCCATGTGTCTGTGGAGGTCCCCCAGGATGGCAACAGAGCTTGCAAAGCTCATTCAGCCGGCAGGAACTGCTCCACAAGTGCTCTGTGTTTGGGGTGGGACCAGCTACCCACACAAGTCTTCTTTCAATGGAGACTAGGACTCGACTGGTCAATGGGCACAGAATTTTTGGATGATGAAAAACGTCTGGAAATGGATGGAGGTGATTGTTGTACAACATTGTGAATGTGGTTAATGCCATTCAACTGTACATTTAAAATGGTTAAGATGGTAAATTTTGTATCATGTGTGTTTTGAAACAATTTTAAAAAGTTTTTTAAAGGCTTCCCCCAAATGAGAGACCGCTCTTGTTGGTTCACTCCAGGCTCTGGGCTTCAGCTTACTGAACTGTGGTCTGTAGCAGGAAACTTCTAGCCCATTATCAGCAGGACCTGGTCCCTCAGTGCCTGGGGGCCAAATGAGCAAGAAGTGGTCCTGGGCTCCTAGACTAGAATGACTTGTCTCATTTCACCCTGGTCCCTAGTTTGAATTATGTACCCATCCAAAACTTTTATTTCTTTTCTTTCGCCACAAGGACTCATGCGGTAATGTGAGCACAGTAGAAGCACCAAGAAAATGCTTTTTAGTTCAAAATTAGTCCAAAGAAAAGGGTGGTAAGTGGACAGCCACTCCCATTTGCATAACATTTTACAGTTTCACAGCCCTTGTCTGTGGCTTGGCTCCTCGGAGTCCCAGAACTGCTCCAGGAGGTTCTCAGAATAGTAAATAGTATCTTTCTTTTATGGATGAGGTCATTGGGGTGTAGGTAAGTTACACAGTTTATCCAAGTCTGACAGCTAATGTGTGCCAGCAATAAGACTCTGTCCCAGGTCTTTTGACTTCAAGTCCAGGGTAATTTCCATGTGGCCTTGGAAACATAAAGACAACACAAGCAACGTCCATGAAATCATAGTATATTATACCCAGACACTTGAGCCTGCTTTCAAGGGTTTTTATAACTTAGAGTTATTTATCATTTGATTAATTTCCAAATTATTTTTATATCAGTTAGTTCATTCATTCACTAACTTAAAAAATAACCACGAGTTGTGTACTTTTTACTTTGTGTTTAGTACTATAAATACTGACTATACAACATCCAGTGCAGCATAAGTTGTAGGGTGTATAGGTAGGTTGCTCAGTGGGTGAATAACTCGCCTGCAATGCAGGAGATGTAGGAAATGAAGGTTCCACTCCTGGGTCAGTAAGATCCCCTGGAGGAGGGCATGACAATCCACTCCAGTATTTTTGCCTGGAGAACTCCATGGACAGAGGAGCCTGGTGGACTACAGTCAATAGGCTCACAAAGAGTTGGACACGCCTGAAGTGGCTGAGCACACACACACACACACACACACACACACACACACACACNCGGAGTCCCAGAACTGCTCCAGGAGGTTCTCAGAATAGTAAATAGTATCTTTCTTTTATGGATGAGGTCATTGGGGTGTAGGTAAGTTACACAGTTTATCCAAGTCTGACAGCTAATGTGTGCCAGCAATAAGACTCTGTCCCAGGTCTTTTGACTTCAAGTCCAGGGTAATTTCCATGTGGCTTTGGAAACATAAAGACAACACAAGCAACGTCCATGAAATCATAGTATATTATACCCAGACACTTGAGCCTGCTTTCAAGGGTTTTTATAACTTAGAGTTATTTATCATTTGATTAATTTCCAAATTGTTTTTATATCAGTTAGTTCATTCATTCACTAACTTAAAAAATAACCACGAGTTGTGTACTTTTTACTTTGTGTTTAGTACTATAAATACTGACTATACAACATCCAGTGCAGCATAAGTTGTAGGGTGTATAGGTAGGTTGCTCAGTGGGTGAATAACTCGCCTGCAATGCAGGAGATGTAGGAAATGAAGGTTCCACTCCTGGGTCAGTAAGATCCCCTGGAGGAGGGCATGACAATCCACTCCAGTATTTTTGCCTGGAGAACTCCATGGACAGAGGAGCCTGGTGGACTACAGTCAATAGGCTCACAAAGAGTTGGACATGCCTGAAGTGGCTGAGCACACACACACACACACACACACACACACACACACTATAACAAATAACCACAAGCATAATGACTTAAAACAATACAAAATTTTATCTTACTTTTCTGGAGATAAGAATTTTAAAATCCGTTTCACTGGGTCAAGATCAAGCTGTTGGCAAACAACTGTGTTCCCTCTGGAGGCTCTAGACAAGAATCCATTTCCTTCCCTCTCGCAGCTTCCAGAGGCCTCCTGCATTCCATGGCTGGTGGTCTCATCCATCTTCCAACCTAGTTATTCTCACAATGCTATCTCTTGTTCTGGGTCTCCTGTTTCCCTCTTCCTTATTTAAGGACACTTGTGATTACATTGGGCTCACCTGGATAACCCAGGATACTTTCCTTAAGGTCAACAGATTAGTAACTTTAATTCCATCTGCAAGCTTAATTCTCCCTTGCCACATAATATAATATATTCACAGGTTCTGGGGATTCAAATGTAGACATATCCAGGGACCATTATTCTGCCTAGCTAGAAAGAGATCTTTTCCCGAAATAACAGTAACTTGTGATTATAGGCATCAGGTATGTTGCCAAATGAGTACTATAGATCACCAGTGGAGAAAGCAGGAGGAAAGCCCTCCTTGGGGCCTTGAGTGATCAAGGAACTCTTCACATTAGGCAAGGGAACTAAAGAAGCAATGTTTCAGGGGTAAGAATGAACACAGGGAGCCACGAGAGAGTCTTAAGCAATGGTAACCTGAAGTGAAGACAGTCTTGAATGGATGAACATGGTGCTTGGATATGCATGAGCCTCACTTGATTATCACAGGCTTTGTTCTTCTCTATTTTATAGAGGAGAAATTAAGGTCCAGAGAGTGTGAATGCCTTAGAAGGAAGTTAGTTGGCAAAGCTCCTGGCCAGATGGGAAGGGGGTTTTTCATGGTTCTGGGGAGAGGAGGAGGTTCTAACTTTTGCCACTGCCCATGAGTGTTCTCAGTAAGCCCAACTCTCTTTGGAATTATTCCCAGAAAATTCCTAAAATTAGCTGTTTCCGTCTTTGCTCCTAATCATCTTCTCTTATGGGATGTGCATTTTTCAGAGTCCACAGTTTCCTGCTGCTTTTCAGCTGCGGTTGTTAGGGGGAGGGTGGTTCCAGAGCACAGGTTGGGATACGGGGTATAGAGTCTTTGGGGGAGCCCTTTGCTTTGATAATAGTTTGTCATTCATGTAACACTGGGTCATCAGCTCTGGGCTTTTGCCTAAAGCTTCAGCTCCATATTTAGCTGTACTTCTGGGAAATGTGCTACAGCACAGTGCAGGGAAAAAGCACAGGAAGGAGAGGCAGAAGAGCTGCTTCAGACTTTCTGTTGCTAGCAAGCTCTGGGACTGCAGGCAAGTCACTTTGCCTAGCCTTAGTTTCCCCACCTGTCAAATGGGTTGATTTGATATGGTAAGCCTTTGAGTTCCAAGAGTCTATATTCATGAATTCTAGGATTTTACATCAGTGAAGGTCAAAGGTGGATCTGGATCTACAACTCATATACCCATGTCCCCATTTCTTTAACTTTATGGTTTACTTTCATCACCTGCTTGGGTCTCCTGCTCACATTGGTAGGGCAACCCTTTCATTAGAGATGTCCAGAAATATGTGTCAGTGAATGCAACTCATTCGTCAATCCCTCCATCTATTCATCCAACAATTAAATGCCTATTTCTGCAAGGTGAGCCAATACCATTTTCCTAAGCCTTCTTGTTAGGTGGGAAGGAGGTACAATCAGACACCAGAGAATGTCTGAGTTGGAAGGACTTTTAGAAACCATCAAGTCTGATAACCTTCTTGTTACAAACAAGGGAACAAAAGCCTAAATGCATGAAGTGATTTGCCTAAGGTCACATGGCTAGTAAATGTCAGAACTGAGAAGAGAATCAATTTTCCAGTTTTCCAGTCCAACTCTGCCTTCTCCCTCCATTATCTACCACATTCTATTAACTGATTAAAAAACAAAACTCTAATGAGCCCTAAATTATTTTTTCCTTGAATGCAAAATATTTTTAATTGGGAAAGGATGTGCCCAAATTTGTGATGAGAAACAATTAACACAGCCTCAGTGGAATTACTGGGCCATGTTCCACTGTTTCAGCAAAGGCCTTCTGTAATGGGAGGAACAAGATGAGGAAGAAGAGAATGCTGCCCTTTCTTGTTCTGAAAAAATTTCCTCTCCCCATTAAGCTTTGCTTGTTTGTCAAACAGGAGCCTAGGAAGTCACATGACCCAAGCAATCCCACTGTCTACCCTGATTCCTCAGTGCTGTGTTTGGGATCTCATGGCTCAGCTCTGTTTTGTTGCCAAGGTGGATGAATAGACCTTGGCTGACTTTTGAGTCCAAGGGCCCATTCTCTCTTTGATCCACTGAGGACAGGTCAGCACCTGCCTCATTTGTCTTCAAACCAGGCCACCCACCCCACGCCACATGGAACCAGCAAAAGTGAGATGGCAGTCTCATAGCTGTAAGAGGAGAAATTGCCTTCGACCTTTCTCTTCACTCCTGGTCCCATGTTCTACTGTCTGCTCCATTCTGACTTCTACCAGCTCCCCAATTTTTAACTTTGTCTCCTATTTCTAACCCTATTGAGTCAGCCCTTTTACCAACCAGATTTATTGGGTTCAACTCTCGGTTCTCCCTGGGTCATGAATCATACTCATCCTCTGACTTTTCCCACTCCTGGACACTTTGATTAAAGCCCAACCCAATTTTTACTAATCTATCTTCCAGAGACATTTTTCCTTACTCTAGGAAGCACTCTGCCAGGCTCATCCTTAGTCCCCTACAAGGGGGTAATTGACATCCAGGCCACTGTGTGTATCCCCAGGACTCACTCAGATCGCTCCTCCAAATAACTGCCTAGATCTGTCACTTGTATGTCTACCTTCTCGTTTCCCTGCAAGCCCTGGGCTTCACATCCAGAACCTGCTTTGGGTCCCTCCCTTGCCTTAGTTTGGCAACCTTGTTGAGTTCTTGGTCTACCCACCACAGTTCTTTGTAAACTCTGGGCCCTGCTGTGGCATCACTTGTACCATTAGACTTGGATGACAAGACCCTTAGAAGAGACCCACCCTCCAGTTTCCTACAGCCTTTTCTGATGCTGTGAAATCCCAGCTCCTTCATTTCCCATGCCCTGGCCTAACCACCAAAGGGGCAATGTCTAAAAATGACTAGTGCTTTTCCTGTGGTATCTTTTACTGAACCTTTGGGATCTCTTGCATATCTGGAAATTGAAATTAGCCAGATTCTTAGGGTTCTTTAAAAAAAGCTTAAAGATCAAGTGTTAAACCTCTCAAATTGTGGTTCTGTAACTACCTGCATTAGTTACCTTATTAACAGTATGGATTCTAAGCCATCATCCCAGACCTACTGAATTGAAGGAGATTATTAGATTAGGCACAACAAAAATTTTAAATTACTGATTGAGTTTAATCTCTCAGATTCCAGTTGGTATCCNGGTTCTGTAACTACCTGCATTAGTTACCTTATTAACAGTATGGATTCTAAGCCATCATCCCAGACCTACTGAATTGAAGGAGATTATTAGATTAGGCACAACAAAAATTTTAAATTACTGATTGAGTTTAATCTCTCAGATTCCAGTTGGTATCCCATCTAAGCTATTTTTAGCAGTCAAAGAACCCATCTGGTCTAGCTGACCTTGAAAGAGGGAGGTTCCATAAGACATCAGACTGTGAAAGAAACAATGATGCTACATGTATCCACTATTTTCACAAAAACCATCAACATATTTACTGGGAAACTACTTTGCATAGAACTCTTTGCAGGCACAGTAGGGGTACTAGCTGACTGAAACCCTCAGACAAGCAGCGACTCTGAAGGGAGGACACATATTTTCACTTGTGTCTCGGGGAAATAGAGACAGTTGGGTACAGCTTGCAACAAGGCTCACCTTGTCAGAGTGCAGCTGCCAACTTTGGCAGATAAGTCTGTTCCGATGGCTGTGGTAAGTGAATGTACGTGTGGTGAAGAAAAAGTGGGTCACCACTTTGAGATTACAAAATCAGCATACAATTTTATGTGAAAGTAAATCTCTGGCGGGGAGGGTACACAAATTAAGAGAAGTTCATGGAAATTAAGAGAAGTTCATGAAAATTAAGTACAGTTGAAATATGTAAAGAGGATAGGAAAGATAGCCAGGGTATTGGAAGAATCTGTGTAGAATCATGGATTTCTGATTGCAAGGGTCCTCAGAAATGAAATTTTCAATTTTGTTTTTAGCCTTTGGACCCATTTGTCAAACAAAATCTTAAGTAGAATTTATGTATGAGTGTGTGTGTGTGTGTGTATTAGTCAGCATAGGCTAGGTTATGTGCAGTGAAAATCAGCCTCCTAAATGTATCAGCAGTTATGAAAAGGCTTTTCTTGTTCATGCTGTGTCTGACATAGATGTGCTTGGGCTCAGGTCATAATTCCACTCCAGGACACCAGCGGATGAAGCAGCCACCATCCCAGTGTTGCTGGTTGCCATGGCAGAAGAAAAGAGACAACTTTGACGAGTATTGCATTGGTAATTAAATGCTCTGATATGACAGTGACCCACAAAACTTTTTAGGTCACGTGGATCAAAGCCAGCCGTGTGATCCTACTCAGTCACAAAGAGGCACACAAGTGAGATACTACCATATGCCCAGAAGGCATTTCCTAGTAAAATTGTTTGGTGGAAACCACCACTGATTATCACAGTGAGTGTGTGTGAGTGAGTGTGTGTGTGTGTGAGTGAGTGTGTGTGTGTGTGAGTGTGTGTGTGTGTGTGTGTGTGAGCTCTCTCTCATCTCCAATGTTATCTCTAGTTACCTTCAAAGAATGCTAGATTCCGTGAAAAGTCATTTGAAAACTATTTGAGTCAGATCCCTTATTTTATAAACGAGGAAATTGAGGTTAAGTTGCTTAATTGAGGTCAAGTAACATCAAAACCTAGTCCAGGGTGGAGATCTCTTGGCTCTCAGTTGAAGACTATTCCTATTTAAGATCTGAAGATGGTGTATGTTGGTGTGTGTGTTTGTGTGTGTCTGAGAGAGAGGTGATTCAAGAGTTAAATGTAGGTAAAGACTCATTCTGAAAGGAAATGTGAACTTAAGGAGATTTTCCATGAAGCCTTGCTATGCATTCCAAATAACAAGTAGATGCAGTAAAGACATTATATTTGCTCTGATTACCCAGGGGATGCTGGGCAATACAAAGAGCTTCTGAAGAGAACAGCAACTGATGCTTAAACGTGGTGTTTCTTATGTTGTGAGGAAACCAAGCAGAAATCATCAACTTTGCTGAGACCTGGGAGAAATACTCACGTCAAGATCACAAGTAAAGAGGGCATTAATTGATTTCACTTGAGTCAGGGGTATTGTACAGGGACCATGTATCCCACAGGATTAAGCAGCTCCACTGGGTTCAACAAACATCAGCCATCACCCACTCTGTTCCCAGCAGTGTTAAGTGTCAGGAATCCAAAGACAAAGAGCACACGCAGAAGAAGAAACGGTGAGGCCTGCACTTAGACGCAGAGAAGCAGTGGAAGACGCAGGACTTCCAGACTGTTCACGCGTATGTGTGTTGGCTGTGGGGTGAGGCAGGGTGAAGGAAAGGAGCATCTAAACGACCTCAAGTTTCACTTGACCTAGGGCTTCCCATTGGGCATTTGGGGCAGGACAGTTCATTGGGCCGATCTGTCTCATCTGCAGATGGCTACGTAACGTTTCAGGACTCCAGTGCCTCATTCCTAGTCATTTATTGTGACTAGTCCCCAAACACACACACGATTTCCATATGTCTCTAGAAGGCCAATATCCCCTCCTTCCTGCTCCCCTCCCTTTTCAGAACTACCAACTTTACTCTCACGCTCCACCCTGCGGCCTGAACAATCTTTCTTATTTCTCTGAAAATACTGAGATTATCCCATCCTTTGCCCACCTGACACCTTCATTGCCTCCTAATTTCTTCTGGGCAAGTGAGATGTAACATGAGGTTGCCCACATGTGGGCTGTTCCTGTCTTTCTGCCCTCATTTCTCTCCACTTTTTCCTTTACCCTCCACTTCCCACACACGGTGCTCCAAATGCATGAGCCTTCTGGCGTCTCTCTTGGTGTCTGATGCCATTTCCCATCGCTGTGCTTTTGCTTATGCTATTCTCTTTGTCTGGATGGTTTCCTGTGTCCTCCTGGTGAAATTCTACTACCACTGGTCTGATCACTCTTTCCTTGCGGCCATAAGCTAGTACCTGACTTTGTCCTGATTATCCTGCTTGCAATTATTTGCTTACATGGAGGAAACTGTAGAGTGCAATGCTAATAGCTCAGATTCTAGATTGATTATATGAATTTGCCCTGCTTCACTGTTTAGCAGCAGCAAATTACTTGGACTCTTTGAATCTCAATTTCTGCTTCTGTAAAATGAGAATAATAATAATAGTATTTCCTGCATAGATTTATTATGAGGATTAAGATAATGCAAGTAAAATACCAGCTAACCAAAGATGTTAGCTACCACTATCATGGGTATTGAATATTATTTATGTATTTTCTCTCCAGGCTTTGAACTCCTTGGGGGAAAGTCTTTTGTTTTATGCAACTTTGTTTTCTTAGTTCTTCAGTTCAGTTCAGTCGCTCAGTCGTGTCCAACTCTTTGCTACCCCATGAATCACAGCACGCCAGGCCTCCCTGTCCATCACCAACTCCAACAGTTTACCCAAACTCATGTCCTTTGAGTCGGTGATGCCATCCAGCCATCTTATCCTCTGTCATCCCCTTCTCCTCCTGCTCCCAATCCCTCCCAGCACCAGGGTCTTTTCCAGTGAGTCAGCTCTTCGTATCAGGTGGCCAAACTACTAGAGTTTCAGCTTCAGCATCAGTCCCTCCAATGAACACCCAGGACTGGTCTCCTTTAGGATGGACTGGTTGGATCTCCTTGCAGCCCTAGGGCCAGGCAAACAGGATATCCTCCATATATTTTTGAAGGGAAGAATGGATCAGGAAAATGTTACATTGCACTCAGTCAGTGATTAGTTTAAACAGGCAGGAGGAGAATGTCACATATGTTTTAGGACTTCCAACTAACATTTTTTTTTTTTTTCCTTAAAGGGTTTGCTTCACTTTGTTGGAAACCTCATTGATGTGAACCTGCTGGTTTCTCAGTGTTGCCAGAGCAGAGGTCCTCACACTTTTATACCTTAGAGTGGGAGCTGAAGAACCATGGGTTTGCCATCATCCCCAACACGTTCCCATCCAGACTTCTCCATGTTCTAGTTATAGGACCTTCTACTGTTTCCCTAAGCTGTGTGAGTATCAGTCGCCTTAGCTAGAGAGTGGCGGTAAGTCACTCATCAGTTGATCAATATCACTGGATTGTTTCTACTAGAACAGAAGTGTTCTAATCTATAGCAAACCATATCTGTAGCACTTAGTAGGTGCTCATTCCGTGTTAGTTATTTCTACTTGCATTGCTGGGCTTCCCTTGTAGCTCAGTTGACAAAGAATCTGCCTGCAATGCAGGAGATCCAGGTTCAGTTCCTGGGTTGGGAAGATCCCCTGGAGAAGGAAATGGCAACGTACTCCAGTATTCTTTTCTGGAGAATCCCATGGACAGAGAAGTCTGGAAGGCTACAGTTCATGGGGTTCTAAGAGTTGGACACAATTTAGCGACTAAACCACCGCCACCACTTGCATTGCTGGGTGAATTATTTATTAGTTCGAGAGTAACTTGGAGGTAGGGATACGTTCAGGTGACTCATCATATGTAATTGTAGAAGTCCCCCCTCTCCCCCGCCCCATCCCCATCTCTCTCTCTTCCCATCTTTCATTCTCTCTGTTCAGCTAGCTTGTCTATTTCTTTATCTGCTTTCACATGACCCATCCTGGCTCTCCGAAAACGGTGGCCTTACCTCCCGACTGCACACCACTACCCTTCTTTACTCCTCACTGCTAACCGATTCAATCTTCTGTGTCTCAGTCACAGATTCTTGGGAGAGAGAATCTGATTGGGCTGACCTCTGGCCAAGGGGTGTCCAGCCCTTATTCAATCAGCTTTGCCGGAAGCAGGGATAAGGATCTGGGGAGAAGCAGGGTGCCAGAACATACCTGGCAGGCTTGAGGGTTTCTCTAAGAGGAGAGCGTGGGTGCCTCTGGTACAATATCTTGTCCTCTCAGGTTCTGTATCTTTTCAGCATTCATTGGGTGGCTCAGTGGTAAAGAATCCGCCTGCCAATGCAAGAGACACAAGAGATGTGGGTTTGATCTTTGGGCTGGGAAGATCCCCTGCAGTAAGAAATGGCACCCCACTCCAATATTCTTGCCTGGAGAATTCCATGGGCAGAGGAGCCTGGTGGGCCTTAGGCCATGGAGTTGCAAAAGAATTGGACGTGTCTAAACACAGCACAGTGTTTAGTGAAAGAGAGAGGAACAAGGAGGGAAAGATGGAATTTTGTGGCAGAGCCACAGTGCCAACTATTTTTATTTTCTTCCTCTGGCTGTGGCACATGCTGCCTTCCTTACTGTGTTATTATTTGCTTTCAGTTCCTTCTGTGGGGCCACCAGAAACTCCAGTTTTGATGGAATCCAAAAAGTCCTGTTGCCTGCCTCTCAATTCTGAAATTCTTTGGGAGGGGATCATTAGCCTAAACCCTAGGCTGGAGATTAATCAAGTAATTTAGAGAATGATGTCAGCAACATCTAAGATAACAGGGAGTCTCCTTCCCTTCATATGACTCTCAATGAGAGTTCTCTCACCTGTCTTCCCCCATTACTGCCCATGCAAATTGCACCTTCATATGTCCGATGGTCCTGAATATATAGTCATGGGCTGTGATCTTAAGGCACAATCAGGTTAGGAAGCTGTGGGGGGTGGGGGAGGGTGAGGTCTCCAACTAGGAGCCTGGGAGGCCAAGAGCCAAGGAGCTGGACTGCCAGGGCCAGTAACATCCAGCAGGAAGGGAGCTTGTGGTGGGCTACAAGGCCTTTTAACAGGAAGGGGTCAGCCAGGGGCTGGTGGTGATCCTTTGAACAGGAGGCAAAGCCTCTATGTAAAAACTCAGTCCTAAGGGTAAGCATTACGTGCTGCTTCTCACTTGCTTGCTTTGTCAGATGCCCCTGATTATAGAAGATCATGGTTTCTCTTACTTTTTTTCCCTTTCCTTTCTCCCTCCTCCACTCCCCTCCCTGCCCCCCAACATTCAACCCACTGGCACAGAGAGTGAAAATCCTGAAGTTTACAGTTGGCTGGATTAGGACTAGCTGTCCCTATCAGCTGCCAGTCTGCTCTTCAGGGAGGCTTGGAAAGTTCCAGCAAAACCCCTGCCTTTGAACCAGAACCCCTCTGCCACCGTCTGCACACACATCTTTTGTAGTGAAGACAGAAATCTTTGCTCTCTGTAAACAACAGAGCGGCACTCTTATTGGGCCCTTCCCTCTGCTGAGAATCCCAAGTAGCGCTTCATCATCCCTGAGAGCACTGCGGTGCTTTAATGTCTGGCAGAGCATGAATTGTAAACACGTCATTAGAACTTAAAGGCTGCCCCGAAACGGTGGCTGGAGGAGAAGGCCCTGAAGAAAAGAGGAGTCTGGCTGAAAATGAGCTGCTGAATAATTTATCACGAATTGAAAAGTCAATACTTTAAGTGAGGCGTGGCAAAGCTTGGAAACTGAGAGGTAAACACTGCAAGGATGTGATTTTTGAGAGAATGTCATCAAAAGGAAAGGTCCTCTGGCAGGAGAGGGAGGTAGGGCGACCCTGACTGAGGGCATGCTGGCTCTGACCAGGGCTGGGGTGGGGATGGGGCACAAAGGGAGAGGTCGAGCAGAGGCTGCCTTCAAGGCCACTGCCCACATCACTGCGTGTCAACTGACAGAGAGATGAGGGCGAAAAGGAGCTTGGGAACGGCAGAGAGCAAAACAAATGATCCGCAGTGGAAGATTCTAGAAGACCTGAGCAGTGGGCACAGGAAAGCTTCTGGGGGGAGGGAAGACCCAGCTCTGAAAGGGAGGACTTGATGAAGTGGAAGGATTTGAAGGGAATTTCATCAGACAAGCTGTTACAGTGCAGCAGAGAAAAGCTGAACAGGCTGGTTGGAGAATGCATGTGAAAGAATGGAAACTTGCTCAGGTTTGAAATGGAAGCCTCTGCGGATTCTTAGGTGGCATTCTGACATTCATGTCTTCATTCCGTAAATATTTAGCAATAATTGAGTAGCGGTGTTCGAGATTCTCTGCTCAGTACTGTGCACCCCATAAGTGCAAGACAGGCATGGTTCCTTACCTTAGGGGACTTATATTTTGGTGAGGAAAACAGATAATTGAAAAAAATAGTGATCACATTTATTATGCTAGGTGCTCTATCTATTACCATCTCAACCCTCACTGTGAAGTGAGGTTCAGTTCAGTTCAGTTGCTCAGTCGTGTCCGACTCTTTGTGACCCCATGAATCGCAGCACGCCAGGCCTCCCTGTCCATCACCAACTCCCGGAGTTCACTAAGACTCACACCCATTGAGTCAGTGATGCCATCCAGCCATCTCATCCTCTGTCGTCCCCTTCTCCTCCTGCCCCCAATCCCTCCCAGCATGAGAGTCTTTTCCAATGAGTCAACTCTTCACATGTACTGGCCAAAGTACTGGAGCTTCAGCTTTAGCATCATTCCTTCCAAAGTAATCCCAGGTAGGTGACATAATTATCTCCATTTTTATAGATAAAGAAGTACTTCCCAGGTGGCGCTACTGGTAAAGAACCCACCTGCCAATGCAGGAGACATAAGAAATGTGAATTTGATCCCTGGGTTGGGAAGATCCCCTGGAGAAGGGAATAGCCACCCACTCCAGTATCCTTGCCTGGAGAATACCATGGACAGTGGAGCCTGGCAGGCTACAGTCCCTGGGGTCACAAAGAGTCAGACACGACTGAAGTGATGGAATGCACACACACATAGACAAAGAAACAGGTTGAGAGAAGTTAAGTAAATTGCCTAAGACAATTCAGCTAATAAATGGTAGAGCTTTAAATCTGGAATGCCATTATACAGTTGTGATTTGGGGCTGAATGTCTGGATGGAGAAGTAAGTGAGACCATGGGCCAATGTTGGATGCGTGGGTTGTTCAAGGGGTCAAGGAGGCTGTAGAGGAAGGAAAGAAACTGACAGTGTCAGTTGCTCAGTTATGTCCGACTCTTTGTGATCCCATAGACTGTTGCCTGCCTGACTCTGTCCACGGGATTCTCCAGGCAAGAATACTGGAGTGGGTAGCTATTCCCTTCTCCAGGGGATCTTCCCAATCCAGGGGTCGAACCCGTCTCCCACATTGTGGGCAGGTTCTTTAGCTTCTGAGCCACTGGAGAAGCCTGTAGAGGGAGGGGTTAAGAGGAAATCTGTAAGATGAGCTGGGGGACCTGGGGTGAATTTCAGTTCAGTTCAGTCACTCAGTTGTGTCTGACTCCTTGCGACCCCATGAATCGCAGCACACCAGGCCTCCCTGTCCATCACCAACTCCCGGAGTTCACTCAGACTCACATCCATCGAGTCAGTGATGCCATCCAGCCATCTCATCCTCTATCATCCCCTTCTCCTCCTGCCCCCAATCCCTCCCAGCATCAGAGTCTTTTCCAATGAGTCAACTCTTCGCATGAGGTGGCCAAAGTACTGGAGTTTCAGCTTTAGCATCATTCCTTCCAAAGAAATCCCAGGGCTGATCGCCTTCAGAATGAGTGATCTATACAAGGGCCTGGAAGTGATGAAGGAGGAAGGTAGGAGAGGCCAGATCTGACCAGGCTCTCAGTGCTTATCAAAGGCCACAGGAAGGCCAGACTTCATTCCCAGAGCAATGAGAAGCTGCTAAAGGATTCTAAGATGGGAGGGCCGGAGGATGTGTGTGTGTTCACTCTGGCTGGTTTGTGGGGAATTGATTGGTGGGGCTGGAGTACCAGCTGCTGGAACAGTGAGGAGGTTGAAAAGCAGGAAATAAGTGAATCAATAAATGTGTCAAACCCTTGAATACTTTATTCATGGGAGAGTTCCTTAGTTCCTTGCTTAAAGCCAAAAACAACAAAAAAGGCTTTCTGCCCTCATTTGCATACAATTCTAATAGTTCAGCTGTTTTCCCAAGTTATAGCAGGTTAAGAGTAAACACTTAAGAAAGAGTCTGACAGTGCTGTGGGAGGTAGGGACACAGGTAGCTGTGAAAAGCGGCAGCTTGATTGTAAGGAAGGACACATTTAAAACTATTGATAAGCATTTAAATTGCTCAGCAGATTGGGATTATTCTATGGAAAGGCAAATAGCCCTACCTTCATGCCATCCTCCCACTGTTAAATCAGCACTTGATAAATTGAGCGATTAATGTGAGTCAACAACAGTGTGATGTTGAAAAGTAGCCTCTCTTTTTTAAAGAGTCAGGGAAAAAAATGGACTCCACATTCCTAGCCGCACTTGCGGGTTGTCAGTGGCCCAATCCCAAGATGGTGGCCAAGCCCTGGACTGTGTTCCCACTTCAGTCCCCATGGCCAGCACCGAGTTCCCCAGATGCAGGTGGCCATCCAAGGATTGCTGGAGTAGAGGGTCTGGAGCTTTGTCGAAGACTCTGGATTCTCATCAGTGAACCCAGAACATGAGCTGAGGCAAACTGACAGTGGCCGTGGTAACCATGGGCCTCCGCCTTCAGAAGTTCAACGTTTTCTAGACTGCTGCAGCTTTTTAGAGATTTAGAAAAAGTCGCAGCTGCTAGGGAGCTTACTCAGAGAAGCACAGGGTATAAAAGATCTCTCAGCATCTGGACTCTGGGATTTTACTGAGCGAGGGCATGGCTCCAGCCCCTCAGTGCATCCCATCGCTAGGCCCCCGCCCACCCTGAGGTTGGGAGCCTTCTGTTCTGTAAGGAAGTAGACTTGGTCTTCTCCAGTCTTGGACTGATGCCCTACAGCATCAGTGTACTCAGACATGATCCCAGAGCCAAGGATACATGGCCTTTCACAGTTTGCCATGTCAGATGCAGCCACTGGGTGTCTTGACTTGCCTGTTATCCTGCTTTGAGTGGATAGAAGTATGGTCAGGGAGCCGGGAAGATGGAACACTTTGGAACAAGTTCTTCCAGTTCAGGCAGCTTCTTTTGTTGTTGTTACCATGATTAGACCAAAAAGGGAAAAATGCCCATTATTTGTTTAAGATCTGGGAGGCTGGAGCATGAAAAACATACTGTCTGAAAAGTGGAGAAGACCCTTCAGCCTCGATTTTATAAGGGGTTTGATCCCCTACTGTCTCTTCCAACTATTCTGGACCCTTGGCCTCCACTGAGTTATTGGAGACCCGTGGACTCCATCTGGGGGACCCTTAGGAAAAAGATCTTCAGCAAAAGATAGTTGGGTAGGTCTGAGAGGTCAGCTTTGGACCTCAAAGTTTTACTTAGTCTTGACATTCTTAGAAGGAACTGTGGCCATTGAAAGTGTGACTGTTGGAGCCGTGATGTGTCTCTTGCACAACTTTTGCTAGCTGGAGTTTTAGGCGTATTTCCTGTTGCTATAAATAGAATATTTTCGTTAAAGTACTGAAAAGCAAGTGATTTTTATTTATTGATCATATATCCAGGAACTTATTAAATTATTTATGTATTTATTTGTAATTGAAGTACAGTTGACTTACAAAATTATATTAATTTCAGGTGTGCAACATAGTGATTTGATATCTTTGTAAATTAAAAAAATTCTTAAGATTTTATATTTATTTTTACCTTTGTGCTGGGCCTTCATTGCTGCACGCAGGCTTTCTCTAGTTGTGGAGAGTAGGGGCTACTCTCTAGTTGAGATGCACGGGCTTCTTATTGCAGTGGCTTGTCTTACTGCAGATCATGGGCTGTGGTGGGTGTGGGCTTAACTAGTTGCCGCGCTCGGGCTCAGTATTGCAGCTTGAGGGCTCAAGAGCACAGGCTCAGTAGCTGTGGCACAAGGGCCTAGCTGCCCTACAGCATGTGGACTCTTCCCTGAAGGGTGATCAAACTGTTGTCCCCTGCATTGCAAAGCAGACTCTTAACTACTGGACCACTAGGGAAGCCTGATATTTTTATAAATTACAAAATGATCACCATGAAGAGTGTAGTTTCATCTGTCACCACACAGAGTTCTTGCAGTATTATTCATCATATTCCCTACGCTACACATTACATCCCCATGTAGTGGGATTGGTTCCATTGTAACTGGAAGTTTGTACCTCTCAATCTCCCTAGCCTATTTCACCCATCTGTCTCCACACCTCCCTGGTATCTATGAGTCTTTTCTGTTGTTAGTGTTTGTTCGTTTTGTTTTTTAGATTCCACATATAAATGAAATTTTAGTATGTATCTTCTCGTACTATTTATCATAGGTATTTGTCTTTCTCTGGCATAGTTCACTTAGCAAATACACTCTAGGTCCATCCATGTTGTGGCAAGTGGCAAAATTTCATTATTCTTTATGGCTGAGTAATATTTCATTTTTTATATATCATGTTTTCCTTATCCATTCTTCTATCAGTCGACACTTAGGTTGCTTCCATATCTTGGTTATTGCAAGTAATACTACAGTGCCTAGATACCTTTCTGAATAACTGTTTATGTTGTCTTTGGAAAAACACTTGAAAGTGGAATTGCTGGATTGAATGTTAGTTCTGTCAAACTACTTGGGGATACAAGGTCCTAAGCTCTCTGCTCTGGAGTCTGTCAGCTCCCTCATCAAGTGCTTGGATACGAGATTCCACGTGCGGTGGAGAACTACTAGCAAACACCTAGATGGTCTTTGGATTTGGACTCTTTCAGAAGGCTGATTATATTGGTATTGGCAAACACTTCCTGCTATATCAGCCTATCTGTTGGTACCTGCTAAGGCTGTTTCATCTGGAATCCTCCATCTGAGTACTTGGCACTTCTGTGTACTTTTGTGCATCTGCATGTGTCTCGGAGCCAAGTTTCCAGAAGTCCTTTGATGACAGACCCCACGGTTCTCTGAGGAGGGGCTCTGGGCCTGCTGCAAATGCAAGCTGTCCCCAGCTCTGGTCTCTGGCTCTGCCACAAGAAGCAGATTGTTGCCTCTTTCCCAGCTGCTTCTTGCCGCTTGCAATTTGTGCCTTCCACCGCAATCACTCTGTTCTGAATAAGCCAGTCACCTCGCCGTGGTGGGGAGGTTGTATGTCTGCTGAATATTTTATTTACCATCTGGTTGGCAGCGAAGCACAGAACATACTTATGGGCCAGTAATGCCCCAGACCATCATATACCAAACCTGAAAAGGTCACTGGCTTCTCCTTATGCCTGGTTGGTGCCAGCCATCCCTCACACAGGTCCTGTGCTCCTCCTTGCTGGCTTTAGGAAGGGGGGCTCTGTGCGGTCCTTTTACCCAGGCATAACGGGAGCCTCCAGGCATCTTCTAAGCAGAGAGGCATTTTGCCATCCCAGTTGTTTTTTCTGCCTTCTTGAAGCCACATAAATTAGCAGTCAAGAACCTTTCATGGGTTTGAGGAAATCTGTGACCATACTTCTGCTCTCAGTAAGGGCTCAATACACATGACTTCCTTTGCCCCACTTCCCCAGCCAGATTCTATCCTTTGGAAAAGGGATTTAGTAGCTCTTTTCCTTGCTCAGAGGACAGCATCCATTTAGGGTTTGAGAGTGCTTCTGTTTTTAACAATCGTCTTTGAAGATGGAAATACTTCCAAGAGATCTCTCACTTGTGGTCTTTTTTCTTTTCTTTTCTTAATTGGGGTCTTATCAGCTAGTTATTTCTTCAGTGAAGATGATATTCTATAACAGATACCCGGGAGGGATGTGATATATGGAAAGGAGTACTGGACTTGGAGTCAGAAGCCTTCTACCACTTTTACTCATTAATATTTGCCTTAAATACAGTTTCCTTATCTGGAAAACGGGCATGATAATAACTTGCCTTTTGGGATGGCTCTGAAGCTTAAGACAAGGTATGTATGAACAATGCTCTGTGTATACCCTACCTGCCTTGGAAGTCTAGGCAGTCAAATAAGACACAGCACTGTTCTCCATAGTTTTTACTTGGTTACTTATGTAAATTGTGTAAAAACTGATACTCATCCCTCTAAGTAATAGAACATTAGAAATGTATATATAGTCCTTGGGCTACAGAAGGGTTGGATTCCTCAATATAGGCTATAAAATATGTATAATTATGGATTGGAAATGAAATGCCATAATTTGTTGTCTAAATAAAAGTGTTAAGTAACACTAAAACTAAGATTTGTTGAATGCTTGCCAGAGGTTCAGTACCAAGTTTTGCAAATATTATTTCATTTAATCTTTACAACAACAACTTGCCCCAATTCGCAGAACTAGTAAATGACAGATCTAGAATTCAAACCTAAGTCTGCCTGGTTACGTGTGTGTAACCATCATGCTCTATTACTTCCCTAATCAATGTATCTTCTACTGAGCATCCTGTTAAAGGACAAGAAGCCAAAATTCTTTACTGCAGCAGCAGTACAACATAATGTTATTTATGTAAAGCACACAAAACTAAGAAATGGTTCTGAGTGAGCAAAAGAGAGAGATGGTGGTTGACAACATTCCTGCTTTCCCTACATGATGAAAGTGATCATGAACCTTAATGATTCCTTTCATTTTTGTTCAATAGGAAGGTATATTGAAAGTATACTACTGACCCACAGTAAGTATAGGTCACTCAAGAATTGTGTGTGTGTGTGTGCGTGCATGGGCTTGTTTCTGTGTTTATTCCACTCAACAGAAATCTTCTTCCTGTGGTACTGCTCTCTTCTCAGTGGCCATATGCCACAGGTATGTCCATTTTCCTGATGATGAAGAAGCATTATCATGAATGTCAAAGGCTGAGTTCTGTTTGATAGGCTGTGCTCAGAGCCTACCAGTGTGTGAGGCTGCGCTGAGGTATAGTTACTATTCCTCTTTGACAGATTAAGAAACAGGCTTAGAGTACCTCCGAGACTAGCTCAGTTCACAAAGGATGGCAACCAGTGTAAAGCAGATTGTTTTAAGCACAAAAATAGGAGTCAAATTTTAAATTAAGAAAATAATAATTTGGATTTCAGAAGTGTAACATTAAGAAGTAGCCATTATAAAAATTCAGATATTACAGAGGTACCTGGTAAGAAGTTCAGCACTTGACCACTACCCTTAATCGGGTTCTTTTTCCAAAGAGGGCCTACGGTTAAAAGTTTCATGTGTATTGCTTCTCAGGCCTTATTGTATATATGACTCATCTGAGGATTTTGATTAAAATGCAGATTCGGATTCAATAGATGTGGGGTGGGCCTGATACTCTTTGTTTTAAATAAGCACCGGAATGTTCCATGGACTACACTTCAAGTACAAGGTCATAGGGCATGTGCATTTTAAATTTCATCATTACTGCCAAACAGCATTCCAAAGTGACCATACCAGTCACACTTTCACCAGCAGGATAATGAGTACCTATTTCTTTTATACTCTCTCCATTACTTGAAAATCACCTCCTTAAATTTGTCAATCTGATACATGAGATATGGTATTTATATTTTAAAATGTAACCTCCCGATTTTTAACAAGTTTAAGCATCATTTCTTATTTATATTGGATATCTACACTTCTTTAGTTAATTCCTTGTTCATATTTTTAGCCCTTGTTTCCATTTGGATATTCTTGCCTCTCTCTTTTGTTGTTTTATATGAATTCTTTATATATATGCTGGATATCAATCCTTGGTCTACTAACTGTCTTACAAATAATTTCCTCTAGGTCTAAAGAGTAAATTCCCACCCAGCAGAGCTGTCCAGAAGTTACATAATCTCTTATTTGGGAGGAATCTGGTGTGTCTACTTGTGCTTTTTTCTTTCATATTAATATAGTATATCAGTTTGGAACTCATCAGACTGTATGATAGTTGTTTATTTATTGGCCTCCTCCACTGAACAATGATCTTCTTGAAGGCAAGGGTGTATGTCTATAAGTCATCTCTGTATTAGCAGCAGCCAGCCCTGGGTCTAACACAGAACAGGCACTCAAAAATACTCTGTAGGCGAATAAGTAGATACAGACAGTTAGATGGCTCTAGTTGCGGGATTTCAGTTGGGGTCTGCTGCCCTGTGATTCCTCTAGGAGTTGCTTTGGGTCCTTCAACAAGGTGAAAGAGGAGAAGCCAAGAGTCGGTTTCTAGGACCTTTTGCTCCTAGATAGAGGAAAGTTCCCTCTGGGTGGCTTGTCTCTGTTTTGGTTGAACTTTCAAATACTTTGGTGCCTAGAGATGGTAAAAATAACAATAGCCAATACTTACATAATGTCTTTGGGTTTCCCTGGTGGCTCAGACGGTAATGAATCCGCCTGCAATGTGGGAGACCTGGGTTTGATTCCTGGGTTGGGACGGTCCCCTGGAGAAGGGCATGGCAACCCACTCCAGTATTCTTGCCTGGAGAATCCCCATGGACAGAGGTGCCTGGCAGGCAACAGTCCACGGGATCGCAAAGAGTATAAGACATGACTGAGTGACTAAGCACGTATAGTGCCTTCAGTGTGCTTTATATGAGTTCATCTAATGCTCACAACATCCCTATTAGGAGGAGATATTTATTATCGTCCCCATTGTACAGATAAAAAACCAAGGCACAGAGAGTTTAGGTAATTTGCCCAAGATCATACTAGTAAGTGCCAGGCCTGGAATATGTATCCAGCTCTCTGGATTCCTTAGTCTCTGCTCAAGAAACAACATGTGAAAAATACTAGAGTGGATACAAGGTAAGTACTGAACAAACATTTCTCTCTTTGTTCACCATCCCTCCTCCAGAAGAGTTCCTTTTCTGTCAATAACATCTCAGTCCTGTGGTTTGGCAGAATCCAGTCTTGGACCTGTTGTTTCTCCACAGTCTTTGTGTCTGAACCTTGCATCCCTCCCTGCCAGAAGCCCTAGTAATCCCTGTTCTCCCAGGGACCTGGAAAACCCACTTCCCATGTACCCTGCCTGGGAACTGACTTTCCACTGTCGAGGCTCATTTTCCCCCTGGAGCCCCCAAATCCCATTTGGCACCTTTGGCACCAAGGTGTTGCCTGGTGCTGCCATCTGGTGGGTATAGATGACCACTGACACCACTCTGATTAATGGCTCTTGCCATTGATGGAGACAGGTCTCTTGCTCCTCTCTAGTCCTCACATCAGGATACCCTTCTTAGAAGGTAATCAACTGGTAATTAAGAGCCATGAATGACTGGTTTTTCCAACCCTGGTATCAAAAGCACTCTGAATGTAGGCTTAGTACTGGGGGGATAGCAGAGTGGCTCCAATACTTTGGTCACCTGATGCAAAGAGCTGACTCACTGGAAAAGGCCCTGATGCTGGGAAAGACTGAAGGCAGGAAGAGAAGGGGACTACAGAGGATGAGATAGCTGGATGGTATCACATCACTGACTCAATGGACATGAGTTTAAGCTCCGGGAGTTGGTGACGGACAGGGAAGCCTGGAATTCTCAGTCCATGGGGTTGCAAAGAGCTGGACACAACAGAGTAACTGAACAACAACAGTGGGATGGGCTGTACTTGTGGGTAGGAAGTCCTACTTGCCTATGTTGTGCTGTGCTCAGTCACTCCACTGTGTTCAACTCTGTGACCCCATGGACTGCAGTTTACCAGGCTCCTCTGTCCATGGAATTTCTAGCAAGAACACTGGAATGGGTTGTACTTGCCCCCTACTCAATCACATAAAGAACGAAGTTGCCTACCCAATATAAAAGATGGGTAAAATCCCAAGGTTGTGCCACAAAGACCCTATCAAGGATCTCTAGCCCCTTTTCATAGACTCTGCAGCCATGAAATCAAACGACGCTTACTCTTTGGAAGAAAAGTTATGACCAACCTAGGTGGCATATTCAAAAGCAGAGATATTACTTTGCCGACTAAGGTCCGTCTAGTCAAGGCTATGTTTTTTCCAGTAGTCATGTATGGATGCGAGAGTTGGACTGTGAAGAAGGATGAGTGCCAAAGAATCGATGCTTTATGATGTGTGGTGTTGGAGAAGACTCTTGAGAGTCCCTTGGACTGCAAGGAGATCCAGTCAGTCCATTCTGAAGGAGATTGGCCCTGGGATTTCTTTGGAAGGAATGATGCTAAAGCTGAAGCTCCAGTACTTTGGTCACCTAATGCAAAGAGTTGACTCATTGGAAAAGACTCTGATGCTGGGAGGGATTGGGGAGAGGAGGAGAAAGGGACGACCGGATGAGATGGCTGGATGGCATCACTGACTTGATGGGCATGAGTCTGAGTGAACTCCGGGATTTGGGGATGGACAGGGAGGTCTGGCGTGCTGCGATTCATGGGGTCGCAAGGAGTCAGACACGACTGAGCGACTGAACTGAACTGAACTGAACTTCAAGATACTCTTTCCTCTTGTAGCAGTAGGAGACCCTAGGTTCAAATAATAGGTATAAATTTACAGAAATATGTTGTCCTTGAGTCTCTGCTAAGCCTGCTCACACCCATTTTCTGATTTACTTCACAGTGATCCCTTTGTAGCAGCTTTCCAGTTTCAGAAAAGAGGCCCATTATTGAGACTATGAGACAGGTTATATACACATGTTTGTAGTAAACTGGGCAGGGTCTGGGGCAACTGGTCATTGAGACAAAACCTCAGGGGCTCAATAATTACTTGTTGGATTGAATGAGGGTCAAAGAAATGAATCTCTACCCAGGCATTGTTTATAGGAAGGCTTCCACAGAGGCTAACTCTTTTCTGTTCTTGTGACTCTGAAATCTTTCTGGGTTAAATCTTTGTATTCCCTTCCAATCTGATTGTTTAAAACCAAAGAATTAGGGATTTTTAGTGGGAATTAGAGGGTCCCAGAAACCAGCCATTCATTTGAACATACTGTTGACCTATGTGCCCTACTGATGGTGAAGACAGACATTGTGAATAGAAAGTCAATGTGCTGGAGCTCAGCTCAGAAAGTTAAGCAACTTACTGCCTATAGTTCTGGTTCCTGTTAACTTCCATTGGGGTAGAGAGGACTGATACTTGTTGGTGGAGAAATGAACTACTGCAGAATAGCAAATGGAGTTCATGGAATTCTAGTCAAGTTCACCATGTCCTGGAAGGAAAGCTCACATGATCCTGAGCACCCACTCTATATCCTGCACTAATGAAACATTCTGGCTGATACATTCTCTCATTTCATCATCACAACCAGTTCTCCACCAAGTACTGTTTATATTTGATGTAAGGGGAAACTGAGCCCCTTTGGTGTTTTGAAGCTCGTCCAGACTCTCGTAACTCATAAGTGGTGGGTCTGGGATGAGAGTTGTGGAGCCTGGCTGCACCTACAGTGAATATTCTTTGAACTGGTCAACTAGAGCTTGTGACCGTTCGAGAGAAGAGTCTGATCCTCATTCTTCTTTTAATGCATTCAGTCCCTCCACACTACAAATAGATGATAGGGCCAGCTGGATCAAAATATAAAGTCACACAATCCATTCTGTTTTCTATTTGAACCTTATTTTTAAATTTGGGCTTTTTCCCCCAATAAGAATGTGAAAAATGAGTATTGCTTCTCTCTGTCCAGCCCTGTGGTGGTTTAGGAAGATCCTGGGAAGAGCTGAATTTCCAGGTCCCCTCCTGGGAGAGAGTGTGAAACTGGAGTAATTAGACCTTTACCATTAGCTGTATTCTAAGCCACTGCTTATAAATTCATCCAACTAGAAGAAAGTCCAGAACTTCTGTTTGTGACCTGATTATACTTCTAGAGGAAAAGAAAGAGAGACAGGTTTTATTCCCTCACGGATGCAGATTTCTGTACCTTGATTTTTTTTTCCTAGAAATAGTCTGTACTCTCTTTTTTCATAGGTATGGACTCATGCATAGTACCCTCCTCTACTCTCTAGCCAACCCACACGTATTGTCCTCTTTCCCAGTTATGGGTAGAGAGAAACCCTCCAAGATCTCTAGTTTGTGTCTGTTTTCATAGTATCTTTTGGGAGCTCTGTATGCAAAGCATTGGTTTAAAGGGCTTCCAGGCTGACGGCCATCAAATGCCCCTTCCTTGATTTTGTGTCCACCCTCTTTTGCTGGGCCAGGCCCAGAAGACATCACTTGAGGGAGCTGCCTTGGGTACCAGGATCACAGCTGGTTGGGGTGCTGGCCCGCCAAGGGACACTCTTCAGGACAGGAAAGTGCATCCCAGAGACAGAGAAGAGCATAGAAATCTGTGTTGTGAAGAATCTTTGTTTGAAGGAATTTTATTCAGGTTCTGAGAAGAAGTGAGTATTCAGCAGAAAGGGATAATGCGAATAAGCATGTGCTCTAGTAACAAAATAGTGTCAGTCACTGGAGTCCAGCCATGCCCCTCTGCTGTGAGGCACAGTTCGGTCCTCCCTAACATCAGTCACCAACAGCATGCGCAGGGACTTACAGCTCACAGAGAGCTTAATCCCCCAGGGATATTTCTGTGCAGGATCTCCACACCCATTGGGATGAGCCCCGGCCCGCATGAATGACAACTGCGGTCACAAGACAGTTTGTCCAGGAACTGCACAGGCTTAAAAAATACATATAGCTAGGGGCGTTAAAAACCTTTGACGTGTTTGGTAGTGGAGATGGTACAGAACCTCCTAAGAGATTCCTAAAAGGGTTGACTCCTTTGACAGTTGTGGGGTCTGGAGACATTCAGGAAGCCTGCTGACAGGGTGAAGTCAAGGAAGAAGTGGACGCCCACGGGGCCTGACCGAGGGCGAGACAGGCCAGGCCCATCCTGCCCATGCTTCCCTGGCCTCCCTGAGTCCTGGCAACCAGAAAAAGGGTTGAGAACCGGCAGGTGGGATCCACGCGAGAAGCCCAGCGGTCGAGTGGTGGAGCGCTGAGCCGAGCTCCCTCCGGAAGCCTGGAGGTTTCTGCGCGAGAGCAAGTGGAATACCCCTAGAGGCGGAATCTGCCGGCCTAGGACTGGGACTGGTGGCGCGCCCTCTCCGGGAGCCTAGGCTCCGGGGCAGCCAGCGCGGGCGAGGGTGGAGGTTCTGGAGCGTCCCTGGAGGGCGGGGGCCAGGGGCGGCCAGCAGGTGGGGCCCCGGGCCGGACTCCGCCCCCCCGCCCCCTCCCCGTTGGTCCGCGACCGCCCAGCCCCGGCCCCTCTTCCGAGCCCGAGCGCGATTGGTGGCGGCGCTTGTCGCTCGGAGGGGGCCGGGCCGCTGGGCTCCGCGGTTCTCCCTGCCGCCGCCGCCGCTGCCGCCGCCGCCGTCCTTCCAGCAGCGCGGGCGGGTCGGACCGCCGAGGCAATCGGCGCCCGGCGATGGGAAGCGGCGCGGCCGCGGATCCAGGCTGTGGCAAAGTTTCCCAGACGCTCGTATCAAGGCGCGCGGCTGCCGACCACCCGTGACTGCTCCGAGAAGGGCTCGGAGATTTTTAATTTGGAAAAATAATCCACCTCATTTCCTTTGTCAAGCTCTCTCTCAAGGCGGCCAGCGGCGGGAGCTCCAAACTTGGGCACGGCTGCTCCACTGCCAGTGGTCCGGGCTTTGGAGACCGTCGGGACTCAGGTGCTGCGGCGCCCGGCGGCCCCGGGCGTCCGAGGGGGTGTGATCGCGGGGGAGTCCCGGGTGCG
>SJYA01002274.1:3046929-3129914 GCA_006410615.1 Neotragus moschatus | reverse complement strand
AGAGAGAAGGGGCCCCCGGGAGCTCTATATGGAGGAGGGAGCCCAGAATGGTGTGCACCAGGAAGACCAAAACTTTGGTGTCCACTTGCGTGATCCTGAGCGGCATGACCAACATCATATGTCTGCTCTACGTGGGCTGGGTCACCAACTACATCGCCAGCGTGTATGTGCGGGGGCAGGAGCCGGCGCCCGACAAGAAGCTGGAGGAAGACAAAGGGGACACCCTGAAGATTATTGAACGGCTGGATCACCTGGAGAATGTCATAAAGCAGCATATCCAAGGTACGGGCGCCCGGGGAAACTTGGGCAGCCCACGGGGCCGGGGAGTGCCCAGAGCCGTGCGCGGTGCGCCGAGGCTGGTGGGCATCTCTCGAGTGACTGCGGGGCTCTGAGGCCGCAGACGCTTGGCGGGGCTGCGTGTATGTTCTTGCCTGAGTACGGGACCCTCAGTGTCGGCGGCTGTGCGCGCTTCTCCAGGGCACACGTGTGTGCGCGAGGCTCCACGCGCGGGTGTGTGCAGCTCGCTGGCGGTGTGGGGGCGCGCTGCGCACGTGTCCCAGTGTGCGTGTGACTACCGACTAGTTGCTCGAGGGCTCTCGGGGTCGCACACAGATCCGGTTCAGAGTGTAGGTACATGTGAATGTTGGTGTGTGTACAAGGGAGCGCTCAAAGGCAAACGAGCTCATTTGGCTACTGTTTGGCCTACGAGGAGAAGCGTGAGAGGCCCAAGTCCTTGCCATTTAGGACCTACAGGCTGCGGGACGAGCCGGAGCTGGGAAGACTGCACGGCTCTAGTCCCAGCCCGGTAGTGAGCTGCCCATAGGGCGATTGGGTCTTGCAGAGGCATCTGTGGCTAGGAGTGCTGTCTGAACCTTAGCGATCTCCACCCGCACCACAGCCCGCGGGTCCAAGACCCTCTCCAAGAGCAGGTGTTGGCTCGGTGAAGAAGCATGGGCGCCTGGAGCTCTGTCCACTGCGGTGGCGCCTCCGCCCAGGACTGGGAGAACCCGCCCTGGGCTGCCAGTGAAGGCCATTCCCTCCGGTAGCTCCACTCCCAGGCCCAGGGAGTGGCTGGGGCAGAGCAAACGGATCCGCGCTGGCTAGGTCTGGAGCCTTAGGCTGAGCCCGGTGATTGCGCTCCAGGCCAGGGCTGGGGTCAAGGGGAGGATGGGGTACGGAGCGCTCTCCCCAGCGACCCTGTCCGATGAGCTGTCAGAGGCAGCAGATAGAGAGCTCCGGCTGGGCACCACAGGTCAGAGTGTGCACACACATGCCCGTCTCTCACGTTCACATTTCTTTTTTCTTTGCTTCTATTCCTCCTGTTTTCTGCCAGGCGCGTCAGCTTTTTAAGGGCAGGACAGCGCCAGCAGAGTCTAGTTCACCTGTCAACCAGGCAGACTTTGGCACATATCTGGTTGACTATTTCTCTCCCAGGAGCACTCTCATTTGTTTACACATGGTTGTCAGGATCCAGCCTTGCCTCTGCTGCCCCTGCCATGGTGAGGACAGCTGCTCTCTCTACATTTGGTTTGCTTCCCCGTATGTACAAAAGTTCCTTCCCAGGGGGGAGGTTCAGGTGAGTGCAGGAGAGGTATACATATCCACGGTGCTTCCTGACTGACTGCTGACTTTAAAACAAGTTCATGGCTCTGACGCCTCTGCTTCGCAGCTCTCCTTGGTACTTGCCACTGGGCTTGCATAGCAGACCAATTTATCTCTCTGATGTGCCTGTTGCTGTGTTTCTTACTTGTTCTTTTCCATCCCGTGGGTCCAGATTGACAATTAGTCAAAAAGTAGTGTTTGCCCCAGGGTGATTCATAATGTTCCCAGAGGGATGCAGGCCATACCTTACTTTGACATTTCTAGTTTGCCCACAGATTTTAAGAGATTTTCATTCACAGATTGTGTGTGTGTGTGTGTGTTCATGTTTCTGGAAAATGATCCTCTTGCGCTTTCCAGTCTGGTCAGGGAGGAGGTGAGCAAGATACTACATTGGGAAGCAGTGAGGAGATCTTGGGGTCATGGGTCATCCCAGAGTGCACCCCTGTCATGTTGCATGTGGACCGTATCATGTGATTTATAAGACTCTACGTGAAAATGAGTGCGGTGTGGAAGCTGAAAGGAGCCTTTGTGTTTTTGCTCCCAGGAAACCTTATAGCTATGCCTTGTTTGAAACTTTCAAATGTATACCTGAAAAAATCAAGAGGGGAAGAAAAAAAAGAGGGAGCATTATCCTTAAAACACATGGTGATCCAGCTCTCTTGTGTATGTGCAATGATTGTATTATGAGTCCTGTGGATATTCAGAAAAGGCCAAATTCTCAGCTGGAGAGGCAGAAGCCACAGCTCACAGTGGGGTGGGGAAGGGCCAGTGACTTAGCAAAGACTAGCCATGAGGCAGGGGGAGGCATAGGATGCTTGGCTGTCGTGCCGTGATGGTGTTGCCACAACTAGAGACAGCACGCCCAGTGATGCGGGAGCCACCCTTGAGCAAGTGTTTTGGGGAATTTAAGTAAAATTTGGCTTCCCTGGAGGCCCAGCTGGTAAAGAGTCTGCCTGCAATGCAGGAGATCCAGGTTCAATCCCTGGGTCGGGAAGATCCCCCGGAGAAGGGAATGGCTGCCCACTCCAATATTCTTGTCTGGAGAAGTCCATGGACAGAGGAGCCAGGTGGGCTAGGGATTTATCCTACTTATGTAAGGGGCCTATGGCGTTTGGGACTGGCCAAGTGCCACTTTCTGAAGGCAGAGGGTGGGAAAGGAAAAGGTCAGAGGCTTGTCCTTGGTGATATGGGCCATTTACGTGTATTCAACTGTTGAGTTTCCTCTAGTTAGTAGGGAGGGCCTTTTGAGCAAACCAGTTTACTCTGCTAAGCTCAGAGGGAATAGGGATAATAATAATAGTTAGTAGCTAAAAATTATATAGCACCAGCTGTGTGCCAGGCATTATTTAAGTACTTTATGCATGTTGACTTATTTAATTCTCCTCCCCCTATGAGGTAAGTATGTAAGCTCCATTTTACGTATGGAGAGCTTATATAATTTGTCTAAGGTACAGAGATTTAAACCAAGCTCATGTTGCTTCAGGACCTGTGTTCTTAACCGCATGCTAGGCTGTCTCTTAAGAGGGCCAGTGAGTCACAGGGGCAGCAGGGCTCTCTTAGAGTCCCTGGATGGTAGGAGTGGGTGTTGGAGATGTCAGAGGGTGGCCGAGGGATGATGGAGTCATAGCCTTTCTGCCTGAGACTCTTCCGTAGTTAAACTCAGGAAGCTCTGGGTTTTGTTTCACACCAAAAGGCAGAGGTTACATTCACATAAGAAGTGTTTGTGGAACACCCAGGACAGTTCCTGGCACATGCTTCAGAGAGTGTGTGTTGGATGGCTGAGTAAATGAATGAATGGGCACACAGTGTGGATGCCCAGGGCACTGGTTAGTCGTTAATAAGAGCATTTCCATTCTCAAATGACTATGTTTTGCTTTGGAGCTTTGCACAGGCTCCTCTTTGCTTTGGAAGGAAAGTTGTCCTGGAAGCTGCAAATGTCACAAAATGTTCTACTGGATGTTCCATAGGACTTTGCAATTAGAAGAGGCTTTGGAGCGTCACCCTGGAGCTACGTTCTAGTCATGACTGAAAAGTTTATTTTCCTCTTGGGGGTTGCAGTGATATTTCATTTTAATTTGTTTTCTGATTGAATGATTTAATTAGATGGTGTTTGGGAATCTCTTGGGAATGTAAATTGCAGTTTTGATAATTATTTTTTAACCAGATAGATGGTAAATGAGAGGGTGGATAATTCTGGATTTTAAAAATAGCATCCTGATGGATTGGAAACACAGAACAAGTGTTAGTACAGGTTTGGTCTTGGAGGAGAAAGATGGACTTACTGGAGGGGGTGCAGTGGGTTAAGTACAGAGTGTGAAGGAGGCTGGAGTGTTGGAGAGCTTAGGAAAAGGAAATGTGGGTTCACGTCTTACTGTAGAAGTCGAGTAGAAACCCATACAACTTTTCATTTTTCTGGGTTAGCATCTCTTGAATATAAAAAAGAATGAGCCAATATTTATTATAAATATTTATAATTTATATCAATATTTATTAATATTTATTTTATTAAATAAAATATTTTAAAATGTATAAAATTCCTCTAATTCATTCTAATCTAACACAACTATTTTGTATTTTGACATTGCCTTCTAGCTTTGTCCATCTGGCTCCATATTTAAAAATGCAGGTGTAGTCATGGTTTACATACAATTTTATATTCTGCTTTCCTCAGTTTGCTTTTTGTTAGAAGCATTTTTTCAATATTTGCTACATAGATTATTGATTTTGTTGTTGTAGTTCAGTCGCCCAGTGGTGTCCGACTCTTTGCAACCCCACGGACTGCAGCAAGCCAGGCCTCTCTGTCCCTCACCCTCTCCTGAAGTTTGCCCGAGTTCATGTCCATTGCATTGGTGATGCCCTCTTCATTTTCTGCCCTCAGTCTTTCCCAGCACCAGGGACTTTTCCAATGAGTCAGCGGTTCGCATCAGATGACCAAAATACTGGAGTTTCAACTTCAGCATCAGTCCTTCCAACTAGTATTCAGGGTTGATTTCTCTTATTGATTTAGTCCTTATTTATTGGAGGCCCGGAATGTGCCAGGCACCACACTGAGTGGTGACTTTGGATACAGAGGTGAATCCAGACCCTCCTAGTCCCTGTTGCAGTGAACGCGTTTGGACGGGGGAGCCTGGTGGGCTGCCGTCTATGGGGTCGCACAGAGTCGGACACGACTGAAGCGACTTAGTAGTAGTAGCAGGAGGAGGAGGAGGAGGAGGAGTATACCTTTTATTCAACACAGTTTGGGTTTGAGTTAGCCAGTTTACTGAAAACTTGATTAAAAAAGAAACTAAAACAAAATATCACATACATGCATTAAGTATTTTGTTTTCCTGCGCATGTATTTCTCAGCTTTTTGATGGAAGGCCAAGGCTTTATCTTTGGTTTGGATCTGTTAAAGAAAACAGAACTAGAAATCTGACTTTGTAAACAGCTTCTTCATGGAATATGCCACTCCCATAAAGTGCTGTTTACCAAGTCTGATTTCTAGTTCTGTTTTCTTTAACGTTTATTGAGAACTTAAAGGTACTTATGAAGCAGAATAGTGGCCCACATTTTTATTACTTTGGTCTTTTCCAGTGACTTTGTTCATGAGTAATTTGACTGCTATTTATGTGATGAGTTCTACAAAGTCTTTCCAAAGCTTTAAATTAATTTTCTTAGAAATAACTCTAAATTTTTAGCAATGATCTTCCATTGGTTATATAATATATAATTAAGTTACGCTGCTACAGTGACAAGTACCAAGATTCTAAACACATTTGGAAACAAACCCAGTGTACTCTTGGTTGGCTTATAACGCCATTGTTAGCTGGAGATGTGAATGGAGTGTGGGAGAGAAATTAACACAGAGGGACAATCGCATCCTGGATTGGTTTTGTTTTTCAAGGAGAGAATGAAAACATGCTTAATCTGGAGAGGCAGTTAACTGGAGATTTCTTAAAGAGAGGGCTTCCCTGCTGGCTCAGCTGGCAAAGAATCCACCTGTAATGTGGGAGACTTGGGTTCAATCCCTGGATTGGGAAGATCCCCTGGAGAAGGGAATGGCTACCCACTCCAGTATTCTGGCCTGGAGAATTCCACAGGCTGTGAAGTCCATGGGGTTGCAAAGAGTCAGACAGGACTGAGTGACTTTCACTTTCACTTTCTTTCTTAAAGAGAACTTTTACTGTATTTTTAGTGACTGCATAATATCCCACCATCGGTATACCGTTATTTATTTAACCCCTTGCCTATTATTGAACATTTTCTTTTCTATTATAAGTAATCAGAAATAAAACATCTTTACCTCACTATGTTTTTCTTTTGAATGATTTTAATGATGTATTTCCACAAATGGGATTATTACTGACTCAAAAAATATGAGCAATTTTTATGAAAGATTGTTTTTCAAAAGGAAACTCTTTCTATACAGCCAATGGCAATATAATATTGTACCTGCTTCTCAGAGCCTGGCCAGCCTTGGGTGTTACCCTTCAACTTTTTCTGGGCAAATGTAGCCACTATCAAATGTTCTGTTCTTTTGCTTTGTACTGTCTTCATTGCTGTAGAACTTAGCATCTTCTCCGGAGCCCTGTGTTTGTTTTAATTTTGTACTAGTGTCTTTTGCTGGTTTTTCTCTTGGTATATCAGTGTTTGCGATTTGCATATTTTATGTATGTGTTTTATTTCCATATATCATTAATTGATGAAATGTATATCATGCCTGTATTCTATTTTATATACACATAATTTTTGCTTTGCACATATGCTTTAGGGCAGTGATTCTCAAACTCTGTCCCCAGGAGCCCCAAGCTTCTAGAAGGTTTGATCTGGGACTTAAGAAATAGAAGGGTCAAGTGAGGTCTCTTTGATCCATCCTTTCCTCATTCTCTCCCCTCTATGCAACCAATGTTGTTTCTCTTTCATCTGTCTTATATTTGGTTTTCTGTAAGATAGTTCATTTTTTAAAGGACTCTGCTTTCTTTTTTAAAAAGGGGTTGAAAATCACTATTTTGGAAGAAAAGGAGACATCAGACTTAGATTTCTTCAAGGGATGATGGTAGTGTAAAGAATTTAAGAGAGTAAACAAATCTAAAATGAAATTGAATTCCTGGGTGGTATTCTTGTAACATCTATTTACCCTTCTGAATACCATGATTAATAATGTATTACAGTATATGACTAATTTCTAAATCCATTATCTTACTTCACTGAGTCAAGATCATCTGAACAATGGGAGAAATGGATTATTAACTGCTTTTGTTTCCTGAAATTTTATTAGGCATATATGTGCATATTGTACCAGTAACAGTAGTTAATTCAGTAACAGTAGGTTGGTCACCAAGATTACAAACACATATATGGTTCCTGAAATCGGAAAATATCCAAGGCCCAGTTGCTGGGAGGGTTTTTTTTTTTTTTTTGGTCCCCTTATACCTTTTGGATGTTACTGAGAATTGGCTGATGTCCTTCTCATCTGATCCCTGACTTGGCGGGGTTGTAAAGAAGAGAGTATGATGTTTGCAAAATCCCTGAAGATTATTTGAGGAAAGGGTGTCATTTAAAGAGTAAACTTATTTGTCCTTCGGAATGAACTGTGGCATGTGAAATTATAATAGTAACAGAAATTGATATTTTGAGAGAGTCCAATAGCAAAATTTAGAGGTTGAGCCCAATTATCTTTATTAATAGCCCAGGTCCATATCTTCATGGAGTAGAAAAGCCTTGCCAAAGAATACGACTTTTTTTTACCATGGCCAAAGAATTTTCATTTTTATCTAGAAGTGTGTAGGCTGTAAAATAAATGAATTCCACATTCTTTCCCACTCACTTGACATAAATTGTTATTTGCCCTTGATAAGTAGGTTGATGTAGAGCCTCAAGGAGAATTCAGAATGAAATGTTGGAGAGCCACAGTTTGTTTTTCTGGTTTGCGAGGGCCTTGAAGGGCAGCTTCAGTTACTCGGATTTAGGTGGTCTGTTTTTTTTTAAGGTGTTTGTGGGATCCAGAGTCAGTGCGAGGTTGTGGAACATCTTCACCACTGTCCTAGAGGATTTCTGATGTCACTGAACTTGGGAAGTTGATGGGCTGCTGCCTTGATGTAGAGCTTGGGAGTCTCTTTAGGATTGTTGCCACTTTTTGTTGCTTGTGTTCTATTCTGGAGACTAGGACAGATAGGGTGCCTTGTGAGAGGCATATTGGAGGGCAGCCCAGATTGAGCTGATATTACACAGAAGGTCCTTTGGGGAAACCCCAAACTGAGTATGAGTGATGAATGTAGCCAGGAGGCGCCAAGGTGGGATCTGGGGAGAGAGAGGTGCTAGAAGGGCAGTCCATCAGTGTGGCAAGGGCGCTGTGGTAGAGAGCAAGGGGCAGAGAGGGCTATGTCCACTGGCTGATGGTCCAGATTCTGTAAATGGTGGATTGCACTTTTATGCTGACCTTGAAGGTCTCCCTAGGGCTGCAGTGCCTTGAAAAGACTTGATAATTCCATTGTGCCTACAGTTGTCAGCTTATCAAATTTCGCTTTGCCTTCAGGGTCAGAGTGAGTGCCATTCCACAGGGCAATGCTTGAGCACAGGTGTTCTCGATGCTCCCCGCTCTTCACACATGCCTTCACATGCAGAGCACACACCCCAGGGGAGGGCCAGGACCACGCACGTCCCGACACGTTGCATTCATTCTCGCCGCATCCCTTTCTCTCCCACTTGAGAAAGCATATTAATATGCAAGAGAATGTGATAACCTTGAAATGGCTTCAATTCATAGTTAATCATTCATATGCTTTGGTACTTGAATTATTGTTAATAACACATTATGGCAAACGGTTCCAATTTACAATATGTTGTGACAATGACTGGAAGCAGCTGCTGTTCTGGAACCTTCGGTGTGAGTCTATGTACTCTATGGACCCAGCTGAATGCAGCCCACTGGAGCTTTAAGCAAGAGGATTCCTGGTAGTGTGAAGACTAATGCTTTGGTAGTTGTTTCTGGCTACAGAATTACAGATTAAAATATGTTGCCAGGACAGATCGTCCCAGTCAGTAGGCATGTATTTCTGCGATGCAGTTCTCTTTCACTGCCCAGCATTCAGTTTTAGTTTTGTGAAGGTTTGCTTTTGGGAGATGAAGCTGCCCTTAATGATGCCAGTGGAAAGCCTTCAGTGTCCAACTCTAATGAGAGGGACAGACTTCCTTTATGATGGTATTGCTGAAATGGTACTGGGGCTGGCAGACACACTTTGTGGGGCTACGTTTGTTACCACTGTCCTCTCTGAGCTCACATAAACACGGTGTTTGGAGAGATCCAGAGAAGTGACGTTGGTACTCATCTCCTCAGGACAGATGATGCCCGAAGAGGAGGCTGAGGCCAGCTCTTCGGCATGATTGGGTTCATTCCACCCACGTCCAGAGTGTAAGGTTCAGGATAGAGCACCTATTTGAGATGGTTAGGTGCTGCGTCCATACTTAACTTTTTATTATTATTTTGTAAAATTTTTGTTTACTTCTTTATTTTTGGATGTTCTGAGTCTTCGTTGCTGTACATGGAGTCTCTCTGGTTGCAGCAAGCAGGGGCTTCTCTTGTTGCGGAGCGTGGGCTCTAGATAGGAAGGCTCAGGAGGTGCACCGCCTCCTCTTGTGGTACACGGTCTTAGTTGCTCCGAGGCATGTGGGGTCTGTCTGGCCCAGGATCAAACCTGTGCCCCCCGAACTGGCAGGTGAATTCTTAACCGCTGGACCAACAGGGATGTTGCATCTAAAGTTCTGGTGCCTGGTTTGGCTTCAGTGGTCTGACTTGCTTATCCATCTCTGTCCTGTGGGAGCTTAGATTTGAAAAGGCCACTGAGATCCTACAGGAGAGGGAAGGCAGTTCATCGACCAGGGCAGGGTTTGAAACTTGGGCTAGTAAGTGACATATTCGTGGTATATTAGGACTTAGGAGTACAAGATTGCTTGGGACAATGAATATAAGAGTTAGAAAGCTAGGGAGAGATTTGAAACTACAGAAATACTGAATGAGAATAAAAGTTAAGGAGAGATTTGAAGTTACAGAAATGCCAAATGATAATCTTAGCCAACCCTTGATTTACTTTAAGAGCAACAGGCATATAAAGAATTGAAGCTGGGTGATATCAAAGGGAACAGAGGCCGAGAACTATGCCTATGGGTCGGAGACTGGGCTCGGTGCTGTCCACGCATGACCGCCTTTTAGCGTCACTGCATGTGAGGGAGAGTTTGAGAGGTGAGACCGCTGAGACATAGTGACTTAGAGAGTTTGCCCAAGGTCACAGAGCTGCTAGGTGGTAGAGCCAAGAAGGGAAACTGTCCCCAGCATTTGTGCTCTCTCCAGAAGAGAAAAGAAGACAGTCTCACAGAGGAGGGACTGGAAGATCATTTTATCAAAGGTGGTTTTCACATGTAAGCTTAGAGGCCTTAGGTCTAGCAGGAGACAGATGAAAAAGGGATCCAGGCAGGCGGCTTGCTTTGTCCTCGTATAATTAAGGAACCTCAGAGTTGGGGTGCCAGCATGGGAGGCTCCGGAAAGCCCTTTCTCTGGAATCACTGTGAGCCCCCCAGGAACTTGGCCTCATAGGAAAAGCAGGGTGTGCTGGCTGCAGTCTGGACCTCATTCAGATTTCACATGTGACTTTCAAACTCCTACAGTGCTTTCCTGTGCACTGGCATAGTCAAGTGGCTCCTGGGGTGACCCACTAGTCCTGCTTGACTTCCCCTCTTCCTACTAAGTGTATTTATGTATCAGCCACACTGCGTGGCACGCAGGATCTTAGTTCCCTGACCAGGGATCGAACCTGCATCACCTGTAGTAGGAGTGTGAAGTCTTAACCACTGGATTGCCAGGGACTTTCCCTTTTTTAAAACTGAAATTCCTGTATCCGCAGAGGACCCTCAACATTGGGAAAACCTGGAGAGCTGGTCATCCTCAGCTTCTCAAGCTGGTAAATTATGTTCAATGGTAAAAATAGCTCTTCTGATTGCACCACATCTGTGTCTCTGCTTTCTGATCTTGAACGTTGCCTTTGTCCAAGAGTGGGAGAGGGGATGGTGAGGGTCTGGCAGCCCCTGCCCCATTTGCTCTGCCCCCACAAGCTGCCTCCTCTCTTCTTTGTTATTCATTCTGCCTTAATACTCCGTTTTTTTTTTTTTCTTTTTTCAGCTATCTGAGCCTTTCAGGATTTGGAAAGGAAAAAACAATTGCTGTAAAGGAAAGCTCTAATAAAGTGGTTTGGGCACAAAACATCAGCAGCTGTTTATTTGCCCAAAACAGTAGGAGTCCGTATTAATAACCTTGTGAGTTATATGCTGGGAAGTTAAAAGTAAGCAAAAATCTTACTTGAGACCCACAGATGTCACTTTATTCCTTTATTGAACTAATCTCTCTTCCTGTTTATGCTGGTGACATTTTCTATTATCCATGTGGAGGATCCTTTTTGATCTTCTGTTTCAGATTTATTCGGAGAAGGCAAAGGCACCCCATTCCAGCTCTGCCTGGGAAGGGTCCCAGAGCAGAGGTTTTCTGGTTTCTCTTTATTGCAGTTATGATCCTTTGTGTTTATGTGGTTCCTGCCTCAAAGGATCTTGATGAGTGGGACAGGCTTTTTGTAATTAATCATCATCATATTTCTCTGAAGGGAGAGGAGGAGCCACCAAGTATTGGGAGGGGTGTTGGAAAGGCTTTAGACCTGCCTCACAGTTGGAGAAGCAGTCTTTTAACATTTTTAAATCTCACTTTAATAATAAACTGATCCTCTGATTTAATTTGATTTCTAAAAAGAGTATATGGGAGGAAAGTATAACAGGCAAGAATTATGATGTATACTCTCCAAGACTATAACTGAGCCAGACTTTATTTGAACCTGAGGGCCCTCCCCAGGGCTCAGTGGCAAAAACAAAAACAAAAACAAAAACAACCCACCTGCAATGCAGGAACCATAGGAGATGCGGGTTTGATCCCTGGGTTGGGAAGATCCCTGGAGGAGGCATGGCAACCCACTCCAGTATTTTTGCTTGGAGAATCCCCATGGACAGAGGAGACTGGTAGGCTACAGTCCATAGGGTTGCAAAAAGTAGGACATGACTGAAGTGACTTAGCATGCATGCATGAGGATTTATATTAGAAGGAAAATAATGGAAGAAAATTTTATCAATGGTTCAAAAATTAAAAGAACAAAGGAGATGAGGGGTTGTATAAATAGCTCTGAACTTGTCTAGAGAAGAAACTGGAAGAGGCAGAGAATCAGTATCTGTTGAGCACCTGTTATATGCTAAATGCTTTATGTGAAAACACATTTTAACTTTGTAAGCAACCCTGTGGGATTATGTTGTTACCCCCATTTTACAGATGAAGAAATCAAGTCTCAGTGACGGTAGTTAACTTGTCCAAGGCAATGCAGTTAATAAGTTACCTCTCTCAAGCTCCTCAGTATGGAACTAGGCACCCTCTTGTTTTTCTGCTCCAGTGATGCTGAGGAAGAGAAAATAGGATCACCCCTTTCTCTCAGTAGGAAGGTTGCAGGTGATACTAGAAGGACTCATGAGAGGAGCAGGACTCTGAGGTGGGTTACCAAGTGACTGTCTTGTCAGTGCCCTTCCCTGGAGGTGCAGGAGGTGGCCTGTGCCAGGGTTTGTCAGGGTGGAGTGCCGTGGAAAGCTGAGAGAGACTGCAGGCCTGGCCCTTCACACCCAGCAATATCTCTGTTTCTAGGAGAAGACTTAGTTCAGTTCAGTCGCTCAGTCTTGTGCTACTCTTTGCAACCCCATGAACCACAGCATGCCAGGCCTCCCTGTCCATCACCAACTTCTGGAGTCCACCCAAACCCAGGTCCATTGAGTTGGTGATGCCATCCAGCCATCTCATCCTCTGTCATCCCCTTCTCCTCCTGCCCTCAATCTTTCCCAGCATCAGGGTTTTTTCCAGTGAGTCAGCTCTTCGCATCAAGTGGCCAAAGTGTTGGAGTTTCAGCTTCAACATCAGTCCTTCCAATGAACACCCAGGATTGATCTCCTTTAGAATGGACTGGTTGGATCTCCTTGCAGTTCAAGGGACTCTCAAGAGTCTTCTCCAACACCACAGTTCAAAAGCATCAATTCTTCGGCACTCAGCTTTCTTTATCCAACTCTCACATCCATACATGACCACTGGAAAAACCATGGCCTTGACTAGACGGACCTTTGTTGGCAAAGTAATGTCTTTTCTTTTCAATAGGCTGTCTAGATTGGTCATAACTTTCCTTCTAAGGAGTAAGTGTCTTTTAAATTCATGGTTGCAGTCACCATCTGCAGTGATTTTGGAGACCAGAAAAATAAAGTCAGCCATTGTATCCACTGTTTCTCCATCTATTTGCCATGAAGTGATGGGGCCAGATGCCATGATCTTAGACTTCTGAATGTTGAGCTTTAAGCCAACTTTTTCACTCTCCTCTTTCACTTTCATCAAGAGGCTCTTTAGTTCTTCACTGTCTGCCATAAGGGTGGTGTCATCTGCATATCTGAGGTTTTTGACAATTTCTCCCGGCGATCTTGATTCCAGCTTGTACTTCCTCCAGCCCAGCATTTCTCATAATGTACTTGGCATATAAGTTAAATAAGCAGGGTGACAATATACAGCCTTGACGTACTCCCTTTCCTATTTGGAACCAGTCTGTTGATCAATGTCCAGTTCTAATTGTTGCTTCCTGACCTGCATATAGGTTTCTCAAGAGGCAGGTCAGGTGGTCTGGTATTCCCATCTCTCTCAGAATTTTCCACAGTTTATTGTGATCCACACAGTCAAAGGCTTTGGCATAGTCAATAAAGCAGAAATAGATGTTTTTCTGGAACTCTCTTGCTTTTTCCATGATCCAGCGGATGTTGGCAATTTGATCTCTGGTTCCTCTGCCTTTTCTAAAACCAGCTTGAACATCNGTTTCTCAAGAGGCAGGTCAGGTGGTCTGGTATTCCCATCTCTCTCAGAATTTTCCACAGTTTATTGTGATCCACACAGTCAAAGGCTTTGGCATAGTCAATAAAGCAGAAATAGATATTTTTCTGGAACTCTCTTGCTTTTTCCATGATCCATTGGATGTTGGCAATTTGATCTCTGGTTCCTCTGCCTTTTCTAAAACCAGCTTGAACATCTGGAAGTTCATGGTTCATGTATTGCTAAAGCCTGGCTTGGAGAATTTTGAGCATTACTTTACTAGCATGTGAGATGAGTGCAATTGTGTGGTAGTTTGAGCATTCTTTGGCATTGCCTTTCTTTAGGATTGGAATGAAAACTGATGTTTTCCAGTCCTGTGGCCACTGCTGAGTTTTCCAAATTTGCTGACATATTGAGTGAAGCACTTTCACAGCATCATCTTTCAGAATTTGAAATAGCTCAACTGGAATTCCATCACCTCCATTAACTTTATTTGTAGTGATGCTTCCTAAGGCCTACTTGACTTCACAGACTTAAGTGTGAACAAAACCATCTCCTCTGCTCATTCAGAGCAAAGCTTCACTGAAGTGTCTTCCAGGATCAGGAGATGGGGTCAAGTTGGGGGCTGTGAAGGGGAGCGTTGCGTACAGAGGAAACTGCAGACATGTCCAGGTTTGCCCATAATTCCCATTTGATCAAGAAAGCAACATATCTGGGCTCAGGTGTATAGAATGTGGGCCCTAGTTCTGTGGGCAGGTGTTGGAGATGGGCCCCAGATCTGGCACTGAGGCTTGGGGTGGAGGCTTGGGATGGTTGAAAGAAACTACTTCCAAGTTCCGGTTCCCCTCTGCTTTGACACAGAGTTTGACAGTGACCTGAGAGGTACTCCTGCCTTCTGTTGGTCATGCGCTCAGATTCTTTCCTTCCTTCGTCCAACTAGCTTTTATTAAGCACCTAGTAATGATGGAGGTATGTCAGTGGGATGAAGACAGACGTATGAAGGGTTTGAGGTAGTCAAGTGCCTTCTGATAAGGAGCGGTTCGAAGAAAACTAGATGTGAACTCTTTCTGGGGTTACAGTTCCAGGTGGATGAAACACCCAGAGCACAGGGGCCGAGGCAGGAGAGGACCTGGTGTCTGTGGATTGAGAACAGTGTGGCCAGGGCAAAGTGACTGTGGGAGAAAGGGGTACGGGTAAGGTCATAGAGGGCCAGTTAGGGAGCAGGCTGTACCGGCCTTGGAGAACACTGTGGAAGAGATGCCCTGGAAGAAAGGGGGAGCTCCGGGAAGGGGTCGCAGAGGAGCCCCGCTTTTAAAGGCACCAATCCAGGCTTTTCTGTGGCTGCTTCTGAACACTCCTTATGGGCTTGACTCTGTGCCAGGTGTGTATGTAGGACACAGTCCTTTGCTTTGAAAAGCTCATCGTCAGGCTAGGAAGACAACCCAAGAAACAGGTGATGATCTTTTGCAAACTAACAAATGTAGTGAGGCTTAATATTGAATTCTCGAAGAGTGTGCTGGTAGAGCAGACTCTGTGGAGGAACTGGGATTTAATGACACACCTTTGGAGAATGAGGAGGGTTTAGAGGAATGGAGTAGAGAAGATTAGGAGAGGGCAAGTTCAGGCATTAAGTAAAACCAGCAGTTACCTGGAAAAGGGAAACTGGAGTCTTGTGAATCATGGCAAAGCGTGTGCAGGCAGACAGTGGCTGGAATCAGCGTGGCCCTTTACGGACAGGGTGACCTTGGGCAAGTCTCTTCACTTCCCCCAGCTATGGACCTGAGGATGACTGCTCCTTAAACCCTGTAGGATTATTGTGCTGATTAAGAGTTGAAACTAATTGAGGTGCTGATTAAATGCGGAACTGGACAGCACCCCACCCTGCCTATCACGTGGTGGGCGTGTGGGGGAGCACGTTCTTTCCTTCAGTCTTCCACTTTCCCTCTTCCCTTCGTTCCCACCACCTGTTCCTCTTGGAATTGGCATAGAAAATACGGTCAGGGATACATTTTCTGGTTGTAACACCTAGACTATCAACTTTGATCCCTGTTTCAGTGCAGCTGACAGGATGAGTGTGTTAGGACTTCCCCAGTAAAGGCCAGCCTAGGATGGTTCAGCTTTTGAACTGTGGTGTTGGAGAAGACTCTTGAGAGTCCCTTGCTTGGACTGCAAGGAGATCCAGCCAGTCCATCCTAAAGGAGATCAGTCCTGAGTGTTCATTGGAAGGACTGAGGTTGAAGCTGAAACTCCAATACTTTGGCCACCTGATGCGAAGAGCTGATTCATTGGAAAAGACCTTGATGTTGGGAAAGACTGAGGGCAGGAGGAGAAGGGGATGATGGAGGATGAGATGACTGGATGGCATCACCGACTTGATGGACGTGGGTTTGGGTGGACTCCAGGAGTTGGTGATGGACAGGGAGGCCTGGCGTGCTGTGGTTCATGGGGTTGCAGAGTCGGACACGACTGAGCGACTAACTGAACTGAACTGAACTGAGATGGTTCAGAAGTGAGGTTAGAGGGGAGCCCAGCCTCATACTGTGACATTTGGACACTTGGAGTGTCTCGGTTTGATGTGACTGTTGCCTGGAGATCTTTAAACCCGCAGGCCTGGGGACCTGCCTTCAATTGTAGAGAAATATTTGTTTTGTAAAATAAAGCCCACTTGGCATCACAGTGGTCTGGGACAGTGTTAGGAATGCACTGTTTGTAGAAACCTGGTGGGAGTTATGCAAGGTATCCTGTTACCTGGTCAGAGAATCTCTTTTCCTCAAATCCCTGGTGGTGGAAGAGCCTCCTGGAGGAGAGAAGTGTTTTCCTCCGTCTCAACCCACCTCCCAACAGAACTGGAGCTGCAGCAGCCTGTCTTCCTGCTGGGGGGAATTTGATTTAACACAAAGCAACGTGACTTATAATTTCAATTGCAGGCAGGAAGGTGTGATTTAAGACAATTGTCAGGAAGATTCAATTTAATCTTTTCTTTCTTCTCTACAAAATGTGCATTTTGTTGCATGATCTAATTTTAATATACATTCTTTACAACTCAAAGATAGATGTAGTTTCATATTGAGAAGGTACAGTCTACATTTTTTTTAAAAGTACTTATCTAGTTAAAGTCCTTTTTGAAAAAGATCTCTTACTAATGACAGAAAACTGAGGGATGGTTTTGCTTTTTTACTAGAGAGAGTTGAAGTAAATCATTATGAAACTTCCTGGACAATAAACCATTTCTTGATCAGTGGGAATTTTTTTTTCTTTTTTTGATCACTTGAGAGTAGGGGGATAAGAATTGCCTTAACAAAACATAATAATTCTTTTATGTACCTAAAACTATACAACCGTGAATGTTTTTCAACAACAGCTAGTTGTTTTCTTTTTTTAATTTTATTTTAGCAAAACAACAGATGTATTTTTTGGTTTGTAATTACTTTAGAAGTACAGAAATTATGCATTGATTTTTAGAAATCAAAAATTAAATCTTATTTCACTCTGGTCACTATTAGAAACAAAGTATTGTGTTGTGCCGCTCTATGCAGCCCCTTCCCTCTTTCTTCATCTATTAAACAAAAAAGTTGAGCTGTCCAACTTTGCCAGTTGCCAAGTCATATGTCAACTGTGAAGGCTGTTGTCTGAAGGCTCTTTATTGAGATTCAGAGTATACTAGAACCAGAAGGTACAAGAGGACCCTCACCCTCAGACTTTGTGCTGAAGGATGCATGACCCAGAGCAACTTGGCGACTGACCTGAGGAGCCTCCCCTGGGTGCCAGAGATTCTGGGATGGGGGTGGAGAGGTCCTGAGTCAGGTCTAGAAAATTTCCCTCTATATCCAGTTACTCCCTTCAACATGAGAAGAAACTTCTGCAGTGAGAAGTGACCCTTTGTTGTGTATTCTCAGATGAAGTCGGATGCTCCAGGGACAAAGGATGGGCAGATTTCTTTCTATGGGGTGAGGCTGGAGGGCCCCTGTCTGGGCCCTTGGGACCTGCACCCCAGCACCTGGGATCCTCTCTAGGACTGGGGACACAGCACTCAGAGCAGAACCTGTCTTCAGGTCCCGCAGCACATGGCAGCTCCTGGTGGTGCAGTCTTTGTATCAGGAGCAGGCCTCTTCCTGGCCTTTGGAACCTGCACAGTGGTGCGGATGGAGGAGGGGCAGAGATTTTGTACCAAGGACAGGAAAAGAGAAACAAATCAACATTTATCAGGCACTGACTAGTTGTTTGGTTGGTACTGTTAATCTTCTTTGTATTATTAGGATTTAATCCTTAAAATCAGATCCTTAGCCCCATTTTATGGGTGAGAAAGTTTTCTTCTACTACACACTAACTGTTCATCTGCCTTCCCATTAGACTGTAAGTCCCCTGAGAGTGGAGACAGAGGCCTATTTTTTTTTTCCATTTTCCAGTGTTTCACTGGAAACTACATGCCAGTAGGGCATATAGTTGGGTTAATTAGGAATTTGTTGAGTGACTAAATGAATAAATAAGCAGACCTGCCTAAAACCACTTAGTAAGAGGATTCACACCCAGGTCTCGCTTCAAAGTCATCTGGAAGGGAAGCCAGGGGCCCAAAGAGCTGATTCTTGTCCCTCCAGGCTTGGGGGTGGCTTCTGTGAGGCTGTCTCACGTGTGCCCGCCTTCTTGCTCAGCAACAGGAAGACATGCCGTCCTGGGGCCTCTCTCATGGCCTCGCATGGCTTACACTGCTGTTTCAAGGTTTAATTAAAGGGAAGCCATGGCTCTGTGTGTGTGTGTGTGTGTGTGTGTGTGTGTGTGTGTGTAAAATGTGCTTTCCTCCACTGAGATCTCCCAGGAACCAGCTTGTGAGAAAAGCCTGGAGCCTTCAAGGGACCCATGATGTCTTTATTGTAATGAAGCTGTCACTTGTGGTCACTTTCAAACGAAAGCAATCCTGTGAGTACAGAAGGGGAAGAATACACCGCACCAAAAGCGGAGAAAGACTCCAGAAGAGATGCAGCTGAACAGGATGTCTATGTTTCAGGAAGAGAGATGAAGTTGAGATCATTCAAATGGATACCTGGTGAGTCAATAGGAAGGAGAAAGTATAGCTTAATTTCCGAAAAAGAATAAAGAACTCCCCCGGGCCCCAGAGCTGAGAGAAAGTGAGCTTTTGGCTTCTGGCTGGACTAGGTCTCCTCTCTGCCCTGAGGCCTCTGTGAGAGCCACACTCTCTCAGGGTGTCTCTGGGGTGATGGTGGTGAATTGGGGCCTGGCCTTTCACACTCAGAAGGCCTCTGCACTGTGAGAGGAGGAAAGACTCTCAGAGAATGGCTCCGGAGTCAGGAGAGGGTTTTTCCTTCCTGCTCTGTTGAAATTCCTTGGGCATCACAGGCAGGAGCTGGTGCAGGAGCAGAGCTGGGCAGCCCAGACCTCCTGGGCCCCTGGGTGCTACCTGGGAAATCACCCACCCATGCGTGCAGGTCTTCATAGTGACCAGCACAGCTTCTCCCATCCTCTCCAGTTGGTACGGCCAAGACATGGTCACAGGAAGAAGTTTCTTCTCGGACTCTGCCCACCAGGACAGAGCAGCCCATTGGCAGGAGCTAAGGATTACTACAATTTTTCTTTTCCTATTATTCCTTGATATTTTCCATTTGAAAAGAATCATTTAAGCAGTAGGGTGGAAGAGGGCATAGTAGACATAGGGGAAAAATTGAAAATGTCATTTAAAAATGACTATTCCATTCTTCTTATACCTCAGTAGACAGATGGCTGCCTCACATTTTGCCCATGGCCACGAGCAAATAGCCCAATGGGTGAGCTGAGGAGAGCAGTGATTTTGTTTTTCTTTTCATTTCAAACAGATTGTATAGCCCTTGGGGTGTGGGGGACCAGTGGAATGAAGCTCTGAGCTGGGAAACTAATTATGCCTCCCTGCATGGCTGAGCTAGTTAATACTAAACTGTCATTGAGGCTGATTCTTCCCTGGGGCAGAAAAGCTTCCCAAATTCCTTATCAATTTCTCTTTGCCTTGAGAGCGGAGGTCTTATGGTCTTTGCCAGTTTGCAAAAACAGGAGCAAAATCCAGGAAGCTTCTCAAAGGTCTGAAATGGCAGTCTGGGTTCTGGTCCTAAACGTGTCTTTCTGATATGCAGCAGCCCTGCCTCTTTCAGCTCAGACAAAGTGCTAAGATTTGAAGTCAGATAGATGTGGCTCAAATCCTGGTATGGCTGGTCATCGGTGTGACGTTGCCCAGAGTATCTAGGACTAGAAACAGATTGCTGATCTGCTCTGTCCCTCCCCTCTCCCTAGCAACATGAGCTCAACGATGGATCACCTGAACTGTAGGCCTGCCTCACTTTGTTGATGCTAGAACTGAGAGCCAGCCGGGTACATGATATGGTCACCACCTGTCAGTGGAGCTCACACAAGACTAAGGGTAACCAGAAATTCATAGTGCTTTTAAATGGATTTTTAACTTACTTATCAAGCCCATACATATCGTTGAAAAATGGTTAAATATATTGTTGTTTTTGTTCAGTTGCCCAATTGTGTCCGACTCTTCTCGACCCCATGGGCTACAGCATGCCGGGCCTCCCTGTCCCTCACCATCACCTGTAGTTTGCTCAAGTTCATGTCCTTATTCACACGATAGGTAATAAACTGGCTATGTATTGCAGTCACTCTGACTCCAGTACTTTCTGTCCCCCCTTCCCCTGACCTGGAAATCTGTAGTCCACAGTTCTAGCAGTCCCTGGCTAGCCACACGTCTCAAATAGCAGTCGGTCCAATAAAATCTGCGGGTCTTTCTAAGGATAGAAAAAATGGTTTTAAATATTGGGTAGAAACATTTAAAAGTACAGCTTTTGTGATAACATGAAGATCATAAATATTCAGTTTGTGCACAATCTCAAGCAATTAGGCAGATGCCTATTTCTAGGGAGGGTATGTTACCCTGATGGCTGAGGGGGTTGGGACTGTCTATCATTTTAAAACCAGATTTCCCTGGTGACTTCAGTCTGATTGGAGAATGAAGTCTCAGAGACAATCCTATTTCTTTCCCTCCCTTTGCCAGGCCGCATTCCTTTACCTACATCCATATTCCCATACTTCAGCTGAGAAATTTTGAAGTTTCTGTATGCTCAGGTGGTGACTAATTCAAAGTTGAAGCGAAACAGCTTGTTTCCAGCCTTGGAGGACTGGTGTTATATAGCAAGACTTGGTCTTGGCTCTTGAGTGTTAATTTGTTTGGAATCCAATTCTCTCTGTGTTGAATTCCCATTAGAATTAATTGGTTGTCTTTTGGAGAACTACCAAACATAGATTGAGATCATTGATGGGAAGACACAATTTAGAAGTGTCCCAGGAATTCCTTCTAACTTCTAAAGAGAACAAGAGTTTTAGCAACTATATATCCCTAGGTTACCTGGGACAACTGAATTTCAAATATTCTGGCCTATTAGCCCCAGAAACTATCTAAATGAATTCCACTATTTCCAAAGTTTACCTGCCTACATCAACTCCCCTACCTGGAAGCAGTACAAAGCCCTTGCCAGACCATATGTCCCTAATATTTAATTTAGAAAATATGGTCACAATGAAGTAAACAACACTGGTAAATGGAGCCAGCTGTTCCTAAACAGATCTTTTTTTAGTGCAAATCACATGGGGTTAGGAGAAACACTTTCAGGAATGGCAGTGTGAGGATCTCTGTGGAGCCTCTCCCCAGTGAAACAAACATAACCGGGGAAATTATTTTAAAAATTCCAACCATTTAAAGTCCCTGGAAGTTATCCTAAAGGCCCACGTCAAATGAAAAAACACTTATTCAAGAAAATGTACTAAATCTCAGTAGGTATAGCAACAATCTGTGGTATTTGAGCCACGACCTACTCTCCCCTTGAGCTCAGTAAGACAGATCTCTTCTCTGGGCAGATGTGGATAAGAAGACAGGGCTCCCTTTCCCCTCCAGCTTCTACTCTAAGGCTACAGTTTCTCCCCAGGAGAGTCAAGCCACTGTATTTTTTATCACTCCCAATTTTGTGTTGCAGAAGCTTTATTGCATGCAAGCCTGGCCAAGCAGTCTATGACTTTGTGCCTTCCAGTCCCCATTTGTAGAGAGAAAGTTCTATCCCTGGCCACGAATACTGGGCCTGATCATCCATACCCTAGTCCACACATAGGGTGACATTTCCGTGCCAGGAGAGGCAATCCAAGATGAGCAGTGGTGCCACCCACACGCGGTACACCACTGATGGAGCAGGGGTGTCACTGAGAGAAGTGGACTGCCGCTCCCACTCTTGGCTCCAGAGTCATGGTGCAGAGTCAGGGGAGAGGTGGGCTGTAAGAGCACAGAGTTCTGTAGCTGTCCAGTTTATTTGGAACAAAGTGTGAGGAATTTCAAGACAAAAACCATTTGGTGAGTATTTAAGAAGAGGTTAGCAGCTCCATAATAGCCATGAGACCGTAGCCCAGCTAGACATTTTACAGAGAGAACCAGAGAATGAATTATCTGAGAAGAACCCTCTTGGGAGGGCTCTTCGAAGCAAGCTTTGAAGACTTGCCTCCAAGAAAGCCCCTGCACAGGAGTCTGAACTCAAGTGGATCAGACTGTGGAGCAACTTATGCCTCAAAGTTCTGTTGAAAATAATAGAGCAAAATCAGATAGTAATTAGTGGAAGCTAACAGCTTGGTGTAATACCAATAGGGCAGTCCATCCAGAAGCCTAATGGGAAGATAAGTAAAAGAGATAGTTAGAAAGAAAAAACCAACCTCAGAAAACAACTGTCATCCCGAGCGATTCAATAGTGGCACTCACAGGGCTAAGGCTCTGCGCTGTGAGGAATCACATCATAAATGGGACACTGTGCAGGTAAAAGATGCCACTGAACTAGGCCACTGATGTCACTGAACAAATAAGCAAATAAGTAAACAAAAACGAGTCCTGGAGGGGAGGGCAGAGGTAATCATCAGTATTCAAAGAGGCTAGCATATATTATCCAAAATGTCTGGTTTTCAACAAAAACTTATAAGACAGCAAGGACGGAAGAACATGTAGCCCATAAAGAGGGAAAAGGCAGACAATAGAAATTATCTTTGAGGGTACCTGGAGGTTGGAGTTACCAGACGCAGACTTTAAAGCAGTTATTATAAAATTTTCCAAAGAACTAAAGAAAACTTTGCTGAAAGAATTAAAGTATAATGACAGCAGGACCCTGGTAGCTCAGCTGGTAAAGAATCTGCCTGCAATGCAGGAGACTCCAGTTTGATTCCTGAGTCAGGAAGATCCTCTGGAGAAGGGATAGGCTACCCACTCCAGTATTCTTAAGCTTCCCTCTTAGCTCAGATGGTAAAGAATCCACCTGCAATGTGGGAGACCTGGGTTTGATCCCCAGGATGGGAAGATCCCATGGAGAAGGGCATGGCAACCCACTCTAGTATTCTTGCCTGGAGAATCCCTATGGATAGAGGAGCCTGGGGGCTACTGTTCATGGTGTCACAAAGAGTAGGACACAGCTGAACAACCAAGCACATGATGACAACATCTTATCAATGGGGAATATAAATAAAGAGAAAAATTATGAAAAAGAACAAACTGGAAATTTTGAACTTGAAGATATGAAAAGTGAAATGAAAAGTTCACTAGAAGTATTTAAAATTAGATTCGAGTTGACAAAAGAAAGAATATTAGCAAACTTGAAAATAGATCAATAGATTATGAAATCTGAAGAAAAGAGAAAAAATAATGAAGAAAAATAAGCAGAGCCTTAGAGAAATGTGGAACACCATTAATAATAATAATATAATAAAAAACCCACCACCAATGGCATATTTAATGATAGACAATGAAAAAATCTTGAAAGCAGTAGCAGAGCAGAACTACTCATCACCTATGAGAGAAACCCAGTAAGATTAACAGGTGATTTCTCATTAGAAACAATGGTTAGACAAATGGTACAGATGAACCTATTTCTAGGACAAGAGTAGAGATACAGAAGTAGCGAAAGGACATGTGGATACCGGGAGGGAAGGAGAGGGTGGGATGAACTGGGGGGTTAAAGTCGACTATATACACTACCATGTGCAAAGTCGATAGCTAGGGGGACCCTACTGTGAAGCACAGGAAGCTCAGCTCAGTGTGCTCTGAAGACCTAAATGGATGGGATGGGGGTGGGGTTGGAGAGAGGTCTAAGAGGGAGGGGATATATGCAGGTATATATGTGTCAGATATGCGTGTGTATATATATGGCTCACTTCATGGGCAGCACAGAAACTGACATACCACTATAAAACAATTATACTCCCGTTTTTTAAAAAAGAAACGATGGTGGCTAAGAATCGTATATATAGCAAAACTGTTTTTCAAAAATGAAGATTAAATAAAGACATTGCCAGGTAAACAACACTGAGAGATTTGGTTACCATCAGATCCACTTTACAAGAGATACTAAAGGATTTCCTTCAGGCTGAGTGCAAGTGATAACAGACAAACAGTAATCTGAATTCACTCAAAAAACTAAAAAGTGCCACTGAATGTAATTATATGGACAATTGTAAAGTACAGTATGCTGCTGCTGCTGCTGCTAAGTCGCTTCAGTCGTGTCCGACTCTGTGCGACCCCGTAGACAGCAGCCCACCAGGCTCCCCCGTCCCTGGGATTCTCCAGGCAAGAATACTGGAGTGGGTTGCCATTTCCTTCTCCAGTGCATGCAAGTGAAAAGTGAAAGTGAAGTCGCTCAGTCATGTCCGACTCCCAGCGACCCCATGGACTGCAGCCCACCAGGCTCCTCCGTCCATGGGATTTTCCAGGCAAGAGTACTGGAGTGGGGTAATTCCATATTTATTCTTCCTTTTTCTCTTAACTGATTTAAAAAGGAATTGCATAAACAATATACATTATATAATTGCATTGACTATAGCATATGGAAACGTAATATGTTTGACGATAAGCACAGAAGACGAACAAAAATGGAAAGAATGGACTAGAACTATAAGTAGTAANAATTCCATATTTATTCTTCCTTTTTCTCTTAACTGATTTAAAAAGGAATTGCATAAACAATATACATTATATAATTGCATTGACTATAGCATATGGAAACGTAATATGTTTGACGATAAGCACAGAAGACGAACAAAAATGGAAAGAATGGACTAGAACTATAAGTAGTAAAATGTCTGTATTTCACTGAATTAAGTTAATGAAATTGAATGGACTAAAATGTATAATGTAAGCCCCAGATCAAACACCAAGAAACTAGCCTAAGAAACAGGGTTAAAAGTCATTCTGGAAATTAAAATATTCTGCAAGAAAATATTCACTTAACGAACAAAAAAGCATTAGAGGAAGAATAGAGTAACATGGTTCCTCCAGGGAACCAGAGTAGGAACTTTTGGGGAAGGAGCCCTTTGTTTGGCTGAAGGACGTTTAGCCTCAGAGCAGACACAGTGGTAGAAAGATGTATGGCTCAGGATTATTCAGAAAATTCATCCCATTTCCCTGTAGGAGCAGCATGTCAATATGTTTTTGTCTGCTGAAAAATGTATGGGAAACATCTTTGATTTTTTTTTTCTTTTGTAACCGTGCATATAATTTCTTAGCATTTTACTTCTGGGAATTGATTAAAGCTTTTCTGTCCCTTTAGAGCCATTAAATAGAAAAATGTCTGTGGGAGAGCGATTGACAGTGTTTCTAGGTACTTACTTAGAGAAATAGGAGTCTTTGTAACTGCTTGAAAAGTTTGTTCTGACGTGTGCCAAACATATGAATAGCTAATGTTTATTGAATATTTATTATGCATCAGGTACCATGTCAAGTGCTAAATATGAATTGTCTCACTTTATTTTCACAGCAACAGTCTGAGATAGGGAGATATTATTCCCCTTTTCTGATAAAATTGAGGTGCACAAATATTAAATCATGTATCCACAATAACAGGGGAAGGCAATGGCACCCCACTCCAGTACTCTTGCCTGGAAAATCCCATGGATGGAGGAGCCTGGTGGGCTGCAGTCCATGGGGTTGCTAGGAGTCAGACACGACTGAGTGACTTCACTTTCACTTTTCTCTTTCATGCACTGGAGAAGGAAATGGCATCCCACCCCAGTGTTCTTGCCTAGAGAATCCCAGGGACGGGGGAGCCTGGTGGGCTGCCGTCTATGGGGTCGCACAGAGTCGGACACGACTGAAGCGACTTAGCAGCAGCAGCAGCAGCATCCGCAGTCACACTGTTAGCACGCTATGCGAAAGGGATTGCTTGTGCATGTGGTTTGACAACAGTTCTGAACCTTTAATGACTGTGTTACATCAATGTTTAAGTCCTTGTAGAATTTAATCACAGTTGGTATTGGCTTTCGGGATTACAGCTGTGTTCTCAGGCCCTCAAACCTTGTAACTGGTGTATTTTGGTCTCTTAAAAGAATCTGGGGCCCATCTATCTGACTGGGCTCATTGTATCTCCATCTGGCACCAAAGAAGATGCACTTCCATTATCGTCTTGGCCTCTCTGGAGCGCACATTTACCCAGAAAGAACCAGTCTCCATAAAGCTGTTTAAAAATGACAAGGTGCTTACTGTGGTGGGCTGGTGGTGGGGGCCGCTTTGCTTGTAGATGGGATGGCCGTGGTTGAAAATATAAGAGAGGAAGAGAAAATTCAGACTATTTGGAATAATTTTCACTCTACAAGTAAGGAACCTGAGAACCACAATGAGAAGAAACTCAATGAAATCCCTCCAATTCAGTCAGCTATGGGCAAAGTACTGTGCTTAGATGCTGTACGTACATGATCTCAGTCAATCCTTATAATACCCTTATTAAGTAGACAATGACATTCCCATCTCACCAATGAGGAAATGAAGAAGTTTCAGAAGTAAGTTGGGTGGTACTATTTCTCTGGAATATACTAAGTGTGTTGGTACAGCATAATAGTCAGAGTCCTTCTGATTGGTTGATGCCTATTTTATTTAGAGTAAAGAAAGCTAACTGTGGTACCAACTTCCAAACCTCAGTGGCTTTATCCAATAAAAATGTATTCCTCACTTATCCAGTGACCAACGGGGAAGTTCCTAGTGAGCTGGCAGTCTTCCTTCCACCCAAGGACGCGGGCTTGGGACTTGCAGCCTTCTGCTAGACACTCTGCTTGCAGCTGGAAGATATGTGAAGAAGGAGAACGTGGAGGACCTCACGGGGAGTTTTCATGGGCCTGGATTAGAAGTGGAGCACGTAATTTCTGCCATGTTTTATTGGCAGGAACTCAGCTCTATGGTGTTCCCTAACAATAAGGGAGGCTGAGAAATGCAGTGTAGCTCGTTGCCCAGGAGGAAAAGGAAGCGCGTTCAGTGAACACACAGCAGTCTCTGCCGCATGGGCTTGCTGTTTTGGTTGCTACGTATTTGAGTGTTACCCTTGGTGAGGTCACAAAGGCAGCAAGTGGCAGAGCCAGGAGCAGGACCCAGATCTGTGGAACCCTAGCTCTGGATTCTTTGCTCTCTTTCTCTCTCTCTCACTCTCCTCCACCAGCTGGATCAAGTTCTGCAGCCCTGGATGCAGTTGGTTCTCCACGTGACCATGTGGTCCCTGCATTCCTGGGCCACGTTGGTTCTGTAAAACATATGGATGCCCTCCCTGGGTCCTGCCGCAGATTCTCTAGGCTATGAATCTGAGAGTAGGTTGTAGGGAATCTTTGTGGGCAGCTGACTTGGGATCAAGCCTTTGAAGGCCCTGGCTCATGTGGCACTCAGTGCGGCTGTGCTGGGAGTGGTAAACGATGGACAAACCGTGTCACCCTCCCCAGACTGGCTCTGGCTGTCATTAGCATTCAGCAAAGCTGGGAGTCTTGTACAAATCAGCTATTTAGGGCTTAAAAAAAAAGAAAAAACTACTAAAAGCCTCTCTTGGTTGAAGCTCTTATGGAACTAACAGTTTACCATGCTTGTTGAACAGTAAAACGGGAGCCTTGGTATAGTGTTTTCCCTTTGGGGCATATTTGGGTGTCGTTTTTAGCAATGTGGCAAATGTGAAGATGCTCTTGGAATGTAGGTATTTGCTATCTTTGGCAAAGGGCACTGCTTGCTCCTTTTTAGAGCTTCAGATCTTGTTTATTCAGAGGAGCAAGAAGGAGCTATTGGTTTTATAAATGTGCTTCTCTTCTGGAAAAAACATGTCTTGTCCCACTTCCTCACTGGTCCATGGCAGAAGACTCAAGTTGCAAAGTGCCTGCAGGCCCTTTCTCCCTCCAAGCTTCTCTCCCCACTCCTATGGGGACCCTCAGGGGAGGAACACATGACCAAACAGCAAGGACCAAACAACCCAGTCCCTTAATTCAGGGTTTCAGAGTCCCTTTACTTTCTGCTATCGATTGGGAAGGTGGTTCCATGCCTTGGGATTCCATCCATGCTGTCTTCCCCAAGATGAAGGGGACCATGCCAGGTTTATGGCAGTCACTGTGCTCACTGGTATAACTGATTCTGCTTCCTCAGGTTTGGGCAGAAACATGCCTTGTAGGGTAAAGAGTTCTAATGGGCACTGCTTGTTCAGTGGTAATTAAGTGGGCACTGGGAATTTCCCTAGTTCCAGGTGTCTGGGAGTTAGAGACAAATAACATCTGTTCTCATCAAAAGGGAGAGTGGTGAAATACAAATCACAAGTCACTCTTAATAAATCCTGGAGCTGGGGTTTGAAATCTAGAGCCTGCTTACGTGTGTGCATAGGTGGTTGCAGTATCCCTCTTTGGATAGAGAACTAAAAATTTCCTCCAGAGCCCAGAAATGACCCAGATGAATCTCCTCGTTTCAAGGCATCCCTGAGTCTTCATCCACCAGATTTGAAGGAGGTCGATGGAGTTAGTCAGGATGTAAATGATAAGGAAAAAGGGATGTTGCTGAGCCTAGCATCTGCCTGATCCAGGGAGAGAAATCACCAGCAGGGACACGTAAGAATTGACTCACCAGGCAGGAGCCTAACATTACACCATTGTTCCTTCCTTCCATCTATTCATTGGTGCATCTGTTGATTTAATAAAGAGACAATGCCATTCTATGCATAGTGCCTGGAGACACGCAAAGGAGAGCATGTAGTCCTTGCCTACAGGTTCATAGACCAGTATGGGGATGAAGACATGGACAAAGGTAACCCATCCCAAGGCAGAATGTGATAAGTGCCATAAGAAAGAACTGAAAAGCATGTGTGGGGGAAAGTCAACAGAGGGTGGACTTGCAGCTGAGCAGGTATGTGCCTGTGCTTGGGGAAGTTTTCATGGAGAAAGAGGTATTTGAACTGATCACTGAGAGCTCAGGGTTGGATTTCAACTTCAGATTTTGGAGAAAGGGTTAGGAGCCTCGAGGCAGAAAGACCTGCATGTATCAAGGTGTGGAAGTTAGAAAAGAAGATGATTTGTGAAACATCTGTATTGCGACTAAATAGTGGGAAGATACATCACCCAATGAATTAAAGGAAAGGCTTTATTTCTCCTTCTCTCTCTCTTTCCTCTGGATTTCTGCATTTTGATTTAATATGAACCTTTGGGGTCATGAAGAGGTGTTCTTGCTTAAGTCTGACTAGGAGTGTCGGGGGTCCGAGTCGGGGTGAGGTTCCACCTTGCCTTCCCAGCCATGACCATTTTCATTTTGAGTACCTACGAGGGAAAGTCAAAGGGAAAAAATTTTCCCCATAATTTTCCTTGTTACAGGTTGACTTTGATGTTGATTACTGGTCTTAATCCACAGGGATGTAACTTCTGAAACAGAATTCATGAAGACATTAGATTTTAAGCATCAGTTTCAGCTTCCCCACTTGAGGATGTTTCCCCTGCTTGGCTCTGTGTGGTCCTGCAAAGCTGAGTCTGGAGCTCCTCTTCAAAGACTGAGCTGAGCTACCAGGAGCTCCCTCCTGGATCTGGGCTTAGATATGGTCACTGCTCATCCCCACCTTGTAGGCAAGCTGGCGGTCCCCCAGCCATCTCTGGCAGCTCTGGTTGGTTTGCTGTGTAACTCGCTCTTCAGCGGCAGGCCTGCTTTGCTGACAGGGTCTGTCTCCAGGACCTAGTGAATTGGGCATCACAGTGTCTCCAGTCAGTGTTCAGACCTCTGGAATGTTGTCCCATTGAAATCAGTTTGCTTCACATGTTTTCTCTTCCTTGAGGGAGAACCTGAGGAAGGTTGATATTAAAAAGTGAATAACTGATATAGCATTGTCCAGAGAGTGTGGGATGGGAAATTTCTGTTAGGTGGTGGGAGACAGTAGCTTTTAACCAAATGGTAAAAAGTCATTTCAGTATTTTAATTACTGTTATGGTGGGGCCAGTGTGTACCAGCTAAATATAGACCCTGAAACAAATTATTTTATCAGCCTCGCCTTGATTGTTTATAGTCCCAGCGAAAATGTCCCTTGTGGCATCTGCTTGTCAATAAGCATGATCTCATCGTTGGGATTTGGAGGCGGCTGGGCCTGGGTCTTATGGATGCTGGGCTCTGAACAAGTAGAATTTCCTATCATCTCACAATAATTTGCATCTATGTTTTCAAGTGCTTTAATCATAGGGTTCCTTTATGCTCTTAAAAATCATTAAGGACCTCAAAGAGCTTTTGTTCATCTAGGTTTCACCTATCAGTATTTGCCCTATTAAGAAATTTAAACTGAGAAAATTTCAAAATAATTATTTATCAATTTAGTTACCAATAACAATAGTAAACTCAATTAAATATCCACATAGATAACATTTTTTTAAAATAAAAAAATAACCGGAGTTTCCAAAACAAAAGATACTTCCTTGGGAAGCATGGGCTTGTTTTATATTTTCACAAGTCTCTTTAATATCTGATTTGATTTAAAAAAAAAAAACCTGGATTATCATATATGCCTTCTGCATTGTCTGTTGCAATATATTGGTTTGGTTGAAGAATATGAAGAACATTCTTGTATATTAATAGCATTTTCAGATAATTATAGATATTGTTTTTTGATACTGTCCCTAAACTGGACAAATGGCAGGTTTTTAGAGGCTAGTTGCAATGTGGAATCTGAAATTACATGAAAAAAATTTTTGTACTCCATTATATTAAAATCCAGTGATCTGTCTTGAGCTTTTATGCTTGTTTCTTTTACCCAAGCATGATCTGGTAACACTTTGCATTATTCATTTGGGGAAAAAAAAAAAAAGGTTCACTGAGTTATTCAGATATTTTAAATGTTGAACTAGTTTTACTCTACAGTAACAAAAATTACTTTTACTACTATTGCCATAGATATCAAAAGCTTTTACATACACAATTAGAAAACTGTCACATTCATGGTAGTGGATGCAGGTTTTCAAAAATTCTAATTTTATTATTGTTTTTGGTTTAAGAGCTTAAATTTTATCATTGGGAAAATTACTCTCAGTTATTTTCTGTGACTTATCTAGCTTACTTTCATTTTATCAGCCTCACCACAATCAGAGCTCCACCATAACAGATTCCCAGTATTTGAATAATTATTATCTGTTAGTTGTTCTTTCCAGTAAAAATAGTGTTCCATGAAAAAGAAAAACTGGCTAGTTCAGCTCACAATTCAATCATACAGAAACTTTTTCTGGAGACAACCTCCGTTCTTCAGTCTGCAGCGGAAGTGCTTTATGTGTGCCTCTATGCTCGTAAATATTTCTGGATAATAGAAATAATTTACACTCATTGGTAACCATGTAACCACTGCCTCATTGGTTTTGCTTGTTTGCACTTCATGCTCCCCAAGAATGCCAAAGAGCAAATGGCCCTCTCAGTGTTTTACTGAAGGCTTTCCTTTCTTTCTTTACATGTTCAAAAGGGCTCTTCTGAGCTCTATGGCCCCCTCACTCACGGGTGAGAATGTGACCAGGTGAAATGCCCTAGAGAATAGGAAGTGGTCTCTCTTATAGTATTTCCCATCAGCTTTTCATCTGTTGATAATCTGATGTCTCTCAGGTTCCTGTTTACTCTGGTTTCCATTTTTAAGTCTGAAATGCAAGCTCTTGTGTGTTTGTGTATGTTTTTTTATTTCCTGGACATAACTTCATAGCTTTTCCTGGCATAGCACACTGTCTCTCCTTGCACTTCCTGTCCGCAAATGTTGGCAGGACAGTTTGCTTTAATTTTATTGCCTCTGGCCGTTTGTCCTGCCTTTTGGAACCAAGTCCCTGGGATCCAGGGGCCACTTCTGCTGCTGCCCTTTCTCGCTTCTCCGTGTGTCGTCTTTTCTCTTCCTCTCGGCCCGGCTGCACTCTTCAAAGCTTACAGTGTCTCTAGCCTGCCAGCTCACGATGCCATTTTCCCCTAAATGCTTATGTCCTTGTAAGAACTTCTTTTACCTCTGTTTCGTTGAGTGTGACCTTGTGTTTTCATTTTGTGGAGAGCTGTTGACTTGCTCAAGACCAGAATTTACTTCCTGGGGTCTTGTGTGGGTTTTGAGATCATGTGCTTCTTACAGACAGGGCTGTTCCTCAGACAGCTTCATTTTTCCCTCCTGGTCCAGCTAATGCCTGGCACGTTGTAAAGATTCAATCACTGGGTGAGAGAGTACATATTGCCCGTTCAATTTTTGCCTTTAGTAAGAGTAGAACAGAAGATTTCAGCATTTTCTCTGGCCACATATGTGGTCAGGGCATTAGAACTGGCCTGATATATGCCCTTCTGAAGATCTGCATTTGAATGAATGACATCTCATAAGACCTCTGGTCTTTGATATTCTACCTTTAGGGAATGGGATGTAAATGTGTCCTTTGCTGGTGCCAAGTAGAAAGAAATTTAGTAACCACAACCTTTTTCATTTATTGATTAAATCCAGCTTTCATGTACTTTCCAGCCAGAAACAGAGCTAGCAGCCTTTCTGCCTTCTGGGTTTTATTTTCATCTATGGATTTTGATAATATGCTTTTATTCATTCATTTAAAATATGCTAATTGAGCACTGTATGAGATGCTCTGGAGGATACAGAGTCATCTAGTAGGTCATTATCTATTAGGAGATATGTAGGAGATATGAGACGAACGTGCAGAATACTCATGCAGAAGGACCAAGTGCCAGGAGAGAGAACCTAACAGATGGTCCTGCAAAGAATGGAGAAACGGGGCAGAACTGGCTTTATCTTCCCTGATGAGTAACTGAATGGAGACCAGTCCCCTAGTATAGTGAAAAATGGAATGCAACTTCTCAGTTAGAGTGGAAGACACCATCTGTTTGCTGGCCCTCATGGCTTCCTCAGCACATCACATGAACATTTTTTTCTAGAGTGTGTGTTGGTGGAATTTAAAGAGAGGCCAGTGCCTTTCAGTTCTGGGTATAGAATAACGTGAGGGATAAGATGGCTCAGGGGTATCTTGGACCCTTAACCCCCAGAGGCCCCTGATGGCCACATCTTCATGGAATGTGTGTCAATAGATGTGCTGGGTGATTGGGTTGAGGGGAATAGCTGACAGGGGGATGGCTGAGAGGGAATTCTGTTCTCCATTCAGCAGCCAGGGTGGTCTTTCAAAAGTGCAGTCATTCAGTTTATGGTTCTTTTCTCAAAGCCCTATAATGGCAAATCATTAGATGAAGAATAAATTCTACCTCCTTTAATGGCACCCGTGAAGCTGTTAGTGAGTTTTCGCTAGGTTTTGAGGCAGTAACATCAAATACTTTCAACCCCTATAGTATATTTCTCATTCACATTGAATGTCATCCCTGCTTCAAGGAGGACCCAGGCTGAGGAGTAGTAGTGGCTGAAAAAAATAATAGCTCTTTAGGCTTCTCTTCCAAGTGGCATACGTCACTTACTCATGTTCCATTGGCCCAAGCAAGTGAGATAGCCACTCACTGTGGGGCTGGGTGCACAGTTCCTCCACAGGATAGCATGGTCAGTCACAGGCTGATGAATGGGCATGTATAACCCTCTTACAGGGAGGCAGTGAATAATTGGGAAAGGTCATCTGGCCCTGCCTGCCTTCCTGAACTCCCCTCCCACCACTCTCCCAAGCCTCTTATTCTTCCCTGGTCCTGTCAGCCTTGTGCTGCTTCTCAAACATCCATCTTTGTTCCTGTCTTGGGGCCTCTACCCAGAATGCCCAGCTCCTTGCATGGACCCTCATCACTTCACTGAGCCCTTTGCCCAGATCTCACCTCCTCAGAGAGGCTTGCTCCTCTTTCCCATTGCTTCTCCTTTGTTTTCCTTCATGTATCTACTTGAGATGACTTGATATATCTGTTCACTTGTCGTCTTTCTTCTCTTGGAGACTGTCACTGTCCTCAGGGACTGTTCTCAGCATCTCACATACCTGGAGGCCTGACACTTGGTCAGCTTTCTGTGAATGCCTTCTGAATGAGTGGCTGCTCACCCATAGAACACTCAGTCCCCAAGCAGAGAGGCTCCCAGCATATGGAGGGTGGCAGCCCATTTGGGAACAAGCACAAGTCTCTGACCAGCCTGGATGTTTCCATCCTGCTGAGCGTGAAACAGACAGATGCAGTCTTTATACGCCCCTACATGGAGACCTCTGCTCACCCCTGCAAGTCTAGCCGGGGTGGGCTGCCAGAGCCCACTGGCATTACCAAGCACCCAGGAGCAGCCCCTGTTGAGATGATGAGGCGCTGCGCCCTTCTGCTAGCCCTGCTCTGGGTGCTGCAGTGGATGACTTGGGCTTCTGGCGGGATTAGGACTGTGTACAGGGAGAGGCCGGCTGGGTAGGCAGGAGGTCTACCGGGGTCTCAGCTGCTCGTGGCTCTGCTTGGATTCATGGTCAGATCCAAAGGAGCAGGGAGGTCAGCAGTTATTACAGATGGGTGAGAAAAGCAGAAAATCCTGGCAGGCATCCCCGGAAGGCAGAACTTACACACAACCGGCACCTGGCTCTGTTTAGAGCCCATTTGTAGCTGGATGAGAAGTGAATTTGTCACATCAGTTGGAGCCAGTGGATTCAGCGATTTTCTGAATCCAGGGAACAGCCAGGAAACTAGGAGCACCTGGGTCTTGCTTCTTGCCCCGGCCTCCCTCTGCCCTGTGCCAAGTCCACTCAGCACCACTGTGGCCTGAGCCACCTGTCTCCCACCCCTATTTCTGCCCCACCTCTCAAGACACTTCTGTGTCTTTGAACAGCTTAGGAAAGATGAGGCTTTTCTGGCTGTCACAGCTGGGGCTCAGCAAGCTTGCTTCTCTTGGGATACTAGCAGACAGACAAAACTCGCAACATAAAATTTTCTTGTCAACAAACACACTGTCTCCCTCTCTCCGAGGGCTATAGGGAGCTAAAAAGCAGGCTTCAGGGTGGCACTCTGGAGGACATACTCTTTTTTGTTCTTTTACTAGGATGTCTTTGTGTTGGAGAAGGGTAAAGGCCACTGGGCTTCCCTGGTGGCTCAGTGGGTAAAGAGTCCAACTGCAATGCAGGAGATCCCAGATCAATTCCTGGGTCAGAAAGATCTGCCGGAGAAGGGATAGGCTACCCACTCCAGCATTTTTGGGCTTCCCTTGGGGCTCAGCTGGTAAAGGATCCACCTGCAATGCAGGAGACCTGGGTTTGATCCCTGGGTTGGGAAGACCCCCTGGAGAAAGGAAAAGCTACCCACTTAAGTATTCTGGCCTGGAGAATTCCATGGACTGTATAGTCCATGGGGTCGCAAAGAGTCGGGCACTACTGAGTGACTTTCACTTCACTTCAAAGGTCACTGAAGCTGCACTGCAGTTGACCTGGCCCGGATAGGGTGGAAATAAGACCCTGCAGCTTAGAGATGCTTGTCAGCAGGTATAGAGTCTCCTGCCCTCTGCCTTCAGCCCTACGGAGCCAGGAGTGAGTTAGGTCCTCATCAGCCCTGGGGAGGGACAGCCTTGATGTGGGGTGATGATGGGTGGAGGCAGGCTGGATGGTCACTGGACATGCTTGGGTGGCCGTCTTGCTTGTCTTGATAAGTATCTGTTTCGATTAGTTGGGTGTTCTGCTTGGGCAGTGGCCATCCTATTCTAGTTAATAAATATTTAGAATATTACTCCTGTGTGGAAGCCTTGTTAATCTGCAACCTCCAGTGGCCGGACTGTCTGGGCACAGAGTTGTAGTCATTTGAACTTGAACACTGTGTAAGAGTTCAGTAGCAAGATGGTGAAGGGAGGGACTGAGGAGCAGTCTGGGTAAAGGCCCAGAGGCAGGAGACAGCCAGGAATATTTAGGGGTTAACATCTGGGGACTGTTTTGCAAAACCTTTGGGAAGGAGAACCCAGAGTTAGGTCTCAAGGTGGAAAAGGAACAGTTCTTCCTTTTCCTTATCATCACCCTTCAAGATCAATAACAGGTAAGGTTTGCCTGGACTTACCAAGGTGCTTTCACAAAGGGGTCTGGGTACAGACCAGAAAACCCGTGTCCAAATACAGAATGTGAAGTGCCAAAGGTGACAAGATGAGTTAGTGGTGAAGCCAGAGTTTATCTGGTTGCTGAATATAGGCCTCTGCTTCACAGAGATATCTGTCCATCCATCTATCTATCTATCATCCATCCATCCATCCATCCATCCTCTGTCTCCCCATCTCACTAATCCACTTTGTCTCCCCTTTGCTTTCTTGTCCAAAGTTGACTGATGCAGATCTTTCTGTCTCCCAACTCCCTCCATTCTGGCCCTCCTCTCATTGCCATAGGAGGCCCACCATTGTGAGGCTTGGGGAGCGTCTTTTGTTGAATTCTTAGGTCCTATGAAACCATGTACAAGTGCAGTGACTGAGTCACAGCTCAGCCGTGGGCTGGGTATTGACCCAGCATGTTAAATCTGCGTCCTAACAGCCTCCAGACCCTAGGACTCTTTCCTAACTGAGACCAGGTTCTGAAATGTGGAAATTAGCTCTTGAGCATTTCAGGGCTTAGTGCACTGATTTATAAAGTTGTCTGTTAGCATGACTTCAGAGCATACAGGAATGGGTTTAATAGCTTATTTAGAAAGGGACAGATTATCAATTAATCTTAACCACACCTCTTTCACTGCTCCTAATCACATTGGAGCTCTGGGTGTCAGTTCCAAGGCTCTCATCTAATCTTCCTGGTTTCTGATTAAGCCCATGAGTACCTTGGCAGTGATCCACGGACTTGTGACGGATGGGTAATTGTAGGGGTAGAGACCCCATCTCTCCCTCCACTTCCAGAATGGCTCTGCTGTATCTGTATTATATATTAGGGTTCACATAGGAGTTTATTTGGACACATATTAGAGGATTAAAACAAGTTTGGAAATCACTGTTTGGAGCAAGCTATAGAGCCTGGGCAGGTAGACTGCTGTCTGTCACCTCCAAGCTCTGGTCAAGCCTGAAGAGTTGGTGGCAGCTGGGCTTCACCTTGGCACTCACTGGAGCCAGCTGGGGGCTGACCAGGGTGGACCTACGCCATGGCAGAGCGATAGGATAATTCTCTGTCATCACCATCACTTGGCCCAACAGATTCCCAGACTCACATTTTCCCCAGTGGGATGCTTTCTGTCCATAGCCAGTTCCTGGCCAGCCCTGCATGTCTGCTGGGGTGCTGCTGGCCAGGAAACTCAAGCTGGGTACAGCTCCGGAAGCGACCGGTCCTTTTCCCATCTGTCCAGTGGTGCTGCCCTCATCTCTTTCCTTTCTGAGGCCAAGAGAGGCCACTCCATCCCTTCTGGATCTCCAGGGAGCCAGCTGGTTCTGGCCTCCAGTTCTTTGCTATTGCTGTAGCCCTTTCTGTTTTTAAGAAGGCACATAGCAACCTAGGCTGATCTGGGGAGAATAGCTGGTGGGGAAAGATGGACTGGGATTGTGCTTTCCTTTCTTCCTCCATCACTGGTTCTGCTGGCACAGTAGGCATCTCCAAGGGAGCCAGTGGAAGCAAGGAGACTGCAGAACCCTTTTGTCCTGCACATGGAGCCTCAGGCCTGCCTGCTACACGTGACCCCGGTTCCCTTCTGAGTCTGGGAGTTGGGGTCCCTTCCTGAGATGCCTTGTTGTCTTTTCTTGTTTCTTCAAAAGCCAAACAATCAATCAATCCATCCCAGCAAAGTAAAGGATAAAAGGGAAACTTCTTCTTAATTGGCTCAAGGCCATCACACACATTACCAGGTACACTCAAGCTGCAATTTACTTCTTAATTAAAGTTCTTTCTACCTACAGGAAAAGCTGAGCATTGGGCCATGTGTTCTGTCCCTGGAATAGGGAGTTTGGGGAGCAATTACAAAGAAAAGGCAAGGAAAGCATTTGGCTTCTGAGTTTGATGTTGCTCGTTGTTATTCTTTTCAGTTTCTCCTTATGAGTATCAGTCTTTTCAAAGCCAGTGACCTGCAGAATAGTCTGCCCTGGATCCTTGTACAAACCCACCAGTTTTCTTGGCTCACTTCCTCCTGGTCATTGATTCCATGGCCTGGGGGTATCGTCAGCCTTCCCAGGACTTCAGCATGTTCCAGGGCACATCTCAGTGTCCCCCATGTCAGGCTGTGATCTGTGTCCCTGTGGTCTCTGCTTTGCCTCAAGTTAGCACCGGCCAGAAAGCCATTCCCACAAGTAGCATTTTGTGAGGCAATCATAGAATCTTCACTTCTGGAAAGATTAGAAGGTCATGGTGAAGGTCATGTCTTGAGGTCAAGCCCTTCTTCTTCTCCTACATTGCTGCAGTCATTCCCTTCATTATATAGGGTAGTCTCTCACTTCTTGGAAGACTTGGCCATACCCACACCACTGGGCCCTATCTTTTGCTTTTATGTAAGCACCTTCCAAAGCAAGACTGTTCCTTAACAAGAGGTCAGTCAAAAGCTTGCCTGCCACTTCCCCTTTCTACTAAGAGAAAAGGGTCCATCTTTCCTAGGGCCTGTCCCTGAACCATGTAGCATCACTGGCTTCTGTGTTTGGGATTCAGGATTCTGTGAGCTTCACTGAGACTCCTTAGTTTAGAGAGGAGACAATAGATCCCTAACCAATCACACTGTCTCTAATGAAACAGAAGCCAGAAGACATGGAGTCAGGGAAGCATAGAGGGTGGAAGTCTTCTTCTGTCATTCAGTGGGCACTCTGCTCCCAATAAGCTAGGCATTTTTCAGATGGAAATCTTCAGAGGACACTTGCCCAGAGCAGGGCTAGATAGATAGGGCTGCCCCAGCTGGAGCCTGGCTCCATTCTGTGGCGTGTAGCAATGCATGGTTCAGTGACTCTGCAGTGGTCCTCTCCAACTATCTTCTGAGTCTAGTAGGGCCTGGTGGGTATGAACTTGAAAGACTATGATAATAATCAGAGCAATAGCAAATATTTCTGAGCCCTGGTATGGTCAGGTACTTGCTGAGTACAGTATATACATTATTTCATTTCATCCCCTCCACTAACCTGTTAATGAGGTATGGTCATCTGTGATCCTCCCCATTTTACAGATGAGGAAACTGAGTTCAGACCACACAGCCAGTCAATGCTAAGTAATCTTGCATCTAGGTGACAGTCTGACAGTCCAAAAGGGCGAAAAGGTGATTTGACTGTTGCTGAAGCTTGAGTTTGGATCTCTGTCTACAGAAGGCAGGCCTCCTAACACCCAGCAATGGTGGGCCAGGGCTAAGGGCTTTCTATGGAAGGGTGGTGATGTCTGCTCTCAGTCAGCTCCCTCACCTTGTTCCATCTATGAACTAAGGGAGTTCATTCAGAGTGTGATAACTGGGGCTCAGGCCACAGCCAAAGGAAAGAGATTTGCTCTGTACAAAACCAAGAACAATTAAAAAAAATGATCATCTAGGTCAAAGCACATTTTCATTCTCAGATAATATGAGCCCCACACCCGGATCCCTGACCTCATTAGTTCCATGTGCTAACCCAGCTAAGGGAACAGGGTTAGACCCTAGCTTGAACTTCATAGTTGAGTGGGCCCAGGATTGAATTCTATCTCGACCTCCTTCCAGCTTCGTGACCCTACGTGAAATATTTAACCACTCAGAGTCTCAAATTCTTGATCTATGAAATGGGACAATAATCTCTCCTAATACGGTCATTGTGAAACTTAGATGACTTTTGCAGTGTGGATGCTTGGTGTGGCCGAGCAGGCGCCTGCAGAGAGCAGCTGGACGTGCCATTGCATGTTAATGCCTCCTCGTGTCCACACTGGCCTGTCCTCTAACTGCATCTGGTTAAAGCAGCAACATCTTGTAGTTCATGTCCTTGGGGAAAATCACTGGAGTCATATGATGTGCCATCATTTAGATTTTTCTCTTAGTTATTCCAAACCCAAGCCATGAAACCAGAGGGAGGCTCTACCTGGAACCCACAGCCTGGTGAGCAGCAACCTGGCTAAAGGCCCCAGAATCACTGCCCTGGCCCCAGGTTACATGCAGTCACGGCAGGAGGAGTGTGCTGTTAGAGAAGGGCAGCGTGCATTCTTACCTACCCAGGCTCTCATACATGCCAGGTATCCTGGCCTTCTAGAAAGAAAGAGGAAACAGATAGCCAGATGGTTCAATGGAGAAGCCTGAAGTCCTGACTGTCTCTTCTTCCCGGGTGATACTGGGTTAGTGACTGCACATGCTCTGGACCATAGTGTCCTCTTCTGTGAAATGAAGGTCAGGTCAGTCCTCCCAGTGTTATTCTCAGTAAACTGATACTGTGTTCAATATTTGAGACTGATACTATGTTTCCGTCATGCTGGTAAACTTGTTTTCTCTAGGATACTTGATGACTTACACAAGGACCCTTAATTCGCTCTGAGATGCATCTTCCCCTCTTTTCTTTCTGTTTCCATTCCTTTCCTCCCTTCCATCATCTCAGGGCATCTGCTATTTGCAGGGCACATTGTGCCAGATGCTAGGAAGGACGCGAGGAACTCGTGATCTCACAGAAGATAACACGGGGCATGAGTTCCAAGGGGTGAGAACCACATGCAACTTTTGCCTGAGAGGAAATTTGAGGTTGTCTTAGCAAATGAGTCTTGGATCCTGGAAACAGAAGAGACTGGGCCCAGGGTCTGCCATCTCTCATTCAGCCTCTTCATCTACCCCTGCTTAGGCTGGAGAGGCGACAGGGGTGGTCTTGCCTCAGATGATCAGGAAAAGCTTTAGTGGAGTTAAAGTCCTTGAACTGGGCCTTGAAGGCTGTTGAGAGTTTTGGAAGGCAAAGGTGTGGAGTAGAGAGGGCATGCCAAGGGGAAGACACAGCTGGAGCCAGAGGTGTGGCAGCCTAAAAGCAGAGGCTGATTCAGGGCTAGCAAGTGGCTCTGGAGTAGAGGAGCAGTACTTGGACGGTCCCCTCCCCAGGCCCGCAGAGACTCTGCGTGACTGTTCAGTGGCTCATGGATGCAGTGAGTTGGCTTCCACCCTCTAATGCCCTGCCAGGAATTAATTGTATTCATGATAATGAGCTTAGACCCTGGACACCAGGCTGGCTTAAATAAACCTCTCTTAAATGGTGGATTTATGATGCGTTTTGTAGAACAGTAGCGGTAACTCGACTGGGCACGTGCTAGATAGATGAACCGAAATACTTAAAGAAGCCTGGTCCAAGAACACCGGTGAAAAACACCCCACGATAAATCATGACTATTAATTTGCATGCTTTGGGTCTGCCAGGCTGGAGAAAACCATTCGTAAGCCTCCTGGGAGTGTCGAGCGGCGAGCCCTTATGAACACGCAGAGTAATTTATGCCGGCGCTTCTGCTTGTCCTTGCTTCCCTAACGTGACTCCTGTGCTGGGGGAGATCATGAAGTGGCTCCGTCTGTTTTGTGTGGCTCTCCCGGTCGGCCTGCAGAAGGGGTCCCCTTTGACACGGGCTCCTGCCTGCTCTCAGAGTGCGTTTGGCTTTCTTTTCGCCATCTTGGAAAGTGGTCTGTGCTGGTGGGTGGACTTTTCATGTCATGAAACAGATTTTGACCCTAAATAGACCTCACATGGCGTCCTGGTGGCCATGATGCTGTGGGTTCCTTTAAGAAGGTGAGAGCCAAGCCAGAAGCCAGGTCTGAAGCCAGAAGCCAGGTCTGATGCCTTATTCTGCAGAATGTGATATCATGCGAAATAGTCAGAATTTGGTATGGTTAGGAATTGAGGGAAGATCTTAAAGGTAATGCATGATTGGAGTGACTTAGCACACACACATGCATGCATAATTATACCAAAGTTCAGGACTATCTATTCCAATCAGGCCTTTAAGTCCAGACTAAAAGGAAGGCCCACCCACCATCTACCTAACCTGCCAGCTCTCTCTACTCTCCCAGCCTGAGGAAGCAGATGTAACCACTCTCTGGTCCACACGGCCAGGGGTTTGCTTGTAGCCTTAGGAGCCATTTGTCTTCTCCGGTCCTTTCTGCAGTGTAGGGACCCAGGGCTTTTTTGTTTCTGTGTTTTGCTTTTGTCTGATCCCCCTGGCAGTTGTCCTACGGGGAGGCCATTTCCTCAGCTGATGCCACAGACAGCCGCTGGTGGGGGTGGAACTTGCCCTGTGATCAGGGAACTTCCTCTCCCATGGGGGTGGGGAGCCACACCCACAATGATTGATTTGCTTGGAGCCTCATCTGTTGTTGAAAGAACCCCTGGTGTCACACGGAGAGCTCAGGCTTGTGGGCAAGACCTGTGACTTGCTGGGAGACGCAGGGAGCTGGTCTAATTTCCCTGAGCAATTTCTTCTAAAATGACTGTCCTGACGGGATGCACCAGCTCTTCCCGTTGCCATGAGCACCAGATGAACCATGTCCAGTAAGCCCAGAGCAGTGCCTCAAACGTGGTGGGATCAGAACACCAGGGCCCTGGGGCGTGAAGGATTGAGGTCAGCCTCAGAGAGTCACTGTCCGTGCCCATGCCTGGGCGTCCTCTGCATGGGTTTATTGGGACAATGACGATAGGAAATAGGACAGCCTCTTCAGTCACACAGAGCCCTTGTTGGAGAGAAAATCTGTCTGTCCTCACAGCATCTAGTGCTTTGCCTTTGGGGTTTGAGGATTTGTTCACAGCAGTTTCTCCTTCCTGGAAGCCATTTGTTGACGAGCCAAGCACATCTTCCCATGCTGGCCCAGACTGCTGGGCGAGGACAGGGTTGAATAGTGCTCCCAACTCCTCTTTTCCTTCCCCTTCCCTGACCTTCAGGTTCTGCATCTGTAAAATGGGTACTAAAGCCCAGCTTGGCATGGTGGTGGTGGTAGTGAAACTTGAACCTTGTCATCTATGAGTAAGTTTCTAGTACTAGATAGTGTTCAGTTAATCGTGGCTTTTCATCTTGGCCTGACTGATAACTGAGGTAGGCACACCCTTAGCATGGGGCTGAAACCCCTTTGCACTCAGGCTTCTCAGCCTTCTCACAAGCTTCAGGATGCTCTGCTCCACACTCCCACCCCTGCCCTCCTGCCCCCAGGACAGGGAGCTTCATATTTAGGATCTAAAGTTGTATGTAGGGAGTTTCCAGGAGGGAGTTTGTAGGGTTGTGAGGTATTAGCCTCTTCAAAGGCAGCCAGCATGATGGCGAAGTGCCCGTGGGAGTGTTCCGGCTCAGGAAGGGCAGGACTCTGGAGCTGGGCTCCTCTGAATCAGTTATCTTGTCCTTTCCTGTCAGCAGAAACTGGTGCATGCTTCCAGGAGTTTCTCTCCTGTCCCCCTGCCTGGGAATGACACAGTGACATCCCTGACAGCTGGCAGGGAGGAGGGCCATTCTTGCTGGTCTTCCTGTGGAAGGACACCAGCCGACTGTGTTTAAGTTCAAGGCTTCTCCTGTCAGGCCCCTCTGGCTTAAATCTCTCATCCTGATGCCATTAGTGGGGATGGGGCAGGAACGCAGGATCTAGAACCACTGTCTCAAACGTGCCCAGCACATTCCGGGTTTCACTGGTGGAACTGGAGAGAAGCCCGAGCTCATATCCTAGCTCTGTGATTTGGGGCCAGTTGCCTAAGCTCTTTGCGCCTCAGTTTACTCACCTTTAAAACACAGGTAACTGTGTTGAAGGTGACTCCTTCACACGATTTTTTTTAGGTTATGCAGGCAAAGTGCTTCCTCTGGTGCCTGGGGTGTGGTCAATAGGTAGTGAATGTTAGCTATTTTCTTATTTTACTCATATCATCTCCCTTGATCCCCATGAGCCACCCAAGGGGCAAGAAGGCTGTATATTGTGTATTCCTTCTCTAGATTAGGAAATTAAGGCTGAATGTTTCATAATCAAGGAGCTCACAGGAAGGAGTGACTGAGCCTGGATCCCTGCAAGACGCTACTTGGCAACAGCATCTGGACCACTGCTTGACTGTGTCTGAACACTGCTCCACAAGCCTGCCTGCATGGAAAGATACAGATTCCTTTCCTGGGCCCAGCTTAGGTCTGCTGAACCATAATCCCCAGGAATGGAGCCTGGGCATCTGCACTTGTAAAGTGCCTCCTTGAGGGAGTGACGCCCAGTACTGGAGTCACCGTCTCCACTGCTGGGCACACAGCTCACTGTGTCATTCCCAGGCAGGGGGACAGGAGAGAAATTCCAGAAATAACTAGCAACTTCAAGCCAGGTGAATAAGGCTGTCCACAAGTTAAGAAGGAGCTTACTGAGATGTGGGTGAAGGAAATGATCTCTTTAATGCACACCGAATTTTTTCCAGGTCATTGGATTTCTTTCTAGATTAAATAACCTCATTGCATATTAAGGGCTCTGTGGAGAAAGCCTGTTTGCCCTTTGAATTGAAACTTTCTTTATCAAGTTATTATGTTTGGCCTGGACACAGCTAATCAAAAGGAAGTTGTCAGAGCCAACGTGGTCCCTTGAAAAGGGCCCCTGAGGACACAGATGGTTCGAAAATTGCATGGCACCGTCCACAGCCCATTCTCCCTGCAAAGGGAGAGGCACCTCTTCCCAGGGGGACATAACATTCACATTGCACTTCCTCTGACTTTGATCTGACCTAGTCCTTGAGAGGACCGAAGCCTTGGGGGGCTTCTGGAAATGCAGGGGCCCAGACTCAGAAGGTGGCACTAGTTTTGAAGAACTCCACTTATCAGCAAGTCATCTCGTTTCCCAAAATGCTAAGAAAACATATTATGGCTCATTGACTTCCTCCTTCTAACAGTCAGGAGTTGATTCTCCAAACACACACCCTTGGGAAGACCTTCCCTTTGGCGTCCTGGAGATGCCATCCTGGTGGTAGCTAAAGCACATGGGCCAAAGACCAGTCTGCCTGACTTTGAATCCAAACCCTACTACACACTAGCTATGTGCTCTTGGTCAAGCAATTGCATTTGTTTTAAGCCTTGATTTTCTCATCTGTGACATGCTAAGAAGAAATCTTATCTCTTTAAGTTGTGGTGAGGATTCAGGGAGGTAACCCAGGAAAGCCTGAGTTACATGAAAAGCCCTGAGTAAATGTTAACTTCAGTGTTACTGCCTGTCTTCAGTATGGAGTGGGTTTAATATGATTCGAGGGAATATGTGAGGAGCAGTTTGGAGACTGACCTTCTACACGCAAGTAAATGATGTATTATTCAGTTTATTCAGTGACAATTTAATGATGCCTGGATGCTCAGGGCTGGCACGGAGGCTGTGTTGAGAGCTAGATGGTTCCTTTCTCACAGTGCTCAGCTAGGTCTGGAGTCTGATGTTAAATGTGGGTCAGCACGTGTTGTAAGAAGTGCCTACAAGGTAGGAAGATGATGAGAGGAGCATGGTCCTCTCCCCTTGGGGTGGGGAGGTTCTTCTCAAGCTTGGGTGGTCAGGGGAGATTTTGAGACTGTTAAACTGAGATCTGAATTAAAAGAAGTTTCTGGCTAGTCAAATCCTGAGGGGGAAAAAGCTTTCAAGACAAGGGGCAGAGTCATCAAGGAAGAACAGAGCTTGGTGTGTGGAAGAAACCTAGGGAGTGAGAGGAAGGAGCCCAGATGGGGCTGGAGTTGTGGACAGGGCCAGAGTGTGCAAGGCCTGCTGGGCTGAGCTGCCAGGAGAGGCAGGCAGATGGGGCAACGGTGGGCCAGCTGGGGCGTGTGAGAAGGGAGGAGACCTGACGGAGGGCAGTGGGGAGGGCTGCCCTGACTGTGGGGTGGAGAGGGTGGGTGGTTTGCAAGAGCTCAACAGCGAGGCTGCTGGGGGGTTCCTGGTAGACTCAGTCCAACACACTAGATCTCACACTGAGTGCTCAGGCCGCTGCTAAGCTTTTTGGTGCTAATTCTGATCCATGTGATGGGGTTCTCTTCCCATCACAGTCCTGGGTTCACTCTGACTCTGACTCTAGCCTGCCTGAGCTTGCTCACATCTCTGCTCACAGAGGAATCTAGGCCCATTCTGTGTTTTCCCAGCCAGGAAAAGTCCAAGCTGCATTTTCCATCAAGCAGCTCCTTACTTCCTGAGCAGCCTGCCCTGTTTACATCCCTCTTATGGAAATCTCCTTGAACTGGAGTTTTTCTCTTTCCTGAGCGTTTCCTGTCTCCACTGGCCAGCTCATCTCTGCTTCAGTTTCTCTCCTCTGACTGCTCCAGCAATCTCATACCCTGTTTCCTGGCCCCCATTTCTCATCCCTGCCCCGCTTGCCTACTTATCAGCATCTTGAATGTGGGTCACAGTCACCCCAGGTTCTGCCCTGGCATCCAGCCCACGCTTTGTCCTATGGTTAGTGCTGGGTGGAAAAATGAATTCTTGTCACATGGGGAATTGTTCAGTCATTTCAGGAGGCACAGTTTGCCTGGGTGGATGGGGAGTGGCCCTTGGTGTAGTGAAGTCCTGATTATTAAGACTGCCCCATTGCCCTGGGCTCAGAGTGTGTGTTCTCCCATCGGGGCTTTGGGAAACCAGAAAACTCTCCATCCCTCAGCTGGAGGCCTCATGGCCAATGAGTTCCCTAAGACCAGAGGTTCTAGAAGAATTCAGAGAGAATATAAGAGAGATAGAAAAAAAAGGTATGGCATAGGGTATGGAATGAGACTCAGAGAATTCTGATCAACAAATCCCCCTACAAAGTTCCACACCCAGAGATAGTTTCCAGGACATGTTGGCCCTATAATGTGATCTGAAAGTATGTACCTCACTCCAAAGGACCCATTTCAAGTTGGGATGTTGGGGTTGGGGCAGGCGGTGGTCTTACCAGAACCCTCAAGCAAAAGATAAACTTTGAGCTGAAATCAAAAACTCTGAGTTCACTTCCATGGGGGCATCTTGAACTGAATTTTTTCTTTTATCTTTAGCCTTCCAAAGGCCAATTGCCTTGCAGAACTTAGTGGCAGCTGTTTTATAACCCTTTGCTGAGTTGTTTTGAATCTACCTCATTCTATCCTTGCTTGTCAGTCAGTCATCACTGGATGCCCTCTGGGTGTTAATAAATCCCTGCCTACAGTGACAAGGAGGCAGGCAGACACAGAATGCACAAGAAGTTGGGCATCAGAGAGGCTCCCAGTGCGTCAGAGCTGGAAAGTCACTAGAGATCACCTGTTCAGTAGTTTTGAATGCAGTTAATCATGGAATTCTTGGCTGAACAGAATCTTATTTAGAAATCCAACACGTTCAAAAGTATAAAGCAGAGCTGGTTTGACTGAATGAAGGGGGGATGAGGGCCCACTGGCCACAGGTTGCTTCTTACCTTGACTGTTTGCTGAGACCTCTGAGGAACCCAGAGCTGGCTTCAGAAACCACTGATCAGTTCAGACAGGGGAGTGACTTTCTGAAGTCACTGAGACCCTTGGAAACCCATGACTTAAGGGGGTGATATGGTCCAGCAACTTCCCCTGGATGGAGGTCCAGCACTTCAGACTCCCTCTCCTGTAATGGAGCTCCCTCTATCAAACAGTGAGTGTCCATCCACCCTTGGTGTGGAGTCTCTCCAGGAGAAGTCAAGAACGGATATTCACTCTGAGATTCCCATTAGTGTTGCTGAAACATTAGACCTGTTTTTCCTTACCTCAACTAGAATCACTGGAGGGAATGAGTCATGAACTAAGGATGCTGATGGAAAGACTCATTTCCTAAGGAGCCTCACTCAGTTCAGTTCAGTTCAGTCACTCAGTCATGTCCGACTCTGCAACCCCAGGAACTGCAGCACGCCAGGCCTCCCTGTCCATCACCAACTCCTGGAGTTCACTCAGATTAATGTCCATTGATTTGGTGATACCATCCAACCATCTCATTCTCTGTCATCTCCTTCTCCTCCTGCCCCCAATCCCTCCCAGCATCAGGGTCNTCATTTTGCCTTTTCATACTGTTCATGAGGTTCTCAAGGCAAGAATACTGAAGTGGTTTGCTATTCCCTTCTCCAGTGGACCACATTCAGTCAGACCTCTCCACCATGACCCACCTGTCTTGGGTGGCCCCACAGGGCATGGCTTAGTTTCATTGAGTTAGACAAGGCTTTGATCCATGTGATTAGATTGACTAGTTTTCTGTGATTATGGTTTCAGTTTCTCTGCCCTCTGATGCCCTCTCACAAAGGAGCCTCAGGTGTAAATAGATGGAAAATGAGTCTCAGTGAAGAGGGAACCTGGCTTGGGCTTTGTTAGGTGGTGGATAGGAGTCACCGGATAAGGGTGTAAAGAGCCAGCAGACTCCCTGCAGCCTACTTACTGCTCCTGTATTTGAGGGTGGTGAGTCAGTTGTTGCTAAGTCTGGCTGCATACCAAACAGCCCCCCAATCTCAGTGGCTTACAAAGGTCTTCCTTGTGTTGCATTTGGACTGTGCGTTGACTGTGGTTCTGCTCCATATACTTTCTCAGGCTGTGACTTGCCTATTTTATTATGGCTGAAAAGAGAAAGAGGATCTTTAGTCACATCTGCATAGTCACTTTAAAACTTCTGCTCAGACCAGGCATGCTTCATGTCTTCTCACATTCCTTTGGCCAGAACAGGTCACATGACAGAGCCTGATAGTGGGGGTGGGACCTTTGTAAGTCACAAGGCAAGAGGAGAGAGGTTGTATAATTCTGTTACCTACAGGATGAGGGTAGCAAGTAATTGTGAATGAGTGTGGCCTACCACCAGGGATGTTGGGAGAAGTGGCGGAAGAAGATATACAGGGTGCTTATCTTCATAGGATATAGTCTTTGGAGACAGAAAGTCTCTAGAACCCAGCTCCTGAGGACACTGAGAAGTGCATGCCCAGTCTCTCAGAGTCCTGGTTCCCAAGTGCTGTCATCTCTCATTGGTGGAGGACTTCTGTTTTCCTTTTCCTTTCCTACAAGAGGATGTGGTCGTGAACTGGCTTGCAGAGGTGGTGATGGGCATCCTCGGTTGGTGCTGGCCAGGTTTGGTGCCCAGGGAGGCCCAAGGAGCTGCACAGATGGGCATTGCTCCAAGGCCATGCTTGGCAGGAGAGTGGGAGGGTGGAAGGGCTGAGTGGTCATTTCCACTCTGCTCCCTTCAACCTTTTCCAAGAATTATGTATTTTGTACTTTTTGGTATTGCTTTGACAGATGAAAAATCAAACCTGAAGTTCTTTGAGATTCTGGGCCTCCAAATGACACCTTCCCAATGGAAATCAATGGATGCCTACTTTAATGGAAGGGTTAGTGTTTTTCATGGTATTGATTACTAGTAAGTTGAGAATTGGGAAATCACTCGGCAATGGGATCATTGGAGATTCAGATCTGGGTTACTTGGGAAAGTGCTGCTGCCAACCTTTTCAACCCAGTGTCAGTGGCTCCTGGCTCAGCAGAAAGCTTCAGACCAAGCACCTGTGGGGTCCAGGTGGCCTTTGATCAGACACAGAGCGCTAAAGGCTTCCTTCCCACAGCAGCTGCTCCTGAGTCTGTCTTCTGCAGAAAACCCCACGACTGGGAGTACTTAGGGCTCTCAGAGCTGCTGCTTCTTCCACAGCCACTAAGGCTCAGTGTCAAAAGCAGACTGGTCTCCAGGCTGTTGGGTGAGGAAAACAAGAATTCAGACAAAAGGAGGTCTGAGGATGAGCCAAGAACCTGTACCCATTTTTGCATTCCAATGGCTTTCCCTGGTATTGCAGAACGAATCAAGGAAAACAAGATGCATGATCCAAAGTGGGTTACATCCGATCTGCAGAAAGAAAGGCCTGTCCTCGGTCAGGTCAGATCGCTCAGAAGGACGAGGGATGTACAGAGCGGTCTGTTCATGAAAACCTTTGGTCCTCTGAAGCTGCTTCAGTTTCTAGTTTTCTTCCAAACATTTTTATTTTGAAAGATTTCAAACTCATAAAGAAGTTGCAAGATTAATTCAGAGAACATCCATATTCCCTTCACCTGGCTTCACTATTCTTAACGTTTTGCACATTTGCCTTATCTTGCTTTCTTCATACACGTATTATTTCCCTGATCCACTTGAGAATTAGTTGTAGGCTTTACGCCCTCTAAATACTTCAGCGTGTATCTCCTAAGAACAAAGACATTTTCCTGCAGAACCACAGTATACTTATCACACTCAGGAAAATTAACATCAGTACAATACCATTATCTACATTCTCTATTTACATTTCCATTCTGAGCATGAGAATGTTCTTTATAGCAAGGGTCAGCTATGGGGGCCAAATCCTGCCTGCTGCCTGTTTTCATAAATGAAGGTTTTCTTGGAACACAGCTACACTTAGTCATTTACGTATTGTTTATGGCCGCCTTTGTGCTACAGCTGCAGAATTGAGTAGTTGTGACAGAGACTATGTTCCACAAAGCCTGAAATATTTTACCATCTGACCCTTTAAGAAAAAAGGTGCTAACTCATGTATTATTAGCATTTGTGTCATCCAGGATCCGATCAAGGCTCATGCTTTGCCTACATTTTAAATTTTTTTAAAAAGGTATAAATGATCTCTAACTTATGAACATTCCTTACACGTAATGCCAACAGGCTCCCTGATGGAATGTGAGCAGATATGGAGTACGCCCGCTCCGAACAGTATTTGAAATGTGACTGCAATTTGGCTCAGCCTCTTGTTCTTCTCAGTCACAATGAAACGGGCATGTCTTGGAACAAGAGAGTACATGGGGCAGAACCGCAGCCTGATGCCCTAAGACTGCATGACCTGCTCCCTCCATCCCCTGTCCCCATCACACCCCTGAATAAGCCCCTGACTCCCTGGAACTGCTTGATGTAGTGACATGAAGTATTCATGCCTCATATATCCTTGTTCCTGCAGCTTCCTCTGCCTGGGATGCCTCTCCACATTCCCTTTGAAGATTTAGTGCAAGTGCCACCTCTTGGAAGCCTCCCAAATCTTTCTCATTCCCCATTCCCAAGATCCCTTCACCCACCATCTGGTTGTCTAAGCTCCCGAGACCCGCTGGATTTTCCATGACCACAGCACTTACTGCACTCAGGCGTTGAATCATTTTCTGTTCTTTTACTCGCTTGTTTGTGGAGGGCTTGAGGTCAGGGACTATGTCTTATTCATCTGTGTCTTTTTGCTGCCTAGTATAGACCTGACATGCTGAATAATTGCTTATTGAGTAGTTGTGACAGAGACTGTATGTTCCACAAAGCCTGAAATATTTTACCATTCTGACCCTCATTCATTATACTGAATGAATGAAAAGATCTTTCCACGGCTTGAGGGCTTCTCTTTCTTCTTTTCCCTAGGGCCACCTTGGGAGATTTCCAGGCTTCTCGTTCTCCTGCTCTTCCCCTCCCAGTGCCTGTGATGGGGTACTTACTCTCCTGGTTGCTGATTTATAAGTGACCTTAGATCATTCCAGTACAGGGACTGAAATGACCCAAGATGGAGAGAGGAGAGAAGGGCAGACCTTTGAGGCTACCAGCCTTTGCAACCATGGGTCCCATTTTGGCCCTTTACCACCACTGGCCCAGACCACACAGTCACTGGTGATGGCTTTGGGTTAGGGTTACCAGTCACCACTGTGTGGCTGATCGAATTAGCAGTGAACAGAGGGAGCTCTGGGTGCGCTGAGCACCCTCTCACTTGATCTTCATGGATACCTGCTCAGAGGATCTTGTCCCCATGCTGGAATGAAGAAACTGAGGCACAGAGAAGCTAATGACACGGTTAGAAGTGTCAGAGCTGGGACAGACTGGGAGCTGTACGACTCCAAAGCCTCCCTCCTTGTTCCTTCCTATTTATCACAGTTTCCCTTAGGAAGAGTGGTGTGGTACTGGCACCCCAAGTTTAACCTCTGAAGGAATTTATTATCTTTTACACAGAGTTGGAACCAGGGGCTAGAGTCTAGATCAGGCTGCCCAGTAGAACTTTCTGGGATGATGGAAATTTTCTATATCTGCTCTGCTCAACGTGGTATTCAGTAGTCACCTGCCACTTTCAAATACTTGAAGTGTGGTTTGTGTGATTTATTTAATTTTAATTAACATTGTTAAAATTTAAATAGCCACATGTGGCTAGTACCTACTGCATTGGACAGTAGAGACTAGAGTAAATATTGGCTGAGTACATTCTGGGTAAAAATGCTGTGTGGGTTGGCTGGCTGGAGACTTCTTGGGTTAGCACGGTTGTCATAAAAAGAAGTGGCATTAAATTCCAAACAACTCGTTCAGCAACCGATTTGTTCTGGAATGGGGGACTGCCTGCTCTGCCATCACTGTGATGAGCAGGGACAGTTTTCAGGTTTGCATTGGAAGCAAATGTATCTTCCAGCCCCAAAAGGAGGCGGAGGAAATGCACAGGGCTGTGGGGAAGATAAGAAAGGAGACATGGGAGAGAGGACCCAAAGGACCAGAATGGTGGAGGTGTTGTTCATTTATTTATTCTACTTGTGCTCTTCCAAGTGCTCACCTGTCATCCTTCTGGGGATTTGGAAATGCAGGGCTGGCTCTGGGATTCCAGCTGAAGTTCCCAGCGGAGTTTAGACTCAAGAATATGCCTGTCCTTTTAGGACCTAGAATGGGGTGCCAGCATAGAGTCAGGTGTCTTAAGCTGGGCTGTTCAGTTGGAGGCTGTCTACACAGGGGTTATAAACCTGGACTTCAAGGCCACACACCTTGGAGTTAAAGCTTACAAGCTCTATGACCTTGAGGAAGTTACTTCACCTCTCTGTGCCCAAGTTTCTGCCAAGTGTAGAGTGGAGTTAATGTTGATACCTAGCTGTAGGGCTGCTCTAAGGATTAAACAAGGTGACCCGCATTTAGCCCGTGCCTCGCTTGCAGTCAGTATCCAGCAGATCTTCCATGGTTTTAGGGTGTTTGCACAGCCGTGATGGCCCAGTGTCAGATCAGCCTAGCCTTTTATGTTCTGCCCTCTGCTCGCTCTTTCTTTTTCTCTTTCCTTCTTTTTGTCTGCATTGGCAGATTTTTTGCTCTCAGAACTCAAAATGCTTTTGGGAGCTTTGCAAGAATTTGCTCCCAAATCCTGGGAAAGGATGTCTGTTTTCTCATCTCATCCCCCTGTCTCTGGATATTTATAGTTCTGGATAGAAAAGAGTTGCTTTGATTTCTCAGAATAGTTTCCACAAAAGTGTAGTGCTGGGGGAGGCAGGGCTGTGGAGAGAGACTGTTGGACTTGGCCTCAGAGCCTGAGTTTGAATCCCACTTGCTCTCTGTGTGACCCTCACCCTCAACCACAAGCTCAGTAAATAGTCTGAGCCTCAGTTTTCTCACGTGTGAGATGAGGTTAGAGTGATAATCAGCTGAGACAATGCGTAAGGGTGGGCCCAGACCCTGCCTGCACAACTGTCAGTTGGATGTGAGCACTTAAATCCTTCATCAGGTTAAATGTTGAGACTCACAAGTAGGAAGCTATGGGGGGCCCGTCATGGCGGGGCTCTTAGCTGGAAGCTGTCCAGTTCTGCAGTGAAGGGCAGCAGCTCGGTCTTCTTGGCTCTCTGCTGTTCCTCTACCAAGGGACCCTATTTAGACTGTCGAAACCAAGCTTCTAGAAAGAACAGACCACAGGCTGAGCTGATTTGCACCATGGAAGCAAAGTCAGAAAGAGCCAAGTCCCCAGACCGCAGAGGCACGAGGCCCACAGCTGCGTGCTGACTCCAGGAGGACGGATTTGGATACACCCCTGTGAACCGAGGGGCTGCTGAGAGCAGCCCTGACTGATGTGATGGGGGTCTAGGAGGCAGCTACTGGGCGGCGGGGTTCTTATTTTCAGCAGGGAAGCTGATCAGGAAATATCGAGAAAGATGGCAAATTGTAGAAGACAGGGAGAGCACAGCACGGAGAAGAAACAGGACAGTTCTTGCTGTCTCCATCTGTGAATGCGAGGACTGCAGGGGACGAGACGGAGCCTCAGGCAGGGGGGTCGGGAGGGAGGGCCTGGGCCCCAGGCTAAGCAGACCCGAGTTCAAGCGTGCTTTGCTGCTTTCCTTCACGTGACGCAGGTTCAATAGCTTCCCTCAGCCTCGAGGTACCCATCAATAACATGGGGATTAAAGGAGGACCGCTCAGTATTTAGATGAACTAAATGTGTGATTGATTCCTTTTCCTCATGGAATTTCATAACATATCATCTACTTATCTACTGACTTATTTTGCTATTTGCAGAAGTCCACGTGGAGTCTTACATGGAGCTTTGAGATCATGTTGTGTGCCCTGAGCTTGGAGGCCAGTTTGACAGGGATGGTGGTGGTGGATGTTTCCAAAATAACTTCTGAAGCCTCTTTGGAGACCTTTGTTAAAGAGAAGAGCTTAAGAGTGGGGGTGCTCAGATGACCTGGCCAGAGCACTGCCCACTGTGTGGCTGTGGCAGGTCCCATCACCCCTGTGAGCCATGACATCAAGACATGGACTTAATAACATCTGCTGCCCTGAAGATCTGTGGGGAGGTGAAATTTGGCTGTGGGTAGTGGCCATTGTTATTTCATCCTTGGCCTCTGTCCTGACCTCCTCTTTCCACATAGATGCCTCCCCTTTGCTGCCTCTGCTCATCAGCCACTCTCCCTCTCTATGCTGGGGAGCCCAAGATTTCTGGAGGTAGTGCCTTATTTCTTTGGAGAAACCACACCTAGGACCCCTGGAAGACTTTGGGAAGATCCTTGGTCTCAGTTCTGCACTAAAGTTTGTCACCTCCTCCATCCCTACTCCCAAGCTGGACCAGAAAGCATTCCCTCAGAAAACTACACATTCAGGATGAATTAATGAAGGGACCATCTTTTACTGAACATCTAGTTTTTGCCTGACTCTGCTAGGCATTTTCACATTTGCTTTCTCATTTAATCCTTAACACATCTTGTATTGCTACACCTATTTTGCAGACTAGGGAACTGAATGTCGGGAGCTTGTGTAACTTGCTCCAGATCAACTGACATAAAGGCAGGGCAGGGATTTGAATCCAGAGCTTTCTCTTTCTCTTCTTGTGACATAGAGCTTCATTTTCAGGAGAAGCGTTGGGTGTTGGCCCCAGATATGGGGTTTCCAGGACAGGACTGCAGGTGGAGGATGAGAAAGGCCTCTCCAGGGCTGCCATGGAGAGAATATGGCTATGCTTACAGGGAGCCCAGATCCCCTTCCCTTTTCTTTCCCTTCCCTCCTCATCTCCCGGAAGAAGGCACCCAGCAGTTTCAAGTCTGCTGTTTCTTCATGGATTTTTAATAAAGATGATGAATGAACCAAGAATTGATAAGGAAAGGCAAATGGTACTTGGATTATGCATTGTTCTAGTAAAAGGTATTTTTCACTGCGGGTCTTAAGTGACTTTTTCGTTAAAATGTCATAATGGAAGGAAAGGTTAAATAAAATGAGTTTTCCATGGTAGAAGTGTCAATCAAGGGGCCTCTGCAGGATAGTACCCTCAGGTAGCTGAGCTGTAAACTTTGTCAGCTCCCTGGTGGCAGAGTTGTGGCATGTTATACCAGTGAGGGGTTCTCCAAGAAAGGCCTGGTGGGAATTTCAGTAGCTATGCTCCCTGGAGACTTAATTGGGTCTGAGGGCCCAAGGCAATGGTCCCCATCAGCACTGGCCATGTGGGGAGCTGGACTGTATTTCCTGGCCCACCTGACATAGAGCCTGAAACCTCGAGAAGGTCAGGAACTGGGGGGTGGTGCAGAGCCATTTCTAGCTGAGCTCCTGCTGGCTCAGAAGAAGTTTCTTCCACAGGTGGAACTCAAAGGGTTTGCCTGATTCTGCGTCCTCAGGGATACCTGCTTGTTCCAGGCCTTAAAGATGTTGGTGCCAATTGGTGAATTGCCTTCCAGATAGATTAAAGCGATTTATCTTCCTGAATCTACCTTGAGCAAGTGTCCTTTTGTGATCTGAAAAGATCTCATCACAATTGTTCTATTACATTTCATGGTTCCATTGTTCCATTCTCTCCCATCCCATCCCATCCCATCCCATCGCTCACTATGCTCTAAACAGTCATGAGTCATACGCAGTTCCGGGTCATGTTCTAAGCATGATGGTGCAGAGATGATCAAGACACAACACCTGCCTTTATGAAGACCCCCTCTAACGAGGGAAGTAAGCAGACAATTGTAGTGTGATGCAGATGATACAGAAGAGAGACTGGCTGTCCCACTTTCCCCCAGACAAAGTCACTTCACCCATAAATATCCCAGTAACAGAGGGAGCAGAAGGAAAGTGAGGGAGGGTGTAGTCAGGGAAGGCTCCTTGAAGGTGATTATGGGGTTGAGTTTTCAAAGAGTGAATGGGGGTTTACTAGGCCAACAGCTAATCTCTGAACTCGCACTTCAATAGAACTTGTTAGGTGCTGGGCCACATTCCTGACATTTTATATGTTTTAACTCATTTACTCCTCAAAATAGCCTGTGAGGGAAGTGCTTTTATTGCTTGCATTTTCTAAACGAGGAAGCAGAGGCACAAAACAATAGTTTAGTAGGTGATAGAGCCAGGTCCAACACAGGCTGCTGCTGCTGCTGATGCTAAGTTGCTTCAGTCGTGTCCGACTCTGTGCGACCCCATAGACGGCAGCCCACCAGGCTCTGCCGTCCCTGGAATTCTCCAGGCAAGAACATTGGAGTAGGTTGCCATGTCCTTCTCCAATGCATGAAAGTGAAAAGTGAAAGGGAAGTCACCCAGTTGTGCCCGACTCTTAGCAACCTCATGGACTGCAGCCTACCAGGCTCCTTCGTCCATGGGATTTTCCAGGCAAGAGTGCCGGAGTGGGGAGCCATTGCCTTCTCCGCCATCACAGGCAGGTTGTGGCTTTAATCGCCGTGCCTCATGGCCGCTCTGGAAAGACAGGGAGGACATTCCAGACACAGAGGTGAGAATCGGCACTGTCCTTGATCAGGGGGACCATAACAAGGGGCTCCAGGAACCCCTCCTCCTATGGTGCAGATACTGTATTATTTTCTCCATGAAGTACATCTCCTTAAGCCAAACTATCCAACTTTTTGGCTACAGAGGAACAACAGGAACCACCGCCACCTTTCTTCACCTCCCCTTGCTTTCCTGCCAGAGAAGCTGGGCAAATTCAGCAGCTTCTCAGCTGCTGGGACTCCGGGCCAGGAAACTCTGAGCCTTTTGTCTCTGACATTTGCAGAGCAGGTGGGAAATGCTGCAGGGCCCAGGCATCGGTCATGGCTGTTCTCGTTGCTACTTGCCTCACAGCCCGGGTACGCCCAGGCTCTGCCCAGCGCCTGGCCTCAGTGAAGCGCGCCAGCTGGAGCGTTTGAAAGCACTCAGCAGTAGGACTTAGGCATTCTTTCCTGTCTTTTCCTAGACAAAATTCAGGGTCCAACTGCATCTGTTATGAGGTATGCTCTTTTCTATATTTTCAGTTCAGTTCGATTCAGTCACTCAGTCGTGTCCGACTCTTTGCGACCTCATGAATCGCAGCATGCCAGGCCCCCCTGTCCATCACCATCTCCCAGAGATGCCATCCAGCCATCTCATCCTCTGTTGCCCCCTTCTCCTTCTGCCCCCAATCCCTCCCAGCATCAGGGTCTTTTCCAATGAGTCAACTCTTTGCATCAGGTGGCCAAAGTACTGGAGCTTCAGCTTTAGCATCATTCCTTCCAAAGAAATCCCAGGGCCGATCTCCTTCAGAATGGACTGGTTGGATCTCCTTGCAGTCCAAGGGACTCTCAAGAGTCTTCTCCAACACCACAGTTCAAAAGCATCAAATCTTCAGTGCTCAGCCTTCTTCACAGTCCAACTCTCACATCCATACATGACTACTGGCAAAACCATAGCCTTGACGAGACGGACCTTAGTCGGCAAAGTAATGACTCTGCTTTTGAATATGCTATCTAGGTTGGTCATAACTTTTCTTCCAAGGAGTAAGCGTCTTTTAATTTCATGGCTGCATTCACCATCTGCAGTGACTTTGGAACCCAGAAAAATAAAGTCTGACACTGTTTCCACTGTTTCTCCATCTATTTCCCATTTAGCACTCCACCAATTATAAGACAGATCACTGATTTAATAATAGTTTTTCAGAGGAGAACAAAGAAACATCATGGCATTAAGGTACACATTAATTTTAAGATTCATCACCATTTCAGAAATGTTGAAATGTAAAAAAGAAATGAACATCTAAGAGTATAAGGAATATGATGTTTTCTAAACATATTGTGGTCAAGTGAGGGCCTCTGCATGGTAAGGTTGTCCAACAAGGGGTGGGGGTGGTACTGGCTGGCGCTGGCCAGGGCAGAGTGGTGGAGACCCACATCTATCCATGCCTCTGCTGCCCTCATCTTTAGCCACCCTGCCCACGTTGGAGTAAGGCTCAGAGGCTCTCTTGTTTGCAGGGACCTGGTGGGAGGGCACTTCTGTGGCATCCTCAGCTCCTTGAAACAGCATGAAAATAGCTAGACTACACAATTTCCAAGGGCCATCCAGTGGCAGTGTCCTGAGATTATCAGGGGAAGACCCAAGATAGGGCACCAGGGCCTCTCTGAGACTTGTTGGCTTCGGGGGCAGGCAAATGGCATGACAAATCTTCTATCTAATATTCTGGAAATATTTCTTCAATGTTTATTTTTTGGGACCATGGAGAAATGGACCTCCTGGTAACAAAATCTGTATACCTTTTTCTTTGTCTTTTTTAGGCGATAACATGAGCTGAACGTAACATTTAGGCTTACTTGGGACTACAGTTTACTACATATTTTTCTGTCACTCGCAACTGGATAGTGTTCGTCACTGATATTCATTAAAGATAACGGTAGCTTACGTTGTCACATCGTAAAGTATTTGCTCCCTGCAAACTATGCTTTACTTCTTTCAGAATATCGGTTGACTGTTCTGCCAAGTTCAAGGTGCTGGCTCCTGGCATCATGGGAGTTGGTGGTAAGGTCAGCATTTGCGTGGCACAACTTCCACGTGCAGATTGCAAAAATACTCAGCAGCGGGAGGGAGCCGGAGCCAGCAAGAAGGCTTATTTTTATATTGATTTTTTTTTCTCCCCTCAAGGACACTGTTTTGTATAGAAGTGAGACTGACTCACCTTTTGCCAGCTCCGTTTATTCCATAATTGCCCATGGAAAACTGAGTTGACTGGTGCCATATTGCTGATGAATTCAGCAATATATTTTTGTAATTCCTGTCGGGGCTTCCCTGTGTGGGGTACAGGGGGGTGTCTACACAATTCTGGGTACAAATGATAGTATGAATGGTGCCCCCCTAAAGTTTTGCCACCTACATATATACTGCTTGGCCCTGACAGTTGATTTCCTAACCAAACTATGGAGTTTCACCTTTGCTCTTTACATTTACCCCAACTGCGTGAAATCAGGTTCTGGAGTCCTTGGCGAAGAGGTGGTCTCTTGGAGAAAGAGTCCATCTGGGCCAGGAGAGGTGCTCCCTAACCAGGCTGTTCCATCTGACCCTGGGTCTGTCCCTCGGTCTGTGGAAGACCTAGCCAAGGAAGACTCGCCACTGCCTCTGCGCCAGTAGTTCTGTGGACAAACTGACAGGACCTGTCCTCTGCAGGTACCGTGGTTTCCCAAGGTGGTTGTAACAAAGCACCGCAGAGTGGGTGACTTAACTCATTAGACGTGTATTCGTTTGTAATTCTGGAGTCTAGAAGTCCAAAGTCAAGGTGTTCTATAAGACTGTGCTCCCTCCAGGATCTAGGGGCCAGCCCTAGCTTGCCTCTTCCTAGCCTCTGGTGGTTGTCAGCAGCCCTCGGTGTTCTTTGGCTTGTAGGTACATTGCTGCAGTCTCTGCCTCTCTCTTCCTGTGAACTTCCCTGTGTGTCTCGGCAGCTCTATGTTTCTGTCATTGGATTAAGGCCCACCCTAGTCTAGTAGGACCTCTTTTATCTAATTATACCTACAATGCCATTTTTTTTTTTCTTTATATCTTCCACTCTTGGTTTATTTTGCTATTATTATTATCTTTTCCTAGATTTTATTTTTAAAATTTTATTATTATTATTATTTTTTACTTGAGCCGATTGTACAGAGTGAAGTAAGCCAGAAAGAAAAACACCAATACAGTATGCTAGCACATATATATGGAACTTAGAAAGATGGTAACGATGCCATTTTCAGATAAGTTCACATCCTGAATTTCTGGGTGGACATGAATCTAGGGGTGGGTGGGAGTTACTCGACCCAGTACAACAGGCCATCTGGGGCCCCTGGTGCTCAGATCCTCCCAGGTGTCATTCTCCTAGAATCTCTCGTGGGCGCCTCTACATGTCTGTTGTCTAGGACTTACTTCCTCTCTCTCTTTAGAAACTGGAACTGCAGGATGCTTGGTTAATCTCTTGACTTTCCTTCTCCAAAACTCATTAAAGACCATGAAAATGGGCCTAGTTATTCACTGGCTCTGAATTCATCCAAGGCAGAAAACATGCCTCATTTAGGTAGCCAAGTGCCATCTTGCATCTTCTTGGACCACCTTGGGTTTCTGTTTATTCTTTCAACAATTAGTTGTTGAGAGGTTTCTGTGTTCCAGGTATATGCTAGTCCCATAGATACTGTGTAAACTGGAGTGACAATTAAATTGTTGCTTCCATGGTGGACACAGACTAAAGAAAAAGACATATAGTTACTAAGGAAGCAGTGATAAGCCTTGTGAGAAGGATAGAGTCGTGGGAGAGAGCAGACTGTGTTTTAGATAGGGGAGGCAGAGAAATCCTTCCTTTCCCTGTGATTGTTCAGTGTGCTTGTTGTTGCTGGTGCTGTCCAGTCACTAAGTCTTGTCTGACTCCTTTTATGCTTTGAAAGTCTAGAAAGGCAGCATGGTAAGGAGGAAAAAGGTTGACTCCTGGTGACAGATCAGCAGAGCTATATGACCTTTTAAAGTAGTTTAGCTTCCCTGAGCATAACTCTCCCGTCTAGGAAATGGGGATACTCTTCCTATCTTGTAGTGCTATAGTCAAGATTCAGAGAAGTAAACCTGAGTCATGTAGCTGATGCTCACGAATATTAGCTCAAATCCCATTCACTTGTAAATAAAGACCCCATAAGACAGGCACATTTTATTGACCAGGGAAGCTTCTGTGATCTTTCAGTGTCACAGAGTGGGTGCTGAAAAAATTTGTGGATGAATGGGGCAAATGAGGGGCTTCCCAGGTGGCGGTGGTGGTGGTCAAGAACCCACCTGCCAATGCAGGACACATAAGAGACTCGGGTTTGATCCCTGGGTCCGGAATATCCCCTGGAGGAGGATATGGCAACTCACTCCAGTATTCTTGGCTGGAGAATTCCATGGACAGAGGAGCCTGGCAGGCTTCTGTTCATGGGGTTACAAAAAGCTGGACCCGGGACTGAAGCAACTTAGCATGTTTGCATGCACCGGGCAAATGAGATGGAAGGCTGCTTGTCTTTGGAGTCTCCAGAGGGTCTTTGAGCCCCCTGCTCCCTCTGGCACCAAAAATGTCTCTCCCCTGCTCCTCTCTTTCCTTGTAGAAATGTGGGTTTCTGGGAGATTGAGAAGGATCTGCTTGAATACGTTCAGAGGTGCAGAAGCCTCCCCTGAATATCTGTGCCATGCATGGGACTAAGTCTCTTGGAAGTTGTGGGGTGCAGGGAATTACTTCATGGAGAATAATGGGATTTCCTCCAAACAAACAGGGTGGTTTAAGTGAGAAAGCAGACCCTGGGTGAGTTTTGTCACAAGAGGTGCTCACCAGACCTGTGTTTCCACATGCCACACATGCCCACTCCCGGGGCGATGCTATTGAGGTCTGACTCTTTTGAGCACTAGAGCATAGGTTAAGCTGGGGCTGGGGAAGGTAACGGAGAAGGCACTGGCGACCCACTCTAGTACTCTTGCCTGGAAACTCCCATGGATGGAGAAGACTGGTGGGCTGCAGTCCATGGGGTCGCTAAGAGTTGGACATGACTGAGCGACTTCACTTTCACTTTTCATTTTCATGCACTGGGGAAGGAAATGGCAACCCACTCCAGTGTTCTTGGCTAGAGAATCCCAGGGACGGAGGAGCCTGGTGGGCTGCTGTCTGTGGGGTCACACACAGTCGGACATGACTGACATGACTTAGCAGCAGCAGGGGAAGATAAGAACCCTGTTCCTGGCAAATGTTTACACCATGTCAGGAAAATACTCACAAGTTAGATCTGATAAAAGAGACCCCTGCAGCCTGCTGGCTATCAGAGAGGGTGGGTGCTTGGCGTGGGGTAGACAGGAAGTCTTCGGTCAGTGGGCTCTGTTCTTTCCCTTTGCCTTTCTTTGGGTGGCCAGGTCTCCCCTCAGTGTCCTTAGCAGGACTCATCATTGGGAATCTTAATTTAAATCCTGCTGGTTTCTTGCCGTCGTTGAGTCTCAGTTTCCACATCTGTAAAATGACAATAATGATATATACCTCACTGGGTTGTTGGTAGGATGTAATGGGACCATGATTTCAAAGCACCTAGGAAGGTGCCTGCAAAAGCAGTTTCAAGGATTACAGATTCTTGACCAACAGGCTGCTTAGGACCCACTCCTGTCGCTCACCTCCACCCCGCACTTGCTCCTTGCAGGGTCCTTAGCCCTTGCTGGGGGACAGTGGGCTCAGATACATGCTGTCAGCAACAGGGCCCTACCGGCCTCTAATCTGGCTACTTTTGACTCTCTGTGAACATCTTTCACATATGTGGCATCTCGGGAGAGATGGATCTGTGTAAGTCATGGGAGGGAATCAGACACACTCGCACAACCCAACTGCTGAGAGCACCCCCATTCCTGAAGTGTGTCCTGCAGAACTCTAGTTCCATGCCAGGTCCATGCGGTAGAACACTGTGTCTAAATACATTTGAAAATCTTTCTTTGTGAGTGACCTCAATGTATTTCCACACTCAAGGCTCTAGGACACCTTCCTATAAGAAAGCCTGGTTCATTTCTGCTGCTGCCGCTGCTGCCAAGTGGCTTCAGTCATGTCCGACTCTGTGCGACTCTATAGACGGCAACCCACCAGGCTCCCCCATCCCTGGGATTCTCCAGGTAAGAACACTGGAGTGAGTTGCCATTTCCTTCTCCAATGCATGAAAGTGAAAAGTAAAAGTGAAGTCACTCAGTCATGTCCGACCCTCAGCAAACCCACGGACTGCAGCATACCAGGCTCTGCCGTACATGGGATTTTCCAGGCAAGAGTACTGGAGTGGGGTGCCATTGCCTTCTCTGTGGTTCATTTCTAGGGTGTTCCAAATGCATTTCATCACAAAAGTAGCCTCTGCCCCTCGTTTTTCANCTCAGCAAACCCACGGACTGCAGCATACCAGGCTCTGCCGTACATGGGATTTTCCAGGCAAGAGTACTGGAGTGGGGTGCCATTGCCTTCTCTGTGGTTCATTTCTAGGGTGTTCCAAATGCATTTCATCACAAAAGTAGCCTCTGCCCCTCGTTTTTCACATAACACCTGCTAACAGCTGCAGATTACATTTTCCACAGAAGGCATGTTGGAAAACACTGGAAACACAGATTTTATTTTTAATTTTAGTTTATATTGGAGTATAGTTGCTTTACAATGTTGGGTTAGTTTCTACTGTACAGCAAAGTGAAGCAGCTATATGTATACATATAATCGCTTCCTTTTTGGATTTTCTTCCCATTTAGGTCACCATGGAGCACTGAGTAGAGTTCCCTGTGCTACACAGTAGGTTCTCATTAGAGACACAAATTTTAGACATTCCCTGAGATATTTCAGACCAAGACACCCTGAGTCTCACTGTGCCCCTCCTTTACCAGACCCCCCACATCTCTGTGGCCCCTCCTCTTATCGTGCGTCCTCTAGAACCCAGCTGCTCTTGGGAAAGAGACAGGGCTGAGGGGGCCATTGGGATGGCTTTTGGGGCTGGGTTGGAGTAGAGGGGAGCAGGCCGACTAGGGAGATGTCCAGGGCAGGACAGAGGGCAGGAAGGGGAGCTAATCTAGAGCTATTGTTGTCACAGCAAGTTTGTAGGGCTTCCAGCTGGACTACTGCCCTGGGACAGAGAGATGAACCTGAGCTGAGGAGGGCAGGGTGGGTATCAGCATGGAGATGACCTGGGGGATTCATCCCCTGGCCCTTGACGAGCAGACCCATTGGCGGTGAGGAAGAGCTGAGCAGGGGCCAGCAGTGCGGAAGGAGCGAGGTAATCAATGCATAATTACGAAAGAATCAGCAAGGCAGAGCAAGAAGCGCTTGTGTCTTGTGCTGCAGATTCTTTAGTGCTCCCTTAGGGCTGTGCCCCTGCATCTTCTAGGAGTTAAGTGGATTTCTGGGCCACACTTGAGGACTTGCAGTCAGGGGAGTGGCAGGCAGCCCTGGCACCTGGCAGCCAGGGACTGCAGCTAAGCAGAAACTGAAACTTCAAAGGAGGACTGCTTAGCAGGGCCAAGGAGGAGCCACCTGGGCAGCAGCGCCTGGGGAAGCCTGGTAACCATGGGGGCAGCTTGGTGCCCCTCTGTCCTCTCTACGTCTCCCTTCTGCTGAGGGTCTTCCCTGAGTCTCTCAGTTCTCTTTACAATGAATTTCAAAGGCTTTTCTCATCCCTGAGCTTTCCTTCCTGTCTCCTCTGTGGATTTGCTCTGGCCTGCGGGGTTCTGGGAGGGCATGGTGGCTGCTCTCACTCCATCCATGCCCTGAGTTTGTGGAGATGGGCTTTAGAGAGGCAGCCCTGCTGGTTGAGCAGTGTCTTCATTCCAGTAGAGGCTGGCTCTGGGTGCTGGGTCAGGAAGGAGAATACACACAGTTGGGGCCACCGTGAGATTCCGGGAGCAGGCAGGAAAGTCTGCTCAGGGCCTTAGTACTAGCCCTGGCTGGGGCACTAGAGGCAAACACCAGTCTGGGGATGGGAAGAGATGCAGTAAAGAAAAGGGAACTAGGGAGAATTTTAGAAGTGAAGTGAAGTCGCTCAGTCGTATCCGACTCTTTGTGACCCCATGGACTGTAGCCTATCAGGCTCCTCCGTCCATGGGATTTTCCGGGCAAGAGTGCTGGAGTGGNAGGCAAACACCAGTCTGGGGATGGGAAGAGATGCAGTAAAGAAAAGGGAACTAGGGAGAATTTTAGAAGTGAAGTGAAGTCGCTCAGTCGTATCCGACTCTTTGTGACCCCATGGACTGTAGCCTATCAGGCTCCTCCGTCCATGGGATTTTCCGGGCAAGAGTGCTGGAGTGGATTGCCATTTCCTTCTCCAGGGGAGAATTTCAGAGTGCTTCTCAAATTTAAGAATCTATCAGAATCCTTTGGAGGGCTTGTTAAAAGGTAGACGTCTGAGCCCCACCCCCAAGAGTTGGTGTGGAATGGGGTGGGGCCCTAGCATTTGCATATCTAGCAGATTCCCAGGTGATGCTGATACGGGTCAACAGCTTAAGCACTACTGATCTAGACTAAACCGGAAGAGTTGTGACTGGGAGGCCCACCCAGGTGCCTAGAGCTGTCCAGGGCTTTGGGATTGCTAGTGATGTCTGCCTGAGGTCCATTGGGTGGAAAACTATGGCTCTAGGAGAACTGCTGATCTCTGTCTGGAGTGGCTCAGGAGTGGGGGTGAGGCATCAGAGACTGGGCATGGGGACAGAGGCTTGGATATGAGGTGAGGCTGGTACTTGGTTATTTAATCAAGGAAGCGCTTGTCTTCCTTGAGAAAAGCCAGCAGCACCATGTGGAAGCTAGAGTATTGGGGATAGCCTCAGGCCAAAGGCAAGTTCTTTAAGTTAGGGTGAGGGGTCTCTGGGAATTACTTCGTAGTTAGCGGAAGTAACTGCTCTGTCCATGATAAACCCCTGCCTACTGGGCTTACTGGGAGCCAGGGTCCAGGCTGGGCCTAAAATGCTGCCTCGCATTTAATCCAGACTTTGAGACTCTGAGGTTATGTAACTGGCCTCACACAGCCCTCAGGAGGCTGGCTGGGATTTGAACACTATGCTGCCCATATGCTCTTTTTCTCAATTCAACAGTCATTTCCTCACACCTGCTCTCCACTAGGCCCTGAGCAGGGCACGAGGGTGCTGGGATGGATGAACTAGTGCTCACCCCCTACGAGCTTCTGGGCTCTCTGCAGTGATGGACGCTTGTACATACGTGAATACAACATGGCGCCCCCGCTGTGAATGTCTGAACCGAGAGTTATGCGGGCCAATGGGAGAGTGGCTAACTTTCTCAGAGGCCTAGGCTCCTTGCCACAGTCTGGCCCTGGCTGGTGAGTGACGGCCAGTGCCTGCATCTCTCACGTGACTCGTCTCACTGCCTAGAACCCCTAACCAGAGGGCAGAGGCCTGACTTCTTGGCTCCTGGCAAGAAGACAGGAGCCTCCCAACACCCTTGGCTGCTTCGCCTCTCCCTTCCCTTTGTTGAATGCATTTGTAATATGTCACTTCCCTTTTTACACTTCTTATTCCAGTCCAGAGAATGAGCAGTCGCCCGAGCAGTTCTCCAGGCAACTCTGTCCACCAGCTTTTCCAAAGCTTCAGCCTGCTCTGTCCTCACCAGGGGGGTGAGCGCTCATAGCCTCCTAGGCAGAGCCACTGTGCCTTTATCCTAAGGCAGCTAGAGGTCCAAAGTGCTAGAAATTTCTGGGCTTGGTGAATGTGTGTGTGGCCAGGCCTCACGGATGATCTCAGGCCCTCAAGTCTCTGATGATGGAAAGCAAGGCGTGTGGCTGAGGCAGTGATCCTCGGGCCATGTGTCCCCTTTCCCCAGGATGGGCAGGGAAGCACTTTGTTCTCTGACAGACTCTGTTGCATAAGAAAAAAAAATTAGGTTTGGCCCACATATAAATAGACAGCAACTTTATTTAGTTTACTTTCCCTCAGAGAGAAATATATAGTGTTGAGTTGACCCACTTTAAAAAAAGTTTATTCTTCTTTATATAAATAAGATGAATTTGTTACAAAGCATTTGAAAAATATTTTTGGTATATTTCCTTTTGGACTTTTTTTTTTTCCTCATGGAGTTTTGTTTTGTATGTCTGTAGTTGGGCCACTCACTAAAACACGACTGCTTCAGAGGAACAGTCCCTCGCCCTCCGGCAAGGGTAAATTCCCCCATCATACATACTCACTACATACTGCTCATTCCTTCCATGGTGATTATCACAATTAATAACATTCATGTCCATGTTTGAACAACTATTTGCTTACCTGACTCCTTCAGATTGTCCGTGTTCAAGAGAGCAGCTACTAGCCATGTGTGGCTATTTAAATTTAAATTAAATTAAAAATTCACCTTCTCAGTTGCACTCGCTGCCTTGAAAGTGCTCGGAAGCCACACGTGGCTGGTGGCTGCTGTCCTGCATGGTGTAAGAATGCTGTCTTGTTGGACAGCATCACTCTAGACCGTCGAATCCCATGGTCCTCTCTGGTGTCAGGAAGTATCCCAGGCACCTGCAATCTGAGGAGCTAGTGAAACCTGAGAAATGCTTTACTTCTAAATTATGAATGAATAGAGGGCTGGGGGCAGGTGGTGGGGAGAGAAAAGCAGGGAGAGGAAAGAGCAGGAGAAGGCTTTCAGAAGAGCTGTGTAAGGGTGAGAGAGGGGAGGGCTTAGGGGTCGCTCAGCTCTGGGCCCCACATGGCAAAAGGTCAAGGTCAAGGTCCTTGGTCAAGGTCCCCCAGTGGCAGGGTGCCAAAAATCAACATGTCCTATTGGAAAGTCGTGAGAATAGGCCTGCCTGGAGGTCCCCTGTGTCTTTCTCTGAGAGGTCCCAAGTGTGTAGACCCTCAGGGAATGGGTACCATCAACTGCTCATCCTGGAGACTGGAGCCCAAGGAGGTCTAAACTCTGTATCCTGTGTCCCACCTGGGCCAGAATCATCTGAGTCTACTCTCCTGAAGGGCTGAGAGTTGAGCTTCCCTTGCCTCTGGGTCTTTCCTATGGCCCGCTTTGGTTTGTAACTCTGTAATGCTGGTTGAGTCCTTCCTCTCTAGGTCATCCACCAGAGTCCTGTCTTGGGGGCCAAGTCTCCTTTTTAGTGGCCTCTGCCCTGTATCAGGAGAAGGCAATGGCACCCCACTTCAGTACTCTTGCCTGGGAAATTCCATGGATGGAGAAGCCTGGTGGGCTGCAGTCCATGGGGTCGCTAAGAGTCGGACACGACTGAGCGACTTCACTTTCACTTTTCATTTTCATGCATTGGAGAAGGAAATGGCAACCCACTCCAGTGTTCTTGCCTGGAGAATCCCAGGGATGGGGGAGCCTGCTGGGCTGCCATCTATGGGGTCGCACAGAGTTGGACATGACTGACGTGACTTAGCAGTAGCAGCAGCAGCAGCAGCCCTGTATCAAGTGAGCCGTCCTTTTCCCCAGCTGATTCTTCTGGCCAAATTAGGCCTGACTGGCAGCTGGGCTCTTTGAGAAGGTAAAATCAGCCAGCACAAGCCATTGACTTTGTTACCTCATCATGCTTCAGGGTAGACTGAAGAAGGTAGGTCCATAAGGACATACTTGTGTGGGCCAGCCTCTCCTACAGGGTGAGGGCAGGGGAGGGGCAATGCTCAGGGTCCCATCAGATCTGTACTCAGAACAATCCCACAAAGCTAGACATTTGGAAACCACTATGTGAAGTAAACCCTGCCTGTATGCAACATGGAGAAGAAGCTGGAAATGGCAGGATAGAGTTGTAGGCCAGAAAGCCTGGCCAGTGGGTATCACACTGAAGGTCAGGGCAGATAGAAATGAGGAGAAGAAACCACAAGGGTCAAGGGAGCCTTTGCCAGTGACAAGTTTTGGCTAAGATCTGGGATTACATATTCCATTTAGAATGAAGCAGTCCCTTGCAGAAACCCAAGCATGTGGGACAGAGTTGCTCTACCTGCAGTGTTTGGTACTGATACAGAGGAAAATGACTAGAGAAGCAAATAAGCCTTTTTAGGTAACCTGCCGTATCAATTAGAATTAGGTTTAGCAGTGACTTGACAGAAAACTCAGTATAACTGTGGTTTAGGCAGGATAGAAGTGTGTTTCTCTCTTATATTCAAAGAGTCTGGAGTTAAGCAGTCTGGGGCTGGTTTGGCTATTCCAGTATCAGAGGCCTGGGCTCTTTTTACCTTGTCGCTATCATTCTCAATATGAGCCTTTCAATACATGGTCCAAAGTGGCTGCTCCAGCTCCAGCCATTGTGTGTACGTTCCACCTAATAGGAAAAGGAAGGAGAAGAAGTGCACATCCTTTTTCCTTAAGGAAAATTCCTGAAAGTTACACATACCACTTCCTCCTACATCCTATCATCCAGAATATAGTTGCATGGCCACACCTAGCTTTAGGGGAAGCTGGGAAGTATGGTCTTTCTTCTGGATAGTCATGTTCCCAGACATAATTTGGAAGTTCTAACTAATAGTTTCTGCTACAGCAGCTAATTTGAAGTGCAGGTATAGCTGAGACATCCAGGAAAACATCCTATTGTGGTCAGTCAAAGACATTTTGTATTTGTGTTGAATCTTCTGCTCTCAGCAGAGAAATTTATTGAATTTACAGATACTGCCTTAAATAGGAGGAGGCTTAGCATGCAAAAGTAGTTTGTTGAAGTGGGAAAAGTGATAAGTCATATGTGTTTACTCTTGTATGCCTGACACTTAGTGCTATTCAAGGCGTGTTTGGATGTGAGGAGCCATGATTGATGGAGGGGAGCAATAGTTTTGAGCACATGGCTTGGTCTTCAGAGGCTCTTCTCCTGACAAATCAGGAGGTCCCTGGTCCAGAGGCCCCAGCAGGTCCAGATGTCAGAGGGAGCTGAGGCTGCAGGGAGGTGCCTGAGAGCAGAGCAACAGGGACCAGAAGCCTAGCTGGGACAAGAGTCTTGCGATGGACAGAGTAGTTTTGTCTTAGCTCTCGCTGCCTTCCCGAATGGGCGTTGGAGAGGGGCTTCCTTGCTGCCCCGGATGCCAGGGTCTGCCTTCACCCCATGGACTCCTGCCTCTGCGGTCCCGTGAGGCTGTACCGTGCAGTGCACAGGGCCTGAGAGTAAGAACCAGGCTCATTGGAAATGTCAGCTTGCGGTCCCTTTTGCAGCTGAGCTGTTCAGAGCCTTGGAGATGCAGACTGCAGCCTGTGTGACTCTACTTGGGTAATAGAGCCATCGACTAGGTGCTCACGGTGTCACACAGTGATGTGTAATGAGGGCAATTTTGGGGAATGATGTGGGAAATGGGAGAGATCTGTCCTGGCATCTCAGCACATGCGACTGGGCTGCTTTGGAAGCCCAAAGCCCTTCCCGCCCAAGGAGTGTGGAACTCAGTGCCATTAGTGTGTGTGCGTGCTAAGTCACTTCAGTCCAACTCTTTGTTACCCTCTGGACTGTAGCCCNGATGTGGGAAATGGGAGAGATCTGTCCTGGCATCTCAGCACATGCGACTGGGCTGCTTTGGAAGCCCAAAGCCCTTCCCGCCCAAGGAGTGTGGAACTCAGTGCCATTAGTGTGTGTGCGTGCTAAGTCACTTCAGTCCAACTCTTTGTTACCCTCTGGACTGTAGCCCACCAGGCTCCTTTTTCCATGGGATTCTCCAGGCAAGAATACTGGAGTGGGTTGCCATGCCCTCCTCCAGGGGATCTTCCTGACCCAGGGACTGAGTCTGATCAAGTCTCTTACGTCTCCTGCATTGGCAGGCAGGTTCTTTACCACTAGCACCAAGGCCTGGAGTCCTGGCTCTGTCACCTCCCTGCTGAGTGACTCTGGTGTGTTCCAGGAAGAGGGAAGAGCGTATGCAGAGGCCTGGGTAAGTGTATGCTAGCACATGGGGCAGGTGAGGGGCTGGATGGGTCTTGAAGACCATACCAAGGAATTTGGACTTTCTCTGGAAGGCAGTCAGCTCCCCTGAGTGGATTATAGGCTGAGGAGGATAGAATCTATGTATATACTGCTCCCCCTGGGTGCCGTGTGGAAGATGAGCTAGTGGAGAGTGTATGGATGCCGGGAGACTTGTGAGGCCCCTAAGCATCCTGGTAGCAGGGGCTAGAGGACTCGCTTGGACACACAGGCCTCTGTGTTATATGGAGAAACTTAATCTTAACTCCTCCTGCCTTTTTAGTTGGGTCTTGGAGAGGAGTTTCCATGTAGCTTGGGATGTCAGAGGTTGCTTCCTCCCCCACCCCCCTTTTCTTTTTGTGGAATGGGAGCATGCCTGGCAACTGTGCAGAGACCTGAGCCCTGGGCACAGCCTGAAGCTGGATGAGGGCCCTGGGCCTTCAGGTGGAGCAGGCCCTGCTGGAGAGAGCCACCCTGAGCTCCCTGTCCCTCAGGCCTCATTATCTGCAGTTGGCTTTGAGTGCTCTTTCCATCACTTACTGTCTGGAGCCTTGACTAAGCCTAAAATTACACAAAGTAGGCCAGGCGCTCCTCTGTGGCTACTCTCCACCTTCACTCCAGCCTTCAGGGAAGATTCATCTCAACCAGACCTAGGGGAGGCTGGGGCATCTGGCTCTGGCCCACTGGGAGGCAAAGGAGCTTACACATACGCGCTGGTTCCAGCAGCAGCGGCAGACACTATATACTGTATACTGACTGTGTGTCAGGCACAGGGCTAAATACTTCGTTTTCTCATTTAATCTTCACAACAGCTCTACAGTGTAGGTATTATTATTCTCATCTTTCGTATTCATCAATTTAAAAGTAGAGGCCAAGCAACCTTTCTGTTTGAGAATGTCTGATCAGGCTACTTGTCTCCCAGGGACACATTGGATAAAGAGGACAAGAGCAGATAAAAGATTCCTGTTCCATCTCTCTATCCACCCATCACCTACTCAGCTACCCATCTGATCTAAAATTTCACTCAGTGCCCACTCTGTGCTAGGCCTTCCAGGAGTTTATAAGACAGAGGGATAAAAACCTGGGAAGAAACCCATAACATTCAGGATATCTACGGCAGTAGATACCATGAACTGTTTGGGGAACGGATGTGTTTACATGGCTAGAGGCTGGAGTATTTGAGACGTTAGGCAGTAGGTAATGTCAGGCAGGTTGCCTGGTTCTAGGTTGCCAAGGGCTTAGAAGGCCAAGTCAAGATTTTGGGTTTATCCAGTGGGAGTCATGTTGCATCTTAAACCATTGCAATGGCAGGATTTGAGTTGTGTTGGACAACTGTAGACAAAATAGGTTCTAAGATGATGAATGCTGGGAGATCCTCATAGGGAGAACATGCAGGAGATGATGCTTTAGGGCCTAGGGAACAGGGGTGGGTGTGATTTTATAAAAATAAAATAAAATAAAATAAAAACAGAGCTCAGTTCAGTTCAGTCGCTCAGTTGTGTCCGACTCTTTGTGACCCCATGAATTGAAGCACGCCAGGCCTCCCTGTCCATCACCAACTCCCGGAGTTCACTCAGACTCACATCCATCGAGTCGGTGATGCCATCCAGCCATCTCATCCTCTGTCATCCCCTTCTCCTCCTGCCTCTAATCCGAGCTGGACAGTAGCTAAAGTGGAAAAGGCAGATTTTATTCAAGACTATTGCAGTAGAGGAAAAGAGACCTCCCTACAGAACCAGACTCAATTTCAAATACAACAAGTGGGAATGTATAGCCAAGGAGCAGCGTAGGCTCAGTGGAGGGAAAATTACTGGGAGGAGCATCAAGGGTAAGAGATTTCGGCTAAACTGACTGAGATTCTTGAAGGCAAGCTGAGGTGATCAGACATCATTTGGAGGGTTGTGGAGCCATCCCACATTGAAGGTCAGGAAGGGCGGCGGTGAGGAAGTACCCCTCACTCAAGGTAAGGAGCAGTGGCTGTGCTTTGCTGGAGCAGCCAGGAAGAGATACTCCATGCCCAAGGTAAGAGAAACCCAAGTAAGATGGTAGGTGTTGCAAGAGGGCATCAAAGGGCAGACACNCCTGACCAAAGTCTCTCCAAGGATCCTTTGTCAGTTGGGACAGAGAGAAGAGGAGAGACCTGGGAGAGAATAAAAAGAGCAGAAGCAGCAGGACTGGGTCCTTGAGGCTGTGGGTGAGGGGAAGTCTGCGTGATCCTAGGGTCCTGGCTGGGGTGACAGGCCATGTAGAGTTGGTGTTCACCTAGTAGATGGGTGTGGCTGAGCCTCCTCCCTGTGCACCCATCTTGCAAGCATGCTGTGGTCCAGCAGTAACTAGGCAACAAGGTCTCTGTGGGCTTGTAAGCCTCCTCAGGGATGTCAGGGCTCAGTGTGAGCCAAAAAAGAAGCAAGGAAATCGGCACTGGCAGCCTGGCTAAGAGGCTGGGAGGGAGCCCAACCATTGGCACCTTTCCCAAGGAGTCCAGCTCTGGGAGGAGTTAGCTCTGCACTTGCTCGGGGCTGTGAGATGTATCTGCCCTCCCCTTGCAGGTTAGTTGGTGTTTGCTATATGCACAGGGACTTGTCATGTAAAGGTAAGACCAAGTCCCCTGGGATCTAGGCCTTCCCGTGAGTGCTGCAGCTCTGCAGGCAGCTTAGAGAGACCCGTAATTCCAAATGTCATCCCCAGGCAGCCCCTCCCCAGCTGTCTGTCTCTTCCCCTGCCATGGTGTCCCCTGAGTGGGGACTGACCTTTACACAGTGCACTCAGGCTATTAAAACCCCTTTTGACTGGAAAACACTTTTCAGCAGAGGCTGTTTAATCCTGTGGCAGTGGCCATTTGGGGTGGTAGAGGACCACCTGGCACAAGGCGACTTTTTCTTGGGGTGAGGGGCTGGGCTTTCAAGGAGTGTGGCCTGGATATGGTGTGTGCATGTGAATGTCCAAATGTGGCCATATATGTCACACGTGCGGTGGCAAGCATGTATCCTCATAGTGATACATGTACATGCAGAGTTTCCCAGTCTGTAGGTTGAGCTCCATGGGGCCAGGCAATTCGGGGGTTCTTTGGCCGTGAACACCTCTAGAACCATGGGGAGAAAAGTTCCCTTCCTCCAAGTTTAACCTGCTAACAGAACACCTGCGATTTTTCCCTTCCCTTTTGAGCATGACTGGTTTTTGTGGTTGCCTTTCCGTCTGATTGCTCCTTATTTTTATAAAGAATTTTCAGAAGGAGAGTCTTAGAAAAAGTGTAAGCCTTACAGTGGGACAGACCTGACTTTGAAGCTTGGCTCCGGGGTCTGCTTATCCTGTGACCTTGAACAAGTTGCTTTACTCTCTAAGCCCCATTCTTATATCAATATTTGAAAAATGAGAATGATAGTAACACTTTCCACCTCATGTGGTTAGGTAGTCACAAGGATCACACAGCAATGAAACGATTTGCATACACTTACAATTCTTTGGGTTAGGTTTGGGAAGGCAGGCTAGAGTAGTAATTAAGAACATTGGCTCTGAAATCTGATGGAGAAATATCTCTGTTCAAGCTTGCCCCTTATGAGCTGTGTGATGAGTGCAAGTTACTCAGCCTCTCTGAACCCCAGTTTCTTCATCTGTCACAGGAACCTGATAATAGGTTTCTCCCATAGCACCAGACCAGTGCTTCACAAAGTGTGACTTAGGAACCAGGTGCTTGAGAAAAATGAAGAATCCTGTTTGGGGGGTGTGGCCCAGAGTTACTCACCAGGTGATCCCTACTGGGTGCACACATAAGCTGAGAGCCATGATCCTAGGCCATTTGCTCCCTGAGTGTGGGTACCATGGCTCTACACTGTGCCTTGGTGCCCAACACGGCTTCAGGCACATGCTGAGTGCCCACTAAGTTTTCAGTTGAATAAACAAGTCATTTTATAACTTGATACAGCCAGAGCATTCCGTGTAGTGCCTGACACAGAGCAAGACCTCCATAGATATCCAAGTGTTTCATTATTAATAATAGGGAAGGCATGTCTCTGGAAATAAGTCAGCAGGACCCAGCACTCTGGGCCACAGAGCACAGTCGCTGCCTCCTCACATGCATTGAAGGCTGGGTCGCCTCCATTTCCATCACAACATGCCTGGTTTCTCTGAGGCTGACAATTGAGAGCCAGAGGGGACTGGGCCACCCATGCCCGTGGGGTCTTGATGTCCTGGCTGGGCCCATTGGTCATCTGCTTCTTGCCTCTGGAAGAGATACTGAAGCCCAAGGACCTTCTGGGCTGATGAGGAAGAATTGTGCTCACCATTCCAGAGCCCAAGGCATCTATTTTTATTAGGTTTGCAGACAACTATGATGGAAGACTGGCCTGGCTTTTTATTGTTCCAGGTTTCTTGGCTTGGACTTGGTGAGAGGAAAAATGATTTAGAAAAGGCTCTTCCTGTCTGAAGAAGAATGGGTATTTCCAGAAGCCACTAGACTAGAGCTCAAAGCACCAGCATGGGGGTTGGAGGGACGGAAATAGGAAACAACGCTGCACCCCCTCCCACCCCCTACCCTGCACCACAGTCAAAGCCTGGGTCACGTCCCTGAGCCACAGGATGCAGGAGACGGTGATCTAACCCAAAGCCCTTCACTTTATGGAGGAGCAAGCCTGGGTCTTTGGGGGAGATGGAGTTTGTGCAGGTCAGTGGGCGGCTGGGGCAAAGCGGAGCCTTGAGGCCCCGAGTGCTGAATGTTAAAGCCAGGCCGGGAACGCCTCCAGCAACACCTGTGAGTGACTTCCCTGTGCCAAGTGGTAGGGGCAGGGTAGCTGCTATGGTCCCAGTGTGTGAGTCCCTGTGAAATGCTAACCCTCCCCCAACCCAGATGATGGTATTAGAAGGTGGGGCCTTTGGGACGAGCTTAGGTGATGGGGTGGAGCCTTGGGAATGGGGTTAGAGCCCTAATGAGAGAGGCTCCAGAGAGTTCCCCAGCCCCTTCCCTTGTGTGTGGACACAGGAAAACGTGACCATGCTGGCATCTTGGTCTCAGGCTTCCTGCCTCTATATCTGTGAGAAGCAACTTTCTGTTGTTTCTAAGCCACACAGCCTGTGGTGTTTCGATATAGCAGCTTGAACAGACTAAGACGATAGCAGAGAGGGACGTCCCCACCCTGAAACTGAGGGCATGAAAAACTGCTGACTCAGGGCCTCAAGGGTCCCCACTGAGCCACCTTTTCCCTGCACCAGGCCCCTGTCATTTCAGCCAGCCAGGGGAGCGGGCACAGGACTGGGGCTGAGGTGGCCCAGTTAGGAGGTGGGGGTGAAGCTACGATGGTGGACGCCTATGCCAGAGATGCTGTTTCCCCTGAGAATCCCTTGGATTCTGGGCCCCTGAGGACCCACACTTGTCACAGGTCAGCAAGGCTGGGATTCACAGCTTCCTGAAATGGAAGAAATATCTAAGACATGGAGGCCGTTTGGGCAGAGCTCATTGTTCTCTAAATGGTAGAAACATCTGGGAAGCTGGTGCCTGCCCCCCAGTAGTCACTAACATTGACTGAGCGCTTGCCTTGCACCAGACCCTTCCCAAGTCCTTTATGTAACATTCAATGTTCACAAAAACTTATGGAGAAGGTCGGATTATTTACTCCCCCCTCCATATTACAAGCAAGAAAGTGGATGCTCAGAGAGGTGAAGAAAATTGACTGAAGTCACACAGCTAGAAAAGGGTAGGGATACGGTTTGGACCCAGGGAGCATAAGTGTTCACCTTTTCACTCCACGTCCTTTTCTTGATACCCAGGTTCTTTCTCTTTGAGCTTGGCTCGATTGCTTTCTGTGATTAAGGTGTGGAAAGAGTTATTCTTCATGTGAAAAGCAAGCAGCATGTGGCAGGTGCTTCATTCATTGAAAAATTATTAAGTGTGTGCCAGTACCATGCTCTTCATGAGACGGTCTAGGTTGAGGTCCCTGCCCACAAAGAGCTCATGGTCTGGAGAGGAGACAAATATCAGCGAAACATGCAGACATCATGGAAGGAGGGAAGCTAAGAGGAGGGAGTCTGGGTTGCTATGGTAGCACAGAGGTGGCTATGACTTGCTCTATCCAGTATGGTAGAGAGGGTGAAGGAAGGTTTTAAGAGGCGGGGGTTTGAGCTAGATGAAGAACTGTTCCGCCAGTGGCTATTTGTGGGTGGGGACCAGTGGAGGAAGAGCCCTATATGTCGGGCTAATGGATGACGGGGCTTCTCTGGTAGCTCAGTGGTTATAGAATCCGCCTGCCAATGTGAGAAACATGGGTTCAATCCTTGGATCAAAAAGATTCCCTGGAGAAGGAACTAGCAACCCACTCTAGCATTCTTGCCTGGGAGATCCCACAGCCAGAGGAGCCTGTCGGGCTCCAGTCCATGGGGTTGCAAAGAGTCAGATACGACTTAGTGACTGAACAACAGCAACAAGTGGGTGAAGAACTGATGGCGCAAGGCTTAGAGAGCCATGGAAGAATTGTAAGTAGAGTGGCATGGTGAGGTTTGTGGTTAGGGAGACCCCTCTGGCGGAGGATGGCTTGGAGAGGGTAAGGCTGAAGGTACGGAGGCCAACTAGGAGACGACTGGATGAGTGCCTGTGCAAAAGGCCAGCACAGCGGTGGAGGCAGTACAGGTGGAATTCAAGGAAGACTTGATGACCAGTCAGGTTTGGGAGGGCGAGAGAGATGGAGTTAGCCTTGATTCTGGGTCTGATGCATGCATGGAAATGCCGGCAGTTATTCAGGCAGTGGCAGGCTGCCCTGTTTGAGAAGGGAGGGCGAAAGAGCTTGGAGATGCAGAGTGTGATATGAGAAATGCTGGCAGCCACGGTGTCACCCCATTAATTTCAGCCAGTGGAGACCGTGGTGGTCTCAGGATTGGATGTGGGGCGAGCGAAGACCTGTTGCATGTCGTTTCATCAGGAGCAAGGCAGCATGCCTTGACCACATTGCTGGCTCCTGAAATCACTACCACTGTGGAAAGAGAACTGTAACAATGCACCAACCTTTGGGCAAATCTGATGCATCATATAGGGTTCTAGAGAGGGGATGGTTTTCTAACCCGCTTTCCCTCTCCAGCAATTCAGAGTTCCAATATACCACCATCAGTGGCCTTTCTGCCAATTACACGTTTCTGTTTGGGCCTTTAAAGACCTGCTTTCTGACACACATGTCTGCTGAGTTGACATGTTTTTATGATCAGAGGGAGTCACACAGATTTGCTGTTCACCTTCAGTGCTTGTTGAAGGCATGTTTTTGAAGTGTGTGTCTCATTAAAAGTGTCTGGAAAGCCATAAAGCGTCACCCCAAAGTTTCAGAACAAGCCAAGGGAAGCCCAAAGAAGGCAGAACTGGAGTCAGTTTTCAGGGCCGAGGGGTGTGCTAATAGTGGGAGCCCCTCAGTGCAGTATCAGTATTGCTAATGTGATTGTCACGACCCCAAGCCTTCTAGTGAAACTTGGTAATTAAAGGGGGAGTGGCAGTGACTCATGTCAGCAAGCCACCACCTTCAGCTCTGGGAAAACTTCAGTGCTTCTTTTGTACAATGCATGCGGACAAAACAAACCCAAACCACCCAGGAGTTCCAGGCCCTCTATTGTCCTAGCACCGGGGATGCAGGAGTTGCAAGTTTCCATAGCAACGAGGCAGAGAAACAATTATCACGTGCCTTCCAGGGCCCTTTGCCAAGGTTACAAGAACACTGTCTAAGCACTGGGGAAGATGACAGAACTATCTCAGTCTAAAATGTTGACATGGAAATGAAAAAATATTTATGACACCACAAAATAATGTGCAGGACAATCTCTTGCTGTTTTCAGAGAAGGAATCAAAGACCCAGGGAGGCTAAGACCCTCATTCAAGGTGGCCTAGCTTGAGAAGAGCTGGTCTGCAGTGCCACCATGGTTCTCTGGTTCCTGGCTCTGTGCCCTTTTCTGCCGTCCCTGGAGTAGGTACTGGGGATAGAGGTGCTCCTCATCTCTGCCAGGTGCTATGTCTCAAAGCCATATATCACATTTGTGTAGAGAAAATTCTAGTCTGCCATCAACTTCCTTGATATTCTGAGACGATGTCTTCTTTATTTATGATCCATCTTTCAGCAGCCCCTTCCAGCACTTTAGTGCTATGGTTTTTTTTTTTTTTTGCTTCATGTGATCCGGACATAGCTTTTCTTGCAGCTTTTGAGCAGAGTCTTTAATGCTCAGTAAATATACTTAAGTAGTTGAGAGGGATCCATTAGCCCATCAGTGGGGGTGGCCAGGAGGCCCTTTATGCAGGCTCCCCTGTGGACAGCTTCCCTCTATGTTTCCTGCAACCCAACCTTGTGACTGCTTGGTGTTCCCACTATTTGGAGCTGGTTCCTCCCTGGGCCTTCTGAGAGGTGGATATGAAGCTTTTCTGGCTCACGCCTGTGTCTCTTCCTGTCTTGCAAGTGGATTTTCCTGCAAGAGGCTGTGAGCAGTAAGAATGTGTCAGGACAGCTCTCTGGAGGGGTGGCCAGGCCAAGAGACAGCTACTGTTTGCGCCTCTGGGCTTGGCTCCAGCTCTGGGCCTACATGGAAAGTTCCAGAAGGAGGCCATGGTCTGAGCATCTCTCTCTGGGACTCTTGATCCCGGGACAGAAGTGAAGGGAGTGGAAGAGTATGGCTCCACTGCTGAGTTGGACTCACAAGAGGAGCAGGGTGAGTAGGAGGGGGACTTCCGTCAGTCTGGAGCCCCTGGAGGGGGCCTGGGTGTCAGGGTAAGGGCAGAACCACACACTCCAAGTGTGTTTGTTCTCAGTCCTGGGCCCTGTGCAGAGCAGGTGTGCAGTTCCTGTTTGTCAGATGACTGGATTCATTCATTCAGCGTTAACTGAGCGCCTGCTCCCTCCCAGGCACACTTCTAGCCCAGGGAAAGAGCACAGAACAAGGGAGTTAGGGCCCTGCCCCTGGGGAAGCTGACGTCCTAGGCTGAGTGCTCAGGGAGACTCAGGGAACCCACAGCAGTGATGGCAAGAGAGTGGGGGGATGTGGGGTACCTCTTCCAGCAAAGGAGCCCCCAGAGTTTCTTGGGATTTCTGACCTGCGTCCTGGGGTAGGGGATCTGGTAGTGCTGTCCAGATGGGGATGAGACCAAGAAATTAAAGATGGCAACAGCAGGAGTAAGGCGGGAAGTCTGGGCACCTAGTGTGGGGGCTGGGGGCCAGGCCGGGTTCTTTCTACACGTTGTCAGCATTAATCCTCCCAGAGCCCCAGTGAGGCCCCAGTCATCGTCATAGATTCCCCAGGAGGGTGAGCAGCCTCCCCTCCTGGCACACATCTTGGAAGTGAGGATTCTCCCTGGCTCAGCAGACATCATTCCGTCAGCAGAAGGGGAGCTGTGTGAAGTGCCCAGAGAAGCTCCGCAGGCTCCGAGGCCTCAGGCTTGTGTCTTCTAGCCACAAAGGGTTCACCTCAGGTGGTGATACCCTGGCCTCTCCCATCCTGCAGACTCAGGCCTAACAGAGCTGGTGTCAGCCCAGCATGTTGACAGGCATCAGAACAGGGGGACAGGTGGCCCTGGGGGATGAGCTGAAGTGGGTGTGCAGCCGGAAGGGCCGCTTCCGCAGCCGGTGGCCTGCCCAGCCCCAGCATGGCCCTGGGGATGATAGCAGAGGGGGGCCTGCTTGCAGCACTGACCTTGTGCTCAAAGCCACAGCAGCCAAAGTGATGGAACGCGTTTGAATTCCATCTCTACTGCTCACTTTGCATGTAGCCCTGAGCTAGTCACCCAGACTCTCTGAGCCTTAATTTTATCATCAGCAAAACAAGGTTGACCACAAGTACAGCAGAAGGCTGTGATGAGAATGAGCGTAAATCAGATTGGGAACGCACCCAGCAGTGTCTGGCATGCAGTAAATGCTAATAATCAGTAGCTCTCATGATTGATGTTAATTTATTATATTAGTATCAGATTATACTCCTCCATGTAGCTGGGGCTGGGCTATAAGTCATGGTTTATTCTGGTGGCCGAGCCATATTTCCCAGGGATGAATGGGGCAGAGAGACTTATGGCAAATAGAACCATCAGGTTTTACAGCAGAAGATTCCAAACTTCCTTGTCATCAGAACACCCGGGGTGCTTGTTACAGATTCAGGGTTGGGGGCTATACCCCCTCCCATTGCCGTCTTCCCTCCCTAGAGACTCCCATTCATGGGTCTGGGGGGAGGCTTTGAATCTGTGGTTTTAGTAAAATCCTGAGGTGACTCTGTTGCAGGAAGCCCAAGAACTAGGTTTTGGACAGCACTGCTTTAAAAGCTGTTTCCTCCAGCCCCAGCCAGCCTCGTGGCTGGCTCTCCTCCACGGCTGGGCTATTTCTGTCTAATCACTAGGAGCTGTCGCCTCAAGTCAGGCTCTTCTTCCCTGGGCACCCCTGGAGACACGCATGGACAGATCCTTTCTCTTCAGCTTTCTGTCTAGACACCATGCAGACCTACAAAATCTTTTCTCCTTGAAAACGTGATCATCTGTCTCTGGGCGGCTGCAATTTTTGAACTCTCTCCTAACAAACACGCTTAGATAGAGGCTTTTTTTTTTCTTCTTTTTTCTGACTTGAGAATCCATTTAAAAAGTGTTATAAAAGTATGATTGTATATCTTCCTTTATTTGTATACAGAATGATCCCTAGCAAATGAAGACTGGCTCAGCAGAGGCTGTGGCACTGGACTGCCTGGGTTTGAATCCCAGCTCTGCCCCTTTTGGCTATGTGACCCTGGGCAAGCTCTGCAGCCCAGTTTCTGTGCCTCGGTTTCCTTGTTTTTAGAATAGGACTAAGAGTCGCAGCTATCCCCCAGAGTTGTTAGAGGAATCGATAAAGCACTTACCACGATGCCTGACCCATAGTGAGCCTTCACTATAGACCGTGCAGTGTAACCACATGAGACAGCATGGGAGATCCAGGGAGCAGGAACATCACCTGCTTTCCAGGAAAGTAAATAAGAAACTCACTGTAATGATGCTGCCTGGCTTTAGCTAGGTCCTCTTCTTTCCTGACACACAGTTCTGCCTTGAAGGAAGGACCAAGCCAAGAAGGCAGCACAGGAAGCCCTATCTGTGGCCACCAACTGTGTACGAAGCACAGCATCGTCTTGCTGAGCCCCGTTAGCAGACACCAGAAAGCCTTGTTTGCGGAGAATCCTCCTAGCTGTGACCTATCTAAGTGGCAGGCAGGGACCAGGGGACTTTTCCCTTTGTCTCAATTTTCATTTCCAAGATATGGAATTGCTGAAGGTCTTGGCTGGTTTCCTTGACTGAAGAGCTACAGGGGAAGAACCTGACATAGGAAAGGGAGGAACTAAGAGACCAGAACAGCAGTGTCCAATCAGGCCTCAGGGATGATGAAAGACAAGGGAAAGGAAACCGGGCTCACTTCCCCCTCACCTGCCCCTGCCAGGTTAGCCTGCCTGTGTCCCCTGGGACAGCAGTATGGCTTAGCACTAGGCCTTGGAGCAGTCAGAGCTGGCTAGACAGCCTGCCCTGCTGCCTGTTAGTGGTGTGATCTTGAGAAGCTGACTGACCAGTCTAATCCTCCTCTGTGAAGTAAAGGGGATAGCAGTACCCATGTCACTGAATTGCTGGGTCAAATTCAGCGAAGTAAAACATATAAAGTGCCAGAAACTCAGTAAACGAAAGCTTTTATTATTCTCATGGCTACGTGGACTTTTCCATGGGCCCAATCTAGTCCGAGATCGGATGATTCAGGTCTCACCCAATACAGACTCCCACAAAGAATAGTCCAGAATAGCTGGAGAAGGGACGAAGACTGAACGACCAGCTTGCGGGGACAGACCCGTGAGTTCCTGTGTATGTGTTTGGACAGGAGGTGTGTGAGGGACTTGGAGCTCCTCAGGCAGGGACCACTCTCCCCACGGTAAAGACCCTCCTGGTGACTCCATGTAACTCCTCTGGGTGCTCCAAAAGGAGCTGCAAAAACTCATTTCTGAAAGAGACCCAGGGAGCAGGGCAGGGCCCAGCACCCAGACGGTCCCCAGGGTAGAAACAGATGAAGACGCTAGCCTGGCAGGAAACTCACTCAGGGGCAGGCTGGGTGGGCCGGGGTCACTGACATGGCAGAGAAGGTCTGGGAAACATCTGCCAGCAGGTGGCACCCATACTTTCAAGGAGGAAGTTCCTGCACACCAGTCAGGCAGGTGGGTCTCGCAGGACCTTCTGCCAGAGCGCAGAAGGTCCAGCCAACAGCAGCTGGGCCTAGCTATCCAGCAGGGGCAGGGCAGGCTCTGCTCCCTGGGGAGTGGCACGAGCTCAGGGCCCAGGCCTGGGAACTGGAGCCCATGGGAACAAGGGGTCACCTTAGGACATTGGAACTTGGCCCTGGAGGACCACAGAGGTCACACAGAAAAAGATAACTCAGGAGACTGTATCCAGAGCTTTGTCGTGTACCCCAAATCACGTTATTTCAGACAAGTTTTCACAGTAACCCAATGGAAAAAGTACTGGTGTCACCATGTTATTGATGAGTAAACTGAGACTCCTTTAGGTTTGCTGATGTGCCCATGTTCCAGAGCTGCTCTGTGGCAGAAGCAGGAATGCCCAGGCCCGCTTGCTCAGAATCTCCTGCTCTCATCCAGGTACCAGTGTGCGCAGGTCTCCAGCTGGGGGGGGCAGGGCCTGCCTCACCGCAGAAACTCAGAATTCCTCACGCATTCTTTTGTGTTATGTGAAAATCACCAGCTGTGGGCTGAGAACCAAGAC
>SJYA01002274.1:2852032-3043265 GCA_006410615.1 Neotragus moschatus | reverse complement strand
GCCTGCCTCACCGCAGAAACTCAGAATTCCTCACGCATTCTTTTGTGTTATGTGAAAATCACCAGCTGTGGGCTGAGAACCAAGACGCTCTCTGGGACTTTGGAAGTGACCCAATGGGGTGCCTTATCCAATCTCCTCTGTCTAACAATAGGGGGATGGAGGTTCAGAGAAGTTAGAAGCCTTGCCTGGGGACACTCAGAAGAAAGTGGCAGAGCCAAGGACCCAAACCACGTCTGCTGGCTCCCCACCTGGTGGTGTCTCCACTGCATTGAGCTGTTTTCCTCCCACCCTGAAGAAGATACGGGCAGACTCATTATGTGGCCCTGCTGCACAAGAACATCTACAGAATCAGATATTTAAAGGCCACTGGCACATTTTTCAGGACAGGTGGCAGGAGCAATTTGTCTGCAGTTGCATTTGTAAACACAGCATGGAGAACACATCAGGAAGCCAGCAAGGATCGTACAGGTTCTATTTGTCTGCTAATTAAAACAAGGGAAATACCAGGGGAAAAGAAGGTGGATTGGAGAAAAGGTGGAAGTTTTCAAGTCAACGCAGAATGGCAGGAGGACGGCACTCCCATGTCTTGGGCAAGGGTGGTCCTGAGCCTCAGCTGGGTGTGTGACTCAGTTGGCTCGGCCACCGAATGCTCATCTGTCTTCCCAACTGGCTGAGTGTCTGATGGACAGTGGCATATTCACCTTTGCACCAACAGCATGCCGCACAGGGTCTGGCATGGAGTAGGCATTTAGCAAATGTTTATTGAATGATCGACAGAATGAGTGTTTGAGAACCACTACTCAGGTTAAGGGTGAGGCTGAACGGCTAGTCAGAGCTCTCCTCTCCTTCCGTATTGCACCTGCCATGGGCTCAGTGTCTCCAGTTTTGGCTTGCAGAGAGCCCTGGGAGATCCCATGGTCCTCCTCTGCCTTTTTGAACATTGGCCTCCCTTGGGAGCCATCAGCTCGGTGTCCGGGACCACCAATGGAGTTCGTTAGGGCTGACTAGCTATGGTCAGGGCCCTGAGCCAACTGGCTGTGACCAAAAGCCTGGATGCCAGGGTCAAGTTGTCCCAGTTTGAGTGTTGGCTTCATCATTTTCCAGCTGTGTGACCTTGGGCAAGAGGCTTGACCTCTCTAAGTCTGTCTCCTTACCTGTAGAATAGGGGTCATAGCACGGAGAGCGATGAGGATTGAATGAGACCCCGTCCAGTGCTGGCACATAGTAAGGGCTCAATCCATGTTAGGCCTTTGTTCTATCATTCCCTGAGGGGCCTGGGAGCGTGGCTGGTCCCTTTCTGCTCCTTCTGCCAGTGGAGTGGTAGGCAACTTTGGCTGTGTGCCCACCTTGCCTTTGTTTAGGACCACAAAGGAGAGCAGGGGATTATGAGGAAGAGAAGAAAAGAGTCTATTAGAAACGGCAGCAGGAGAAGCTATCGGATATATAGACGTGCACCAGGGCCAGCCAGGGACTGGATAGCATTTCCATTCTGTTTCCTTCATCCATAACTTAGTTATTTAAAGTACAGGAAAAAAGCCAGAATATGCCATCCTGTTTGTACAAATGAGGTTTATAAATAGCTGTTGTGGAGAGCTGGCACCGTGGAGAGATCAGGGTGCCCACAGTGAGCCCTGACTCAGTTCCGTGGGGGCCGGCTCTGCCGATCTGGAGATGTTCCACATGTCTGCCTCTGAGCCACTGTTGCCTTGCTCTCAGGGGCTCCTTGGGGAGACCTACCTGCTTCGACTGTGGGGATAAGGCGCACTGTGGCATTCCAGTGGGATTGGAAGGCACTGAGATCACTGGGTGTGGCAAAGCGTACAGGATTTGAATACAGCAGACTGGAATTTGCATCCCTCTCCATCACTTGCCAGCTGTGTGACTGTTGGCAAATTGGCCGGGCCTCAGATTCTCCTCCATTCACCGACTAGCTGTGAGTACAGGTTTGCTATACCTGTGTTCACCAGATGTACCACGAATACAGGATTGCTGTGAAGATGGGGCTCATTCCTGCACCAGCTTAACAGTATCTCTTGCTAATTTTGGCAAGACAAGCATATATTTCTGAGGCAAGACAGCAGCAAGAGTTTTAGGGGCCTGAGGATGAACTGATGGCTGAGGAGTAACAGGGATAGACAAGGATGACATACTGGTCACTATGATGGGCCTGGTATGCCCAGGTGCCACTTTGACTCCTGAATAGACCCCAAACTTTGAGCCATCTGACCTTCAAAGGATGAGTCTAGTTATCATTATTATAATTATTAAACATCTTCATTGCTGTCTACTTAGTTACCTGGCATTTCAGTTTCTGTGAGTGACAGTCTGTCACTGCAAATTATCTGCCACTGAGCTCCTGCCCCAGCCTTGCTGAGTAGGTAGCCTGAGTGTGTTAGCAGCTCAGTTCTCCTGATGCTCTGATCCTCAGCCATGCATCTGACCATCAGAAAGTCCTTGTCTGGCCATTACCAACACCCTGGCTTTGACTAAGGACCAGCCTTGAAGCAGCTCCAGGGAAGCCCTGAGGTTTCCTGTAGGACTGCTGCCACAGACACCACCCTTGTGTCACTCAAGATGACCTGAGCTCAGCCCTTGAGCAGTTTGGCCCTCTTCAGCTTTCTCCTTGGACTTAAGCATGCCTCTGGACCTCCTTCTCAGATTCAGATCAGTTTTACAAGCATTGGTTGAGCACCTACTATTTGGCTTTAATTGTGATCCAGGTGGGGGGGACAACAAAGCAACTGGTGGCTTGGGAAGGGGCACGACCCACCCTCACCTACAGATGAATGCTTCTCCACTGCTCATTACTCTGTGGTTTTTGAATTGTTACCCCAAACCTTTGAGCCCTGGCTTCCTGCTTGCAAACTGAGACCAGTTGTCTACATGGTCTTCAGCCTAGAGAAATGGCTCCATAGCAGGTGCTGAGTGGACGAGAGTTGTCTTCTTCCTGTGTCTCCCTCTCCATTCATCTCCCTTCCTCCTTTCTACTTTCTCCCACTACTCCTTCTTTCCTTGCTCTCAAGGAGTTTGCCATCGAGTGAGGTCAGGCAGAGACCTAGACTAAACATTTCAGATGGCATCAGGATAAGAGCAGGTACAGGAAATTCTGGAATACAGAGGTGGTGGACACACACAGACGGCTTCCTTCTGTTGGCCTTGAAAGTTCAGGGAAAAACTGAGTCATGTGTGTGTGTCCAGATGCACACACAGGGCTGAATGTGTGTATAGCCTGCCTGTACCCACACTTACAGAAACATGGACGTCACATAGGCATTCATATATAGACAATCATACCTATTAGAAGGGACCTGGCATGAAGCAGGACTTAGCCCTGTTGGTTCACATAGAAGCCTTAACCAAGAGGCAAGGCTGGAGTTAAAGGTCAAGAACAGTGAGGTGCCCAGAGACTCACAGTGGGAGGAAGCTCTGCCACACCTAGGGCTGGTGGAACAAGGGAAGACATGGTGTTACCAAGGTAGGAAAGAGCCTAAGTCTTGGAAGTGTCACACTCTGGCAGGAACGATAATCACGGATGGACATGACTCCTCCCAGAGTTGTGCGCCCCCCATGCCTCCTCTCACCCTTTGATGTTTTTCCCTCCTGTTGGCTGAGGCCTACCCAGGGAGGTTGGGTGCTAGCACAGGCAGGAGCCTCCTTCCTGGGCACAGAGGCCTGCAGGGAAGTGTGGAGAGCAGCCCCTTGGGAGGGTGCAAAAGGAGAGGAAGCGGCAGGGGATAGCCTGCAGCGAATGAGCTCATGCACGGGTGTCAGCTGCCCAGAGCTGCTTCCTGCAGGGCAGGAGGGAGGGGCCAGAGGGGGGCTGGGCAGGCGCGATGCAGCTGGGTGATCCCCAAGCCCCTCCCACATGTCTGGAATGCCAGGAAGGGCTCTCAGATGCCTTTCGGAGTTTTCTGCAGGATTTTCTGAAAGCTTATACACCGTCATGCCTCAGTTGTTTATGGGAAACCACAAATTGGCTTCTAGCCTCGCTAGTCTTTGCTGAAGGCGACTGTGAGTTTGCACTTATTTGAGATAAATCTGTGTGTCGTGCTTTCCCTTTCTGCCCCAGTGCCTATGTTCAGGAGGCATGAGAGAACGCTTGGCCCTGGGCAAGGGCTGTGGCTGGCTGGAGTAGTGTCCCCAGAGTATGCCCAGCTTGGTGTGGACATGGGCATCATGTGCGGTCCTCAGTGAGCAGCTTGGCCCCACCCTCAGCTCCTGGAGGCCCCAGAAGCACTCTTAGGTTCCTCCCCATTGGCTTCACATCCCTGGCTCTGCCCTCTCCAACACCATTAATCCTATCAGGGCTTTCCCAGGAACTGGGAGTTGGCGGTGCCAGGCTGAGCTTCCCGTCAGCACCCAGCAGACAGTAAGTTTGCACTGTTGGTTGACAAGAGGATATGTGTTCTCCACAGGCCAGCACAACTGACCAGTGTGGCCTCATGTTGTGAACTCTGAAAGTTCCCACAGGTGACTCCTTAGCCCAGGTGGTGGGCAGCAGAGGGGAGTGGTGGGAACCTCTGCCTCAAATCCCAGCTCTGTGGTCTGTGAAAGATCTCCAACTAAATGGTCACTGGTCTGCCTCTCTTTTTCCTCAACAGGATGCCTGTAGCACATGTATTCTGAGCAGGTTGGCTTCCAGAAGGGTTAATTGCAGAAGTCACCCTGGATAGCAAAGCTTATGGGCCTGTATCGCCTATTTCCTGGGTTCAGTTAACATCACCCTGATGTTGCTGAGAGAGCCCACACCTTGAAGTAGTCTCCTGGTACTGGAGACAAGGCCCTGTCAGCAGCCCAAAGAAAAGGTCTATCTTCCTGTTTCCTATGGAGGGAGGGCATTTGTCCACTGGATTTAGAAACTGCCCTAAGTTATTGAGTGGATGTTNTCTGTCTCCTCTCCCAGTGTTCCCTAAGGATTGTGTTTATGCTTCCTTTGAAACATCTCCACTCTCTGGGCCAGCTATGACTTGAACATGTCACAGAGAAGTGCCACAAAGGTGGGGACTGGATCCTGTTTATTTGTGTATTCTCTTTGTTTAATAGGCAGTGATGTGGAATGAGTCTCAGTGTTGAATCAGATAGTTTTCTTATAACAGCACCCCGCACCAAATCAATGACTTATTAAAACTGACATTTATTTCTTGCTCTTATTAATGTTGGAGACTGTGTGGGTCAATTGTGGTTACTATAGGGCCCTGCTAGGTTCTTCCCATTCTGAGGCCTAGTCTGGAGGTTGTTCCATTTGGGACATACTTTTTCCTGAAAAGAGAAAAAAAAAGCAAGAGTCTTCCGTGTGATGGTTCCCAAAGTTTCTTTTAGGGCATAATTTATGTCATATCCTATTGGTCAAAGCCAGTTACTGCTTAAGCCTGATATCACTGGAGACGTGTTCTCCTATAGGAGGGAAGCGGCCCCACAAGTCAAAGACAATGAATAACGATGTCTAATATTTTTATATGTATGCTGGAGCTAATGAGTGGGAATTAGGATATACTCCACTGCAATGTGCTTGTCAAATTAAATGGATTTGAGCTACTGAAAAGAACCTTACAGAATTCAGTGTCCAATTTCCTCATATGTTGGACTTTTGTCATTTTGAACTACCCAGCATCTGAACTCACTTCTTATGTTTGAGGAATTCCCTACTTTTGAGTCTTGATGGGAATAGAGACCTATCAGAACAGCCTCCTACAAAAGAAGTGATTTCCCGACTTTTCTTCATCCAGGCCCAGGTTCATGGCTTGGCTTGCATCCATCATATGTGGCTTCCCAGGCTTTGAGTCAAGGTTGGCTGGCAATGGCTGGAATGCAGGAGCTTGAAATTCTCAGGGCACTGGAGGCTGCAGTGTGGGTAGCAACGTCCAGTATCAGCACCGTGGGCAGTGCTGGGTGGGCCTCTACTGAAACAAGACTTGAAGTACACGTGTTCCCAGTGCACCAGCCCCAAGCATCCTGTATCCTGCATTGAACCTGGACTGGCGATTCGTTTCACATATGATCATGTATATGTTTCAATGCCATTCTCCCAAACCATCTCACCCTCGCCCTCTCCCACAGAGTCCAAAAGACTGGTCTATACATCTGTGTCTCTTTTGCTGTCTCGCATACCGGGTTATCATTATAATCTTTCTAAATTCCATATATATGTGTTAGTATACTGTATTGGTGTTTTTCTTTCTGGCTTACTTCACTCTGTATAATCAGCTCCAGTTTCATCCATCTCATTAGAACTGATTCAAATGTATTCTTTTTAATGGCTGGGTAATACTCCATTGTGTATATGTACCACAGCTTTCTTATCCGTTCATCTGCCGATGGACATCTAGGGAACACGTGTACACCTGTGGCAGATTCATGTTGACATATGGCAAAACCAATACAGTATTTTAAAGTAAAATAAAGTAAAATTAAAAAAATAATAAATAAAACCAGCTTGAACATCAAAAAAAGAAAAAAAAAAAAAAAGACTTGGAGTAATGTGTTTGCTGACATTACCAAGAATCTGGTCCTGTAGCTCTCCTGGCAATTCCATGGTCTCCCAATGTCCTTTCACTAATTCCTTGTCTGCTTGCATCAGCCAGTGCTGTTGCTGTTGCTAAGAGTCATGTACCCTGGCTCACCCACCAACGTTCCCAGGGTGGGCAGTGTTTAAGGTTTAAGCTTTGAAACCAGACTTCTTGGCTTTGAAGATCTCCAGCTTCCCCTGTACTTGGAGCAAGCTACTTAACCTCCATCAGCCTCAGTTTCTTTATCTGTGAAATGTGGGTAAGGATGCCTTACAGGGTTGTCGTATTGAAGGAGATAATATGCATGGAGGGAATTTAGTGACTCTTATGATGACCGTTATTCACAAGAAAGTGAAATGACTTTCTCAGCTTCATAAAATATGCTGATGGTAAAACTGAGTCCAGAAGGCTCCAGAAACAGTGCTCAGCAGTGCTCAGCTTTCACTCCAGATGGAATTTGCCTTGTGGACACAATGGCAGGGCTCAGGTAGGAAAGTGTACACAAATTGCTATTCTCTTGGCAAGCAATTCGTAAAGGAGGACTTCTGTCTGGACTCTTGGTGGGTGGCACTGACCTCTGTCCCTTACTTTAATCCCACCTGCCTAATCTGAGGACGAGGAAAGAAGTCTAAGACTTGACATCTTTATCAGTATTTCAACAGTAGGGAGGCTGTAGAACCTAGGTTTGGAAGCGGGTCTAACCTGTACTGTCCACATGGCAAGTGCATGCTCCAGGATGCCACATGCGAGGTACAGATGGTGTACTACCAGCTGTGTGCTGATGGCCAAGTGTCCTTGTCAGCCGAGGAGGAGCCATCACCCCAAGACTGTTAGAGACCTGGATTTCATGGGTGCAGTGGGGTGTCTATTCTGTTTTCGTTTTTTCAGCATCCAGAAAAGAATGCAGTCCCAGTGGCTTGTATCAGGATCCCAGCAGGCTCTGAGCTTTCCTGCAGTTGTCTTGAGGGGCTTAACGTGTGGCACAAACCCATCTGGAGGTCTTCATTTGCTTTTTGAGCCTGACAGTGAGCTGCGTGTTTCTGTGGACATGCCTCTTATCTGTGCCATGAGCCAAGGCCATGGATCAAACACAACTACAAAAAATTAGTGAAGACCTCGTTCCCTACTCCCCTCTGGAAGGGAGGACCCTCCAGCCTGGCTCCATCCCTGTCCTCATCCATGTGCCCCGATTGACCCCTGGAAGTTGTGCTGAAAGAGTGGCAGGTTGGCTGTGAGGTGCGGGGGATGGGCAGCTCTCGCTTGGAGGTCCAGCAGTGGGCATAGAGTTTTCAGGGCAGCGATGATGTGTGTCTGATCTACTTCTTATTCTCTGGACTGGGGCGAGGAGCACCTCAGAAGGAGGACTCTTGTAAGACAAGAGACCTGGAACCTCCCTTCTCAGGTCAGGGGGATGCCGTCATCTCTCCCGAGGGTGGCTGATGTGGTGCTAGGGTTTTCCCCACTTTTGAACCACCCGTGGCCCTGTTCTTTGGTTCTTGCTTTTTCTTGGACCTTAAGAAAGTGTTCTTGGGGGTGGACTCTTGGGTCAGCTGGTCTTGGGCCCCCTATGAAGGGAGTGATGGTGGAAGAGTCCCCAGCAGGGCGCCAGGACTGCAGGAGCAGGGGCAGGGGCAGCTGCCTGGGACCGCATGAGAAGCAGTGGGCTTCTCAACCAACGGAGTGCTGTTTGGTCCTCCCAGAAGGCGTGTCTGAGCCACTCAACAGTTCCCTTCGTTTAAGCTGCTGTCAGAAGCCACTGTGATTGTGGTGTAAATTATGTTAGATGAAGATGGCTTTGAATAATTCTTTAGATTCTCTCCATGGGGATTTTCTCTGACATTTTCTGATTGTGGAAGAGGACACTTCAGCGGTAAGATAGGAGCTCAGAAAAGCGGCTGTCCTGCCTAGCATTTCTTCTGAGATGCAAGCGAAACTCCCTTCAGCCTCTCAGAACATCCCTGTGGCCTTTCTGGTGTGGGCTACAGAGTCCACAAGAGCTGGAGAACGAGTCTGCCTGGAGGGGAGCCCAGGGCACAGACCAAAAAGCCATAGGATGAGGAAGAAGTCCAGCCGGTGGCTGAGAGCCGAGCTGGGCCCGCAGGTCTTCAGAGCTCCAGACAGAGCTCTGTTTTCACGTTTCTGGTTATTTCTGATGTTTGCTAGTTGTTACCCCGTGAGTATTCAGAAAATTGTGATCTTTCAAGATCCTTAGAACACTTCTGGCTTGGGAGTGTGGGTGTCAGCCCATGGGGGACCCATTGTGGGGCACAGAAGACAGCCGGGACGCGTAGGCCTTGTGTTTAGGGCAAGGGAACCCGGGACTCCTCACAGCTCTGGAGCTGCGTCCTGGTTGATACAGCCAAGTAGCCAGACACAAGGACGTTTGGAGAGGCTTCCTGGGTGGCCAAGGCTAGGCAGCAGGTTTCTGATTTACAGCTTATGATGGGCATGGTGATGTGTATCCTGGACCCCCTCCAGGAACAAAGAAATGGCTTCCACCTGCTGGCAGCACTACTGGCAGAAAGCCCTGCTGTTGAGGGAGTGCTTCGATGGAGAGGGCTGCCTTGCCCAGGCCATGGTGCCTCCTTGGACTGTTCTACATGAAATGACTGCTGATATAGGGTACCTTCACCCCAGCTGTGTGAGATCACCCCCTCTAACACTCACCTCAGGGACAGCTGTGGCTTCCTTTGAGACTTCTCACTCTGCCCAGTCCCACTTCTTCCCTCCTTTCAGGAAAGGTGGGTCCTCAGAGCTCTCCCTCCTGAACCCCCATGTGCTCATATCCATCTCAGAGGCCACCTCTCAGAAACTCAGCCCACGACTTTTCCTTGCAGGGCAGAGAGGCCCTGGGTTCACTTGCGTTTGATGACTGGCAGAAGTCTTTCCAGCAATGCCTTAAATATCCAGCCTGGAAGGAGTGGGAAGTAGGCCATGTGTCAGGGTGGCAGCTCATGTCTGTGGCTGGCAGGGACGGCAGTCGGTGTGCTCCCGCTAGCTCAGAGGCTAAGAGGACACATCTGGGTGCCAGGTTGCCTGAGTCTGAGTCTTGCTCTACCATTTGCTTCCCATGTGATCTAAGGCAGGTTAGTTAACCCCTTTGTGCCTCACTTTTCTCATCTGTAAAATGGAGGAGATAACCATCCCTCCCTCATAGCTTCTTATGAGGAGTAAATGGGAAGATCTTCATAAAGCTTTTAAAACAAACAGTGCCTGCTGGGCACACATTGCAATTAGAAGCTATTTAGGAGTGTTTGTTAAAACATCACTCAGGAACACTTCCCGGGGCTCTCTCCAGGAGGCCCACCTTCTTGGGAAGAGGAAGGACAGTTGGTGGCTACCTGCAGTCCTTGCTGCCCCCTCGGCTTTGGGTGACATGTTTGGCATCTCCTGTCGGGTGCTTGGCTGGCAGCCCTGCTCCAGTTTTCTCCGAGGATATAGAAGCCAGTCCCTGGCAGGCACTGGGAACTGTTGTTGGCCCTTGCACAGCAGTCAGGGCCCATTCTTACCCACAAGCTCCACATGCTCCCAGGAAGGAGAGTAGTAGGTTCCCGGGCTGCCAGTGATCCCAAGGAGACCTGGCATCCAGATTTTCCTGATTGCAGCTTGCTGGATGGGTCACCGCCCATTCTTCCTAAGGTTTATCCTGACACGGGGATGGGGCTGAGATACATAGAAATGGAAAAGTGCATAGAGTGTGGTGGTGTGGGGGGCAACCAGGAGAGATCCCCCAAGGGCAAGATGAAACGCAGTCACAGGGAGTGAAAAGAAGATGTGAATCAAATTCAACCATGTGGCCCTTTGTGGGAATCAGAGAATGGGTTCCAGGCCTGGGAGGGTCTGCTTTGCCCCTCCACTTTGTTAGCGTTCATTCCCCACTTTTCTTGATGATGCCCTGGGTTGCAGTAGGCTGACCTCCGTAGATTGCATCCAACAAGCTTCCATGCCCCTGGCTGGGCTCCCAGGTGAGCNGGGAATCAGAGAATGGGTTCCAGGCCTGGGAGGGTCTGCTTTGCCCCTCCACTTTGTTAGCGTTCATTCCCCACTTTTCTTGATGATGCCCTGGGTTGCAGTAGGCTGACCTCCGTAGATTGCATCCAACAAGCTTCCATGCCCCTGGCTGGGCTCCCAGGTGAGCATAGACAGTGGGTGGCACCAGCAGGAGAGCTAGGCCAAGACTGGCCATTTCCTGTCCAAGCCTCTTCGTGCTGGGGGTGCAGTGGCCATATTCTTCATCTCTCCCCACACCCACAGATCCTGCTCCTTTCTGGGGGACTCCCCTCCATAACCCTCTCCGACCTGGGTCTGTGATAGCCCCTGTCTTGCTAGCCCAGGCTGCCTCCAGCCCTTGTTGACTTCCCTCAACCCTTCCCTCCTTTGTGAAGGATTCCTTGTTAAGCCCTCTTGGCTAGTTTCCTGTGGGGCCCTGCCTGACACATACCCTCTGGCAGGCGAGCGGGCATGAGCTGAATGGCAGGGGTGCACATGCAGGGCACCATCTGTAAGACTGCATGTGGCAGTGGCTGGTGGGTCCCAGGCAGCCTCTTCATTCCCAGCAGCAGCAGATCTGGGTTTGGTTTCCTCCAGGGGGTGACAGGATCCTTCAGCTGTAACAGCAGTGTCCCTAGGGAGGGAATGGGACAGAAGCAGGCTTGAGGTGCTGGTGCAGCCAGAGCTGGGAGAGCAGACACTGGACGTTCTGAAGGGCAGGGGCCTGGGGCCTCTGCCAGGTCTTCCTGGTCTGTGTTTAGGGGAGTTCATGGGTCCAGCGTTCCCTCCCTAATCTCAGATAACTAGCGCTCGGCTCCTGGACAGTTGAGCCACTGGTTCTGACTTATTTCTCAACTGGACTGCTTTCCTAATGAAAAGCCACAGATCAGTGCCCCTGAATTGGTCTTATTCTATATCCCTATAATTTCAAGAATTTGCGTCTCTGTGTCCTCAACTTGGTAGAAAGACCAAAAGCTACTCTACCTATTTCAGCTTGCATGTCTGAATCTGGTTTATTCTGATCTTTAGCCTCAGGATTTTCAAGTGGAAAACCAACCTTTGTAGTCAANATTGGTCTTATTCTATATCCCTATAATTTCAAGAATTTGCGTCTCTGTGTCCTCAACTTGGTAGAAAGACCAAAAGCTACTCTACCTATTTCAGCTTGCATGTCTGAATCTGGTTTATTCTGATCTTTAGCCTCAGGATTTTCAAGTGGAAAACCAACCTTTGTAGTCAAGACACCCAAAGACATGTCATCTCCGCTAGGAAGGAGTTAGAGCAGTGGAAAAGCCCTGGAAATCCCAGGTCCAATTAATAATTCCAGAAGACAGTTCATTAGAATGCACAAGTGCTTAACTAAACAAAACCATAATCGAAGCTGTCAGAAGTGAGCCCCGGTTGCGTTAGAATTTTCTCATTCGCACATCATTTCCTCTGCAATTTGGTTAGATAACAAACACCACTTATCCCGTCACTGGCTTTTTCAACCATGAAATGCAGTTGCTGTCTGTATTGGGTTAATGGTACAGAAAGGGCTTTGGGCTGGTTGGTGAGAAAGGTCCCAGCTTGGGGATAGGCAGGGTCTTGGGCAATCATGTTCAAAGAACCTGGCATCCCACGGCTCCTGAGACATTCTCTGGAGCCCGGCATTATATCTGAGGATGTCATCCTTCTACTGGCATCTCTGGGGCTCTACCACCTTGGGGATTGCTGGCAGGAGACAGGCCTTCAGAGCAGAGCTGTTAAACCAGGCCAGAGGAGGCACTGCCCATGGGCAAGCCTGTCTAAAGTCCCCCCGTTACAGCATCACCTCTTCAGCTAAAGTTGGTAAGATTGAGAAAGTGCAGATCCTTTTCCTAGGAGGCTCATTTTGCAAGATTATCAGTGTTCTCACTTTGGTTACAATAATTTGTCAAGCCTTCTGAGCAGGATTTGAAACTCAGGGACTGTGACAGGAATCACAGGGGATGAGAAGAGGAGACCCGGGTGACTCAGTGGGGTGGGCCACTGAGACTGGGAGTTCGGGCAGGAGCTTTGTTGCTACCAGCTTCATTCAGGCAGCTAGTGTCTCTCAAGGGATAGAGAAGGGAGTGACTGTTTTTATTTAAACGTTGTTTCAGCACCAGCCAGACCAGGGATGCCAGGCTCTATGTGAGGGTCCCTTGGTCTTTAGTTGTCTGAGGATAACTAAAACACCCCAAATGCTCCCTTTAACTGACTACAGTAAATCCATATGTGTGCACATATGGGTTTATATTTTGTATAGACTTTCCCCCACCTCCCACCCTCTATTTATTTCTTCCAGGGTGGGAACGAGCATTCTCAGCACAGCAGTGAAAGATGGGAGTGCTGAATCCCAGCAGGTTTGAGTGGGTAGAGCCTCGTCTCCCATCTCTCTTGGGCTGTCTGGCTGCCCCTGGGCTGCAATGATCACTGCATGACCTGTTTCACAGAGCTGACCTTTTCTGACACATTGTAACTGGGTCAGCTGACATCAGTCAAGGCCTTGGCATCTCTCTTAGTCCATCCATATACTGCAGTGGTAGCAGGGACGACCACCCTTTACTGAGGGTCTGCTGTGTGCCAGTGTGTGCTGTGAGTTCAATCACATGTATCCTCCATGACAGCCCCATGGGGCGGGGCTTGTTACCTATAGGAAATGGAGACTTGGAGAGTGGTCAGCTGACTTTTCTAAGGCCTCTTATGCAAAACTGAGAGTTTAAGTCCAGGCCTCCTTTTCTTCAGGCTTCCCTTGTGGTTCAGATGGTAAAGACTCTGCCCGCAGTGCAGGAGACCCACGTTTGATCCTTGGGTCAGGAGATCCTCTGGAGAAGGGACTGGCTACCCACTCCAGTATTCTCACCTGGAGAATTCCACAGACAGAGGAGCCTGGCAGGCTACAGTCCATGGAATCATAAAGAGTTGGACATAGCTGAGCAATTAACACGCACGCACACACACACAGAGAAACACACACACGCACACACCCTGTCTCCTTTTCTTCAACAGTCCGGGGACAAGGCTACTTGGAGGAGATTCCAATTGACTTTTCAGGGTGTAAGACCTTGGCTTTTGAGTGTTTTACTTCGTACAGGATGCCTGGCTCCCTGTCCCTGTACAATCTTCTCTTGCAGCTGGGTCTGTGTCACAGCTCTGTGGCCACTCCCAAGTGGAGCTGGGGCTAGAAGGAGGCTGTGGTGAGGGTCCATCTTACAGCCATTCTTGCTTGGCACTGCTCCCAGCCCTTCTTCATGGACTCCTTCCCCGGTCCTCCCAGCTCTTAGGGGCCTCACCCTGTTCTCCTCCTCCTGGAAGCCCAGCTCCTGAGTCCCAAAGCACCTGCCCTCTGTTGCTGAGCTTCCAGAAGCCTCAGCCCCTCTGTGTCTCTGTCCTGGCACCAGCACCTGGCCAAGGCTCTGGGCTTGGAGAGAGACTCCGGCCCTCCGCTCTGTCAGAGTGCCTTGCAGACAGGCTCCTCTGCCACCAGCCAGCTCTGCCCCACTCTCGCCGTCACTCCTGAGCCCCAGCCATAGGGCCTGTGGCTCTTCCTTCCCCTCACCAAGCACTCTCCCCCCGTCCCCTGGGGTCCCTGCACCTGCTGCTCGGGCTGGATCGCTCTTCTTCCCTGAAAGCCAGGTGGCTGCCCTCCCCTCCCTCCCTTCCCCCACGTCTCTGCTCAGGTTTTGTTTGCCCTGTTGAAGAGGCCTTCCCCAACTACCTTCATCAAATAGTTGCTGGCCTGTCCCTCTCCGTCTCCCTTGCCCTGCTTCATTGCTCTCAGCAGCGCTTGTCTCCATCTGAGGCTTCCTTCTGTTTATACGCTTGGTGTGTCTGCCCGCTATGTTATCTGAGTGAGCGTAGGGCTGTGTGGGCTTAGTTGCTGCATCTGAAAAGGAGGTCCCCTGGAAAGATCAGGAGTCTTGGAGGCAGACAGAGACCTGCTTCTGCCACTTACAAGTGTATGACCTCAGGTATAGCCCCATGACATATGACCAGTGACTTGTAGCCACAGTCGGATCAGTGACAAGTAATAGGAAATGTGAAATTTCACACTGGGAAAAAAAATTCTCTGTGTGATTGCTTTTCTCCTTATCTGCACTCAGATGTGCCAGGATTGGAGTCTCTTGGCCACCAGGGAGGCCTGCCACCCACTGTCACTGCAAAACCAGCGCCCAGGGGAGCCGCTTCCTGGCAGGGTTTCAGGACGCTGTGGAATAAAGGGCTGGAGTCATTGTCATTCCGTGTGGGGAGCCTCGGTCGACGAGTCGGAGGCGATTCCCCTGACGTGTCCACCTGGCGTGGCAGCTACAGGTGTGCGTGCTGGAACCCAGGCCCCAGCACTTACTCCTGCATGACCTTGGACGAGTGACCTCACGTCTCTGAGCCTCAGTTCCCTCATCTGTGATGTGGGACTCATCAGGTGGGTTTGAACCTAGGACTCTCTTTAAGTGAGGGTGTTCTAGGAAGCTCCCCGTCCCGTTCTGACCCCTTCCTTGGTGATCACAGGGGATCTCCCAGGGAGAGGGTCCCCTTCACTCTCAGTGACCACCTTTAGACCATGGCAGGTCCAGCGCTCAGGGTCTGAGCTGCTCACTCACCATTTGGCTCACTTTGCATCCGGGACCCATTCAAGCTTGATGCTTTCTTTTTAGAAATCCCATCAGAATCAGTCAAACGGGACCCTGTAGGTACCTAGAAGCATATTTTCAGTCCCACTTACAACAAAAGAACAACGGTCTTTAAAGTGCTGCAGAAAACTAAGTTATGTGCCTTGTGAACAATCCCAGAAGAAATGCCACTGGAGACATAAACTGCTTCACTGTGACTATGTGAATGTCCTCGGAAAACTGCCTTCCTATTCCTTAAAGCCCTCTTGTCTCTTGCTTTGAACAAAATGGATTAGACTGTTTGAGAAGCAGGAGCTTGGGGTCTGGCAGGGAAGACAGGTCTGGCTCTGCTGGTGATGCATAGCGAGAGGCAGCTCTACATTTGGGGAAACTCAGCATCCTCAGGTTTATCACCCAAGTCCTCTCTGAGAGCTTGGGAGAGCTCTGAGCGGCGCCAGTCACTGGCCTCTTGTAGGATGTGGAAGCACAAAACTGGTAGACTCCGGGGTCAATGGAGGGTTTAAAAAGCCAGAGCCAGATTTTTCACTCAGATGATTCCATCAGGAGTTGCACAGACTAGAGCAAGGGACAGAAAAGCAACAGACGGGTCTTAACCACCTGTGATGTACCAGGCGTGATGCTGACCCCTCGCCTTCAATCCTCATGTTTATTTCTACCAGACCTCAGAGGGAGGTTCTGGTTCCCCAGTCACAGAAGAGAAAACAGGCTCAGAGACATGAAGTGCCTTTCCTGAGGTCACACAGGAGTCTGGCCCTGAATCCGGGTCCAAGTGTCTGTGATTCTAAAGTAGCTGTTCTTCTTTCTCCTCAAGTCGCCTCTTTCTTCTCCAGTGTGTTTCTATAGCCTGGAGGGTACATGTGTGTGTGGTCAGTCATGTGACTGACTCTTTGTGATCTCTTGTACTTGGGGCCTGTTGATGTGTAAACTCACACACACACACACACACACNAACCAGTCCATTCTGAAGGAGATCAGCCCTGGGATTTCTTTGGAAGGAATGATGCTAACGCTGAAACTCCAGTACTTTGGCCACCTCATGAGAAGAGTTGACTCATTGGAAAAGACTCTGATGCTGGGAGGGGTTGGGGACAGGAGGAGAAGGGGACGACAGAGGATGAAATGGCTGGATGGCATCACCGACTCGATGGGTGTGACTCTGAGTGAACTCTGGGTTTTGGTGATGGACAGGGAGGCCTGGCATGCTGCAATTCATGGGGTTGCAGAGTCGGACACAACTGAGCGACTGAACTGAACTGAACTCAATGGGAAAGACATATCATTTACATAGTATTCAGGTCAAAAAATTGACCTGAATGTAATAAAGAGAAATTAATCAGACACATTTACATCATAATATAGCCTTAAAATCAAATAGCATAAACTCTAAAGCTATAAATGTTTTGAAAGAAAAAAAAAAAGGGAGATGTGTGTATATGTGTGTGTGTGTTTGGAGGGACGATGTTAGACTAAAAGGATACCAAAAAGATATGACAATGAAACGTAATGCTTTATCTCTGATTTGATCATGAACTGGGAAAACTAACAAGAGCTATAAAGAACACTGTTGGATTAACAGGGAAAATTTGAATACAGAATGTATATTAGATAATTCATTCTATCAATGTTAAACTTATTGAGAATGCCAATGGCATTATATTAATGTACAAGAATGCCTGGTACTTAGGTGATAATTGATGCTGTATTTAGAGGTGGAGTAACAAGGAGAGAGAGCATGAGTAATGTGGTAAGATGTTAACAACTGATAAATCTAAGTGACGGCTATACAGATATTCATTGTGCTACTCTTTCAACTTTTCTACAGGTTTTAAGTTTTTCAAACTAAAACCTTAAAGCAACAACAATTCCTTGTGTAGTAATGTAAGACAATATATATTCTTAGAACTGTGATCTCAAATTGGCATGGAGTTAATTTTACATGTTGCAAAAGCTGCTCCAGACCAAATGTACGTATTGCGTGCTCACTTGCTTCTGTTGTGTCCAACTTGGTGGGACCCCGTGGACTGTAGCCTGCCAGGCTCCTCTGTCCATGGGATTTCCCGGGCAAGCTCACTAGAGTGGGTTGCCAGTTTCCTTCTTCAGGGGATCTTCCCGACCCAGGAATCGAACTTGCATCTTCTGCACTGGCAGTGAGCTCCTTACCACTGAGCCTCCAGGGAAACTGGCATACTGTCCATCTCTGAGTGGGACTGGAAGGCCTTTTCTGCTACTGAAGGGAGTTTAGGCAGTCCTGGAAGACAGAGGACACATTCTGGCACAGCCCTTGCAGTGGTCATCTCCTTGATACTTGCAGGTAATAAATGAGGAGGAAGGTCAGGGTGTGAAAGGTGGAAGTGCTAAGGAAAGGGAGCCTGGAGACTTGAGGCCTGTTGGCAAAAGACCAGATGTGGGGCCCTGAGCATCAGTTACATTTTCTCTTGGTGTGTTCAATGCCTTTTCCCCTGTTTAAAAGCTCTGGCCATTCTTAGGGGATTCTGTCCACATGTGGCCTGAGAGCCTAGGAGTGGAGATGGGTCTCTGGGGGCCAGGGGGTGGTGCCTGGAAAGGTTCTTCTTTGGTTCCTTCTATTGGAGCCTCCTCATCATCTGGTTCTGATTCATGTCCAATATCTCAAGCTCCAAATGTGTCCTCTTAGTTCACAAATATCTTTGCCCTCCAAAGCTCTCACTAGGTTATAAACACTGAACCTCTTATTTGAACCCGAGGTCCCTCAAGCACACCTTTGCTGTCCTTTGTTCCGTCATGACCTCACTCCCATTCCCTTCCTAACAGACAATACTCTAGAAGTACCTTTGCAATCTCTCCTTCTTCCATATTTACATTGCTAGCAGCTACTGCTGAAAGTGTAGATATGATCAGGGCTGAAATCAAGAGGACTGGTGGAAAGTCCTTTGAGAAGCAGTTAGACGCTCCAGTTTCCTCCTTTACTCCATGGAGTCAGGTAAATAAATGCTACCACCCACCACCAACTTTGACAGAAGACTGAAGATTTACTCTTTCAGGAGAGTAAAACAGGATTTGGGGCTGAGGAACATCTAGCTAAGTGGGATGCCATACTGAAAACACCAGGATAAAGCGAAAGCCTGTCTTACACTGGATATAGAGACATCCCTGGCCATTATCCTCCTCTTTTTCCTAGAACAGGAGCAAATTTTTATGCTCTAGTCATGTGATAAGAGGGGCTTCCCTGATAGCCCCTGATGGTTGGCAAAGAATCTTCCTGCAATGCAGGAGACCCCAGTTCAATTCTTGGGTCAGGAAGGTCCACTGGAGAAGGGATAGGCTACCCACTCCAGTATTCTTGGGCTTCCCTGGTGGCTCAGCTGGTAAACAATCCACCTACAATGTGGGAGACCTGGGTTCAATCCCTGAGTTGGGAAGATCTCCTGGAGAAGGGAATGGTACCCACTCTAGTATTCGGGCCTGGAGAATTCCATGGACTGTATAGTCCTTGGGTCTCAGAGTTGGACGTAACTGAGTTACTTTCACTTTTGTGTGATAAGAGTTTTCTCTGGGAAACCTGATCAGTCTTTCAAAAAGAGTGGCGTGGAGTAGGTTGCCGTTTCCTCCTCCAGGGGATCTTTCCCACCCAGGAATCGAGTCCACATCCCTTGCATCTTCTTCGTTAGCAGGTGGATTCTTGACCACTGCACCATTAATGCTTGAAAAGCTGGTAAAATTAATCCTTCTTACTGTAGATAACACTATGGAACTTGGATTTTCTTGGGTCTTCTTGTATGTGGCTTTTTGTTGAATGTTGTCTCTTCTTTCGTCAAAGTGAACTTTAAATGAAATGCATTACTTTCCTCTTTGTACAAAGTGAAGTGCCTACTTTTTTTGTATTCTGGTGGCTGACATCATGAAACTTTGAAATGATAAAATGTAAAACAAAAACCCTTGTCAATGTAGAAAGAGTTAACTGTGCTGAAATGCTAAAACATCAAGAAAACGTTAATAATGTGTGCTTCCCCTCAAAATAATGCATCCAGATTACCCCACTGTAAAGCTCATGGTCACAACATTCCTCCTCTGCAGAATGTCCAACAAATCTTTTAGTGCCCAACCCTTAAATAAGAGAAGATGATTGAAGGCCACCAGACACTCCAAAAGAGCATCAGGAAACAATATATAAGGGATGTGAAACAAACAAATGAGAAAAACCTAAAGGAAACAGACAATCCAGGAAATCAAGTTTTAAAAATTATTAAATATCTTCAGAGGGTTAAGAGTAGAAACTGTGTTCAGGAAGAAGATGCTTTTACAAAAGTAAGATCCCAGTCAGAGTTCTTGGGAATTAACAAAATTAACATGCTAACAAAAATGAAACACTCAGCAGATATGCTGGAAGCTAAAACTGGAGTAATCTTTTAGACTGTGGAAATGAGATAAAGAGATGGAAAGTAGAAGAGAAAAGACAGGTAGTATATCAGTCCTGGAAGTCCAAGAGCAAATCATAGGTGTTCCAGATAGAAAGGATGGATAAGAAAGGAGAATCATCAAAGAAATAATACAAGAAAATGTTTTGTAATTGAGGCACATATCAGGATTGAGAGGGCCCCCTGACTAGTTCTCATAGTGAATGAAAATGGACTAATATCAAGTCATATAAAGGTGAATTTTCAGAACACCATGGACAAAGTGAAGCTCTTTCAAGCTCCTGTACTCCTGTACAGAAAAGACAAAGGAGGAAGAATCACAGTGGCTTAAGATCACTCAAAAACAATGTTGGAAACTAGATAAAAAGAGAACACTCCCTTTAAAATTCTGAGGGGGGATGGTTTTTAACTTGGAATTCTATACCGACCTAAATTATTAATTGTGGGTATAGAACAAAGTCATTTTCAGAAACGCATAGCTGGAAATGAGTGGGGAGGGGAGGCAAAGTATGTTTGTGACAGTTAAATCTTTATCTTCTACTAGGGAAAGTCAATAGATAATGCTTTCACCTCAACAATTAGGAAGAAGTAATATGAAGATATGTTGTGGCTCAGACAGTAATGAGTCTGCCTGTAATGTGGGAGATCTGGGTTTGATCCCTGGGTTGGCAAGATCCCCTGGAGAAGGAAGTGGCAACTCACTCCAGTATTCTTGCCTGGAAATCCCATGGACAGAGGAGCCTGGCAGGCTATAGTCCATGGGGTCGCAGAGTCCATGGACATGGCTGAGCAACTTCACTTAATTTCTTCATGTTATATGTTATATAAAGATAGAGAGTATATACTAAGAGAAAAAGCCAGAAGAATTGAAAGCAGTTAGTTGCCTTGGAAAATGTCGGGAGGCAGGGTTGGAGGTGGAGCAGGATATTTTTACAAGGTTTATAGGAGTAGTTGAGCCTCCCAGGTGGTGCAGTGAAAAAATCCACCTGCCAGTGCAGGAGATGTAAGAGACATGGGTTTGATCCCTGGGTTGGGAAGATCCCTGGGAGTGGGAAATGGCAACCCACTCCATTATGCTTGCTTGGAAAATTTCGTGGACAGAGGAGCCTGGTGAGCTACAGTCCATGGGGTCACAAAGAGTTGGACATAACTGAGTGACTAAGCACACCACAGCACACAGAAATAGCTGATTTTTTAATCTTTGTGGCTATAAAGCTTGTATAAATATAAGACACTAAAAACTAGAAGTGGAGGGAAAGAAGAAGCAGAGGAAGAGAAGGAGGAGGAAGAAGAAGAGGAAAAGAAAGAGAATAAAAAGAAAGTGCATTGGGGCTGGTGGTTGGGATATTGACTCAGTTCAAGGTTTTTCTCTGAGACTCAGTGTTCTTATAAGATGNATTCTTCCTACCTGTTTTTGAAGACAATGTTCTGCTATTCTGGATGCCTGACGACCTCTGACAGCATTCAGAAGTTGTTTTGTAGATTTTCCTCCGCGTTGAAATGTTCTTTGGATGAATTTGCTGGGGAGAAAGTGGTCTCCCCGTCCTGTTCCTCCGCCATCTTCTCTGAATCCCCCAGGGTCTTTTCAAATGAGTCAGTTCTTCACCTTGCTTATACTGCTTCTTAAAATAGTATGTTTTCTGCTGGGAATTTTAATATCATCTTCCTGTGTTCAGTTTCTACTCCTTTTCTCCACCTCTTATTCCTGATGATGATGGTGATGATGGTAACGATAATACTTAACATTGTGATATTGTGATTTATAGTAAGAAATATATATTTGGTCTTTGTCGCTATTCCTGGCACAGAGCTCCTAAAACCCTCAGAACTTCCTAAGTGGGGGAGCTGTAAAGGTGTCTTTGTTATGGTAATGAGGTGACTTTTGGGAAGCCTCGAGGCCACCTAAGGTTGAGAGGTGGTCGATGTAGCCAGCCATGTGATTGGAGGGTTGGACATTTTAGTGTCACCCCAACCTCCAGGGAAGGGAGAGGGGCTAGAGGTTGAGTTAAATGCCAGTGGCCAATGATTTAAGGAGCATCCTTGTGTCATGAAGCCTCCATAAGGACCCCCAAGGCCAGGGTTTGGAGCGTTTCCAGGTTGATGAACCTGTGGAGATGCCGGCGAGTGGTATACTCAGAGCTCGGAAGCTCCGTACCATTTCCACACACCTTGCTCTAAGTATCTCTTCCCTCTGACTGTTCCTGAGATACGCCCTTTTATAATAAACCAGTAATCTGGTAAGTTGGCTGTTTCTCTGAATGCTGTGAGTCACTCTAGCAAATCAATCAGACCCAAAGAGGGGTCATGAGAAGCTTCATTCTATAGCTGGTCAGTCTGACGCCCATGTGACAGTGTGGATTTGAGATTCGCATCTAAAGTGAGGTAGGAGTAGGGTTATCTTGTAGGATTGAGCCCTTAATCTGTGGGATCTGATACTATCTTTAGGTAGATAGTGGTACTATCAGGACTGAGCTGAATTGTAAGACACACAGCTGGTGCTGAAGCATTGCTTGGTGGTATGGAAAAAAGCACAGTCACTGTAAACATTTATTAAGCACTTACTATGTGCCACATACTGTGTGCCTAGTTGTTATATGCATGACCTCGTTAAATCCTTATAGCAGCCCTCTGAACTATTTTTAACCCCATTTGCAGATAAGTAAACAGAGGCACAAAGAGGGTAAGTAACTTGCCTCCCCTGGCATCGGAACTAGGCAGTCTGAATGAGTATGATCTGGCCTCTGGTTACCTGCCACATTCTGGGGTGTGAGAAGGTAGAAGAAAAGGGTGGACATTACTATTTACCCTGAGCTTAGCAACTGGAAGTTGTAGGTGTTCCTCACATACTTTTTTTCAAAAAAACTCTGGAGATGTAGATAGGTAACATTTCCTCTTTGTAACCAACAATCATTAGCTGAATACCATTGTGCTAGGGACAGCACTAGAAACTTCCAGTCTTTCCCCTCATTCCCCTAACAATTCTTCAAAGTAGCTAATACCATCTTCTTACAGATGAGAAAGCTGAGGCTGCTTGCTAAGTTTATGCAGCAAGTTTGAGCTGTTTCTAAAACTGAGGGGTTTTAATGAATGAGGGGTTGTTGTTTCTTGAGTTGTCTCAGCCTTAGGCTACAAAGAGAAGCCAGATAAAAAGAGCCATCCAGTTGAGGGAAAGCTGCCTTGTTGAGGCCCCAGATATTGAAGGTCATGGGCCTGGGCTTTGCCTCAGGAACTTGAGAAACAGGTTCATTATCAGCCACGTGCTTCTGTCTGTTGCTGGTGAGGCCACTTCTTCCTTCCGTTTGCAGCCTTCTTGGCTTCTAGGGTGCAGGTATCCCTGGTTTCAAAACAGCAGCTTCCAGACTTGAGAGATGCCCCTTGTGAGGCTGTGCTTAGGGAAGTAAGCCGGTGCCCACTCATTTCTGAGTGCCCACTGCTGCACACCACACTGACAGGGCATCGATGTGGACACACTGGATAAAGTGCTAGGTCCTTGTCCGGCACCAGGATGCCCAGTGTTACTTAAACACCAGGATATAATTTGGAGTGATTTTCATGTGCCCTGAAGGAGTTTTTTTGTTTGTTTGTTTGTTTGTTTGTTTTTGCATTAACCCATTACTTCTGGTTGAGCCAATAAAACTCATCACTCATTACTCATTTTAGAGTTTAAGAATCAAATTTTGAGACAGTGCTAAATTGATCACAGGTACGGTTTCCTTCTATGAGAGATGAGCTTTTCATTACCGAGTCTGTCAGTTTGAGTTGCCTGTAACAGGCAGGCTTTGTTCCTCGGGCTCAGCGTGGCTGCGGGGGCCACATGGATTGTCGTGCTTGTAGAGGGGAGGGAATGCCTCCGAGGTCCCTTTCTCGTTTGCCTCTGTGACTGGGGTGTAGGCTGCATCAGCCAGAACTGCGCAGTGTGTGCAACCTGCCACCGTAGCACGCTGCTGTCAGCCTTCCCAGGGCTCAGATTCCGGGGTTAAAGGGTAAAGTGAAATTGTGTTGAATGATTAAATGAATATGCATCAGAAAATGCCTGGCAAGTGCTTTGAAGCATGGAGATTATCAGCGGACTCTGCACATAGCCATCTGAAAACCACGTCCATGGGGAGGTTTTAGATCTGCTTTGGGAAACAGAGAAGCGGCTCAGCAGGAAGAGCCCCTGCAGCCCAGGCTTTGCTTCTTTGAGCGAATCAGTCGGATTTTTAAAAAACCCAGGCTTTAATTGGTTATACTCTGGGAGAGCGTTTTTGATACATTCCCCCATCTGGCAGGAAGAATTGTTCTTTGCATTCAGTGAATAGATTGGTGCTCTGAGCCCAGGAAAGAGGCCTGTAAGGTGTTCAAGCCTATACATGTCACTGCCGTGGCTGCTTGATGATAGTGAGTCTCTTCTGCCATCTGACTCTTCCAAATGGTCCCTAGGTTACATCTTCTATCTGAGCAGCTCCTGCAAAACTCCTGGGATGTCAGAGAAGCGAGGTGCCCTTGTATGGCCAGGACCTCTGGTAGAGAGTCAGCTGGCATCACAAACCTGGCTTCTGACCTCCCTGATGGTGATAGCCTCACGTGGGCCAAAGAGACAAATGAGATGGACCAAAGATACTCACCTCTCTCTGGGTACGTGTTGGGGTCCCAGATCCGACCTCTACGGGTGGTCCTCCCTGTGTTAGTGAACACAATACAGAAGTGTTGTCCCTTGCCACCAATATTGGCCCCCACCCCCAACAAATACCTTCCAGAGCCCACGTTTAGGGATTGGGCTTTCAGGTCTGATGAGTAAAGCTGTGTCAGAGTGACAGGGCTGCTGGGTTCCTTATCCAGTTTGGATCCAGCAGACAGACCCTCTAACAGTCAATGCTGAGCTGTCTCAGTTTCCTCGAGGAGAACCAGCCCCAACACAGCGTGATTTGGAGACATCATCGGTCAAAGGCATGAGCAAGTTTCTTGGCTGTGTTTGCTGGGGAGGACCTTCTGGTCAGGCACACAAGTCAGGGATGGTCCTGTAGAAGGCTTGCATTCCCTTGTGACTCTGGTCATGTTGTCACCCGTTTTGTAAAGAGTAGAACCTGCAGGTCCCTGGACTGTACTGGAAGGCTCCATCACAGAGCCTCCCTCCACTTGTCAATTCCTTCATGTCAACCAATGTTTAATATTTATTATATCAGGAATTTATGTACTTTTATTATAATTATAAATGCATGTTACATAGATATTTATTTAATTCCTAAGAGTCCTATGAAGTGAGCCATGTTTGTGAGGCAGTATAGAACGGTGGGTAGGACTGCTGAGTCTTGAGCCAGACTCGGTGTATTCAGTTTTTAGCTCTTCCCACCGTTGGCTCTGTGACCTTGGGTGTGATGTTTAATATAAACTTTCTGTGCTTCAGTATCCTATCTGGAAAATTTTTTTGTTTAGTCACTAAGTCATGTCTGACTCTTCTTGTAACTGCAAGGACTGTAGCCCACCAGGCTCCTCTGTCCTTGGGATTTTCCAGGCAAGAATACTGGAGTGGTTTGCTCCCTCCTTCTCCAGGAGGTCTTCCAGACCTGAGATCGACCCTATTTTGCCTACTTTGGCAGGTGGATACTTTCTCACTGAGCCACCAGGATAGGATAACAATACTACCTACCTCAGTGGATTGTTATAAGGAATAGGTTAACACATATAATGCTTGTTGAACAGAGCCTGTCACTTGGTAAACACCCATTATGTGTTTGCTGTTGTTCCTATCATTATACAAATGAGAAATCTGAAGCACAGAGAAATTAAGAATGTTCCCTAAATCTTCAATGTTTTCATGGCTAAGGAACCACATCTAATTCCCAAGCTCCACCGTGCAGGCCGGACTGGATGTGATCACACCTTCCCTCCAGAGAGAGACCTGTGTGGGGATTCCATATTCACGCAGCTGGCAAGGATAGCGGAGGAGACAAATAGACATCATCTTCCTCATGAAGGCTCTGGAGAGAATCTGTTTTCTGGTCTTTTTCAACTTCTATAAATTGGCTGTGTTCCTTAACTCATGGTTGTCTTCCTCCATCCTCAAAGTCAGCAAGAGTAGTTGAGTCTTTCCAACACTGAGTCACTCTGACAGTCCTGCCTGTCTTTCACTTGTAAGGATCCTTGTGTTTACATTGGGCCCTCCCAGGTAATCCATGATAATCTCCCCATTTTGAGATTGATTAGCAAACTTAAGTCCCCTTTTTCATATAATAGACCATATTCACAGATTTTGAAGGTCAGGAGGTAGACGTCTCTGGGGGCCTTATTCTTCCTACCGCAGAGGATCATCTGGAGGCCCCAGTGAGCAATAACTGGCGTATCATAAGTGCTCTATGACTGCTGGAAATGTTTGGGCTTCCCTGGAGCTCCCACTGGGGACACTGGGAGTTCCTGTCCTCCCAGGGCAGGGAACAGTTTCTATGTTCCCAGGCAGCACAGCTTATGCAAGCACTTTATACGCATGACCTCACTGATCCTTCCAACCACCTAATGGGTTGTATATTATTATCCCCATTTTATAGATAAGAAAGTTAAGGCTCGAGGGGTTAGGAGATCCCTTACTTGGTAAGCTTCAAGGCAGGGTCATAAAGATATATTTGTCTGACTTAAGAGCTCAAAATGTTAGCTACCATAATCTACCATTTCAGGGACTTAGCAAACCCAAAAGAAAGAAGAGTCTGTGAAGCTGCCAGATAGAGGTAGAGGAAGTCAGGAGAGGAAGGGAAGGGGAGAGGGGGGAGGCAGGAAGAAGGTGACATGCCCATTCATTCATTCACTCTCCATTTCCCCGAAATAGAGCATTCCTATTTAACCTCTCATAAACTGGAATAGTGGGAAGTGAAGAAGGAGTTACCTGAAGACACATCTCGCTAACGGATACACAAAATAAATGGAGAAAAAAGCACAGTTGCTCACGGACACAGTTCAAAGATACTGCGGCTTGAGGCTGAGAGGCTGAGTATAATTCCCAAGTAAGGAGCTTGGTAGTGCCACTCTCTCTGCTTAGGGTGTGTACCGCCTCTGACTGAGGCAACACATTATTTGGTTTGCTGCAAAACAAATGCTGAATTCTATTTTGCTTTTTATCTTTTCTTTCTTTCTTTTTTTTTTTTTTTTTTTAAAGGGAAAAATCCCCTTTGGATTTCTTTCCACTAGTGAAAACAGGTACTAACTAGCTAGGTCTTTCATGAAAACAAATTGGCATGACGTGAACTTTCCAAAAGCTGGGGGCTACCTGTACATGGTTTAATTCTGGGCCTTTGATAAGTCAGACACTGAAATGAGAAAGATCACCCACTTCCTGGAGAATCTCAGGAAGTAACAGGCAGCTGTGCTGAGTGGAACTGTATGCGATCTGTGCCAGGTTATACAGGCGCACAGGCTAGAGAGCAGTGAGTGTTTCTGTGGGAGGCAGGGTGAGTATACACAGAGCAGGAGACGTTAGACTTGGACTTGACGGGGGATCAGGCATTTAGGGCAGAGGGAAGCACGTAAGCAAAGGCTGAGAGGTTGGGGGGCATATCGGCCTATTGGAGATGATGGCTGGTCCTTCCCGGGGTTGGGGAGAGTGGAGTGTCGGTGGTAGAAGGAGGCTGGACTGGGAGGGGCCTCGGCGTTCATAGCGGCTCATGCAGCCGTGACATTCCGTCCTTCCCTCGTTCACTGACTCAGCTTTTACCCAACTCCTGTTACATGGATGTGTCAGCTGCTGTTAGCAGACCAGAGGTTTGGCTAGGTTGGGGAAGGGGCCCAGCTTGGACAAAGGAAATCCCAGGACTGCCCTTTCCCACTCAGATTTGCCTTGGACTTGAAGGACCTGGGGGCTGAGCGCAGTTCCTGAAACCAAAACCTGCTGGAAAGCAGAGAACAGACAGGGACTCCTGTTGGCTGTCAGGCACATCTCCATGGAAGGAGTGGAGATTTATTGAGTGTTAAATGTCAGTATCGATGTAATAAAGATGGTACACTGTAAGTAATAAGCACTTTCCAGGTGAGGAACCATTTTCAATAAGTTGTCAACCTGTCTGGTACTATGAATTATTAAAAAAAAAAAAAAAGTGGTGAAGAAACCCCACTTGGAGTTATTTAACTTTCAGATCTGCTCCTCAGCTCTGTCCCTTCTTGACAGGAACATCCGTGTCCTGTGGTACCCAAGGAATTACACATACTTTCTTCTCATAAAAAAAGAAATACTCTTTTTTCTGTCTTTCCTGTGATGAGGACAGGCTTGATGCAAAATGAATTTCTGATTTCTGACCTTCAGAGGGTCTTGTGATAGGCAGAGAATGTTCAGGAAAGGAATGCAGGAGAAAAAGGAAGCAAGGAAGACGAGTTGCGAAGCTCTTGGGACAGTTGTGCGTCTGACGAACGTGAACAGTTGTCAGCTGGATCTACTCCCCCCCAAAGATCTATATATCGTTCTGGGTAATTTTGCAGCCCTGGGATTATAGGGCTTCTCAGGTGGTTCAGTGGTAAAGAATCCCCCTGCCAGTGCGGGAGAGGCAGGAGACACAGGTTTGATCCCTGGGTTCAGAAGATCCCCTGGAGGAGGTAATTGGCAACCAACTCCAGGATTGACTGGAGAATCCCATGGACAGAGGAGCCTGGCGGGGGGGTCCATGAGGTCTCAAAGAGTCAGACATGACTGAGAGTGCATGCGCAGGAATACAGCCCTTATAGATTCCCTCTCACTCGTAGGGCCTTAAGGCTGGCCCCCGCCTGGGCTCCTGTCTTCCCATGGATCACCTCCAAAATGTGCTCAGTGTGCTGACCTGGTGAGTTTACAGGGACTTCACAAAGGGTTCAGGCTCACAGTAGGCCTTCCTGAAGAAGATTATGAGGGCAGCAGCTTTCAATGGCTCCAGAATCATGGAAGTTCTTAGAGGGAGTTTCACTGCTCACGTTTCATCCCAGGCCCACCCCAGCTGGCTAGCCTGGCACTCCTTGCCCTTTCTTCTCTTTCTCAGACACAAACTCCCAGCTCTTCATCCTCCACATGAAGGCCTCCTCTGACTCCTGGGCCACAGCTTGTGCTCTGGTCATGTTCTATCCGGCTCTCATAACACTGGTTTTCAAAGATCTCTCCCTAGGAGGATTCACTGGTTATCCCCATGTTATCTTATGATAGTCTCACCTGGAGATTGGCATAATGGTCACAGTTTATTGATGAGGAAGCTGAGACTTGGAAATGCTGAGCAACTTGCCTACAGTCCCCTGTAGAGAGGCCCTCCCGAGGGCCTTGCACAGCTGCTTGGCTTCTCCTCACCCCTTCTGGACCTGGTCACAGCGCCTTCCTCTCCCCTTTGCCAGGGCTGTTGAGGACCAGTCCTTCCAGTCTCCACCAATCGCATTCTTATAAGCCAACTGACATCATACACCATCTTGTGCCTGTTCCATCATTAGAAGGCAGTAGAGAGATCCTGGGGTGCTTTGTTAACAGTTCACTTAGCTATTTTTGAAGGGAAGAAAATTGCTCAGGATAAGCTGGGTTCCCAGTCGTCATCAGAAAGCTCTTGATACTGTAGGATTCCATAAGATGTCCTTGGAGATGGCCAGCCTCCAACAGTCATCCTCACTGCTCCTGCCTCCATCCTGATCCCAACACTCACCTGCTCTGGGACTTCAGATAATCCTTTAAACCACTCTGAGCTTCTAACTTCTAATTTAAAAATGCAGATGATAATGGTTATCTCACTGAGTTCTTGGGAAGATTAAATGAGTGGAGAGGCTCAGGGATGAAGGAGATTCTGTTTCTTTTCAGGGAGGGTTACGCATTGCACCCAGCCTGTCCAGTGATGGTTGCTTTGCTCTGGGCCTTCATGTCAACCTGCTTCTGCCCACACTCAGTTCATGGCTGATCTTTTAAAGCCACATTAATTGTCCCTCCAAAAATTCGTGGAAAAAATCCTAAATATCAACTCGCCCCCAGATATTGAGCTCATTATTTATTGAAGACACTTTGGTGCACCTTGAAGGTGCAGCCCCCATCAACCTGCCCTCCTGCAGCTCACTAGTGTCACTGAGGGCTGGCTTTAGTTCCTTCTGCCTTTCAGAGTTGTGACTCGATTGACAGGAAAAGTATGTGTGTTTCAGAGCTGCCTTATGGGGGTGGCAGGCTGACCGTTCCCAAGACTTCCACACACTTTGGCTTCCAGGATCTCTGTGACAGGCCAGAAGCGGGCTGGGGGCACAGTTTTAGATCCATCCTGCCATGGGCTTCTCCAGAATGGACGGGCAATTAAATCCTCAGAAAAGCATCCAGTGAACATTCAGTTCTCTTCACCCAAGATGTTTTAAGTGTCTTTGCTAGCAGTTGATTCTGTAAAGGTGACCACACAGCTTCCAGCACGATGAGGGAGAAAGAAACGTCTGCAGAACTGCCCAGTGTGACAGTTGTGCCAGGACTGAGGGCTGAGTGCCATGGGAGCCCAGAGAAGGGCCTCTCACAGCCCAGAGAGTCAAGGGCAGCTTCGTAGAAGCTGAGTTTTGGAAGATAATTTAGCCAGGCTAAGAAGGGAGCTGGGGGGAGGAGAGAACTCTGGGTAAAGGGAATAGCGAGAGTGGAGGCCAAGGGCCATGCGTTTCTCTCTCAGCGCAATGGCAGGCAGCAGAATGGACTGATGGGGTGGGAGTCAAGATTTTGGACTGGCAAACCCATGAGCTTCTCAGGGTTTAAAGGAGAAAATCCTGAGCCCCTGGAGTGAGTCTGAGCAAAGGTGCCTCAGACTGAAATCTGAACAAAGATTTTAATGTGGATGTAAGTCACCCAAGGGCTTGTTAACTCAGATTATGCTCAGGTAGGTCTGGGCTGGGGTCTAAGAGTATGCTTTTCTAACAAGCTTCTGGGTGAAACTCATGCCACTGGTCCATGGGCCACACTTTGAGTAGCAAAGGGTAAACCTGTGGCAGGAAGGGCAAGCCTTGTGTATTTGACCTTGGAGGGTTTTAGTCCTCGTTTTCTGTGACTGTGCCTGACTAGTGAATGGGAATTTGCTTTAGCTAATTCCGTGAAGCATCTGAGACTGATATTTTAGCCAATGCACAGGCCCTTAGTATGACTGGGATACTAGTTTGCTTTTATTTTCTTTTTAATGATTGCCTTAGTATTCCTCTTTCTGAAATCCCATTCAGGCAAGGCAAGGATTTCCCAGAGGAAGACAGACTGTCCTATCTAAGGGAATCCGGGCTGGAGTAATGGCTCCCATGGATTCTGTGTGAGCATAAAGGGCTGGGGCCTCACCCTCAGGGGAAGATGGCCCCTCTTCAGTGAGTCCAGAGATGCCTTNCTTTGAGTAGCAAAGGGTAAACCTGTGGCAGGAAGGGCAAGCCTTGTGTATTTGACCTTGGAGGGTTTTAGTCCTCGTTTTCTGTGACTGTGCCTGACTAGTGAATGGGAATTTGCTTTAGCTAATTCCGTGAAGCATCTGAGACTGATATTTTAGCCAATGCACAGGCCCTTAGTATGACTGGGATACTAGTTTGCTTTTATTTTCTTTTTAATGATTGCCTTAGTATTCCTCTTTCTGAAATCCCATTCAGGCAAGGCAAGGATTTCCCAGAGGAAGACAGACTGTCCTATCTAAGGGAATCCGGGCTGGAGTAATGGCTCCCATGGATTCTGTGTGAGCATAAAGGGCTGGGGCCTCACCCTCAGGGGAAGATGGCCCCTCTTCAGTGAGTCCAGAGATGCCTTCTCTCCCTCCACCCTCCATGGGTTTCCCCTCATTGCAGAGCAGTCCAAGACAGACCTCCTACCCAGAGTCCTCTTACTCCCTTGCCCACAGGGTCTGTGGGTCTGTGGGCTGTGATGGAGAGCAGCGTGGAGGCACGAATCCAAGGTGGGGCTGAGGGCCCAGCCCAGGCGTGCCAATCGTGTGGGTACCAGCACAGGTGGGGGAGGGTGACAGGGGCTCCATCTGGCCCAGCATGGCTCACAGGGCTTCTCAGCAGCTGGGTGTGTGCTGAGTGCATCCGCCCTTGACAGCAACCATCCTTTCTCACCCCAGGTTCTCCATGCCATGGGTGCTAGTGGAAAGTTGGTTCCATTCAGTCCAGGTCAGAAACGGCACATTGAACACCCACCATGGCTCTGGGCCCTGGGGAAACAAGAGTCCCTTTCTCAAGAAGTCACAGTTCAGTAGGAAAACAGACAAGGACATTGACACTTATCATTCGGTGTGGTTAGAGAGGAGCATGGGGACAGTACGTAACTAACTAGGTAGGGGGTGACTGATGCTGTACAATGGAGTATATTCCTTCAACAAATCCTTACACTGAGCTAGGCACTGGGACAGAACAAACAAGGACCACGCCTTGAAGGGCCTGCCAGTGTGTGTGTGTGCTGGGGGCTAGTGGGTGGGCAGTGAGTGTGTCCTGGCAGGTACAGGAAGTGCTGTCCAGGCCTTGCCTAGCTCCTGCAGTGCACATTGGCCCAGCTTCCCGCCAACAGCACCTGCACTTCTTTCTTGGGGTGTTTTCTCTTCCCACCAGTGTTCCCTCTGCTGTGAAGGGCAGGCAAGAAGGCTGGGCATTTGATGCTGCTGCCCCCAACAGCCATCAACCAATGACTGATGGGAGATGGAGTATAAATACCCCAGGTCCCTCGCCCATGGGGGAGACAACTCTGAGGTGTGGATTCTACACTCCTGAGTTGCCCTAGCAACACTCTGCCCCAGTCACCCACAGCACTGGTGGAAAAAAGTACCCTTTGTTGCCTGCCTTGCCTCTTCTGTGGCACTGTTCTCACTTCAGGATTTTCTTCATCTCCTACTCGAACCCAAATGCTTGTCCCAGAGTTGGCTTTCAAGTGAGCTTACAGTAAGACAGTAGAGAAGGAGGGACCCATGTTTTGCAAGGAGCACTAGTGTGAAGGAGAGCACAGAGGGGGGGATGCATGTGGCCTGCAGGGAGCTGTGGGTGCTGTGCAGTACCTGGGTGAGTGGTGGCACAGACTGTCTTCGCTCATGGGAACTTGAGGAAGACTCACCTTGCTGGGCTAAGGATGCTTTGGGTGGCTCAGTCACCCTCTCAGCCATGAGTTCACTTACCCAGCTCTTCTGTGTAGCTGCCCAGACCCGTGGAGAGCCTGCCACCATAATCCCACTGGAAGAACCCTCTAGAAACAATTAGAGCAAATTCCAGTATGTTAAAGGATCAGAGCTAAGGAACTTGGAGAAGATTTTTGATGGAAACATTTCCCAAAGCAGGTTCCATGGAACATTGGTCCTGGATTGCCCCTTTTAGAAGAGGGCTCCCCAGGCACCGAGTTTACCCAGTGCTATAATTACACTTCAGTCTTAGAGGTTTCCAGTGTACATCAGAGGCCTGAGAAGTCCTGAGTCACAATTGTTTTCCGCTTAACCAAAACTAGCCAGCATTTTGCATAGTCATTTGATCTGGAATCTTCTGGGTCATAGCGGTGGTAACTCTGCACAGAAGGAAGGTTCTGCAGACCATGCTGCAGAAGATGCTGATGGGGGGTGGGAGGACTCTTCTGGAGAGTCAGGAAGCCTCCAGACTTAGGAAGCAGCCTGCCATGATCACTCCTCTGCTGACAGTGAGCCGCGGCAGGAATGACGCCACTGCATTCCACCACCCCTGACTTGTTCTGGGAGTTTACATTTCAGATTAGCTCATCAAATAAAAGGAAGTTTCAGCCCAAGTAGTGAAGGCAACAAGGAGCAGTGTTTCCCTGCCTGAATCTGAAAGCTCAAGAGGTCACTTTTGCTGTCTCCTGGTGGGGATGGGGTGGGCTTGCACCTTTGCTCCCCTCTCTTTACCCTCTCCCTGCCTCTCCCTTACTCCTAGATTGGGGAGGTGAGCAGGTAACTTACCTAACCACAGTGCAGCTGGAGTTTAGAAACAGTGATATGAAACACAGTAGTTTTAAATGAGTTTACCTTTCTGATCTGAGCTTCACTAGATGAAGCTTCACAGAAGGTAAACTTACAGAAGAAACCATTGATCCAGCATCCTGGGGCTTCAGGGGGTAGTGGGGATTGGGACTGGGGACAGAAGTCAAAGTAAATAAATACCCTGATTTTTCACATGGGGGCAAAAGGTCAGCTTTATGAACTATAGGTTATTGAGTTTAATGTCATCCCTTAGCAAATAACCAGAATGAATCATTTAAAAATATTATTTTGACTTTTATCAAAGTAATTCAGTTCAGTTCAGTTCAGTTCAGTTCAGTCACTCCAGCTCTTGTCCTGTCATGTCCAGCTCTTTGCAACCCTATGGACCACAGCATGCCAGGCCTCCCTGTCCATCACCAACTCCTGGAGTTCACTCAAAATCATATATATTGAGTCAGTGATGCCATCCAACCATCACATCCTCTGTCATCCCCTTCTCCTCCTGCATTCAGTCTTTCCCAGCATCAGGGTCTTTTCTAATGAGTCATTTCTTTGCATGAGGTGGCCAAAGTTTCAGCTTCAACATCAGTCCTTCCAAGTGAATATTCAGGACTGATTTCCTTAAGGATGAACTGGTTGGCTCTCCTTGCAGTCCAAGGGACTCTCAAGAGTTTTCTCCAACACTACAGTTCAAAAGCATTAATTCTTCAGCATTCAGCTTTATTTATAGTCCAACTCTCACATCCATGCATGACTACTGGAAAAACCATAGCCTTGACTAGATGGACCTTTGTTGTCAAAGTAATGTCTCTGTTTTTTAATATGCTGATTAGGGTGGTCATAACTTTTATTCCAAGGAGCAAGTGTCTTTTAATTTCATGGCTGCAGTCACCATCTGCAGTGATATTGGAGCCCCCCCCCCAAATAAAGACTGCCACTGTTTCCACTGTTTAAGTAAGTAAAGTAATTCTTTACTTACTTAAAATCATCAAATATTATCTGTGATAAAATACAGTAGTTCTCTGCTTCACCAGAGTCATCTGTCCAGCTTTGACCCTTAAAGGAGAACTATTTAAACCTTTTAGCTATTTCTTTTCATATTTGCCACCATGTTTCTAAAGAATATGCTTATATCACTGTTTCCTGACTCACCAGTATTAGGCAGTGTATATTGATTCCCTGATATAGTAGATGAGACTTTGTTGTATGTGTGTATATATGTGTGCATATATATATATATTTGTTGTTCAGTCACTAAGTTGTGTCCAACTCTGCAACTCCATGGCCTGGAGCATGCCAGACTTCCTTGTCGTTTACCATCTCCTGGAGGTTGCTCAAACTGATTTCCACTGAGTCGATGATGCCATGCAACCGTCTCATCCTCTGTCATTCCCTTCTCCTGCCTTCAATTTTTCCCACCATCAGGCTCTTTTCCAATGAATGGGCTTTTTGTGTCAGGTGACCAAAGTATTGGAGCTTCAGCATTAGTCCTTTCAATGAATGTTCAGGTTTGATTTCCTTTAGGGTTGACAAGTCATGGAAACACTGGAAAGCCAAACAGGAGAAGTTGAGGCAAACAGGAAGCTGCCATCATGCTTAAGGCTGGAGAGCCAAGGCTGTGGGCTGAAGGTGGAACCAAAATATACTTACCAAAGAGGAGTCACAGCCATGGAGGAGGTGCCACCTCTGCGGGAGCTGCCACTCCTAGGAGAGAAGCCACATGAGGCAGAGAATGAGGGGGAGAAATACCCTGGCTTCTTCCTCCTGCCCGCCTTCCATCTCCCTCTAGTGCCTCCTCTTTCTTGGCCAAATACAGATAGAAGCCAGTTGAGAAGTGCAGCCAGCAGGAGTCAACCCCACCTAGCTGCCATGGTACAGAACAGGGCAGCGGAGAGCAGGGAATGGCTATGAGGGCAGACAAGCAAATGCCAGGACACTAATATTAATATTTGCCCTTTTTAGAAAAAATAATTACATTATATTTAGCATTGATTTTTGGCTTGTGTGCTCTATCATATCTGTCTTACGCCTTTGATATTACTTTCCAAGTATTTGAATCTCTCATATAATCCATCAGTTTCATTTTGTTTCCTGGAGAGCTTAATCCTTCCACTCCAGTCAGGGTGGTTTGCTCCAGGCCCACCCCAGTGCTGCTGTCTGAGGCTTCAGGGCAACTTCATCTTGAGGTATGGTCCCTCATCCTCACTTCTGGGCTGGATTCCCTGGGTTAATCCTATGGATTCCCCCTTCTTGGTTTGTTCCCTTTTTATAGCAGCTTGTCTTCCAGCAGCTTCCCAAGAAAGAAGCCATGGGAAATAAATATTTTGTCCTTGCATGTCTGAAAATGTCTTTATTCTATACTCACATTTGATTGACAGGTGAGGCTGGCTTTAGACCTCTAAGTGAGAACAGATTTTCTTTAGACTCTTGAAGTTGCTGATTCATTGGCTTCTAAATACCAGTATTGCTTTGAAGATCTGCTGCCATCCAATTTTCTGCTCCTTTATGTATGACCTCTTTGGAAGCTTTTAGGATTTTCTATATATCCCCAAATTATCTTTGCAAATCGAGACAAACAACCCCAAATATAGATTTGTTTTGTTGTGAGCATAAAGCCAGCTCAGTGAGGCTTTTCCCCACAGTCAGGAAAATATCAAGACCCAATGGGACTGAAGCTTTCATCTTAGATCGAGCATGATATCCCAAAGGGATCAGCTGCTAATTGTAGGGCTTTCTGGCAGAATTAGCCATCAACCATGGATGATGAAATGAAGCCTTCCCTTTCTGCTGTAACTTGGTGAATCTGGTACTTTGAATAAACAGGATCCCTGGGGTGTAATTAAAAAAGCATCTGTATTTCTGATATCTCTGTCCTTTCAAATATCCTCAACATGAGTAAGTCTTCCACCTCAGTGCGGTGAAAATTCAGACAGGACCAGGACTTTCTTTAATTAATGGGCAAGAATAAGTGATATGATTACTTTAAACCAAAGTACAGTCTAGATTCCATCATTAAGAGAGTACAGGGCTATATAATCATGAAACTTCACACTCGGTTTGATGCTGACTCTTCTCCAAAGGTTCTGCAGTCCAAGGAGGGGCAGGGCGGCTCTGCTTCTCTCTTTCTTCACACCTCCTTCCTTGTTTGCTAGCTGTGCTCTCCCACCATTCTGGAATGGAGGGAGGAAAGTGGGTGGGCAGGGGGAGCAGGTGGCAGGATCTCTCTAACTTGGCTGATACTGTCTGAAGATGGCTTTGTGCCTTCTTCATCTGTCAGACATGGAAGATGACTCTGTTATTATAGTTTTCATGAATTCTCTGGAGATTACCCTTCTGGACCAGGTTAACTGACACTTTCTTGCCAGAGGCCATGCCTAAGTTTTAACTGTCTCCTCCCAATCCTTCCATAGTTTTTGATCCCCATAGTGGCTTATGGAAGGATCCTTTGTGTTGGCTAGCTGCCTTCTTGGAAAGGAGACTGGATTCCATGTTTGTGCACCACTGGCCTGCTTTTGAAGGGGGTGGGGTGGTGCTTAGTGGTTGCTTTAGCTTTCTCAGGCATGAGACATCAGTTGTGAGCCTCCTGTGTCCCTCAGCTGTAGAGAACGCAGACATCCATACTGTAGATGATACCGCTGAAGCCTCTCTCATTAAGCTTGGTGTGAAAGGTAGGTCATCCAACCTTTCCCCTTGACAGAGACCCCCAGCTCAGAAATCCTCTTCAAAAGTCCTCTCTGTAATCTCTAACAAACCAGTCCTTTCCAATCACCTACTTTGAAGTTTCCCCACTGGTAAGTAAAACTCAACTTGGGCATCTGGTCTCCATCACGTCTTGGTGCCTTAATGAAGACTCCCATCTTAGTGTTTCCTGTTATACAGGCAGCTTCAAGAATCTGCCTCCCCTGTGCGGTCCTGTCATACCATCTGAGAGTTGCTATGAAACAGCCATCTCCAATATCTAAGCACCTTGGGCAGTGGCTCCTGAAAGAGTCACTGGGGGAAGGGAAATTTGATTCCTTCAGAAAGAGTTTCCTGAAAAAAGGACATTCCAATTAGTGAGCTAAAATCTCAGCCTTGTCACTGATGCTTTCAATAGCAGAGCAAGAGTGCCGGGTGATGCTTTATGAGCCAATAAAGGAGGATGCCACAGCACCTCCAGAGTGGTGGCAAGCACGTTTTATTTGCTTATTTATTGCTGTTAATTTTATAGGCTATGGGGGGAATTTCTCCCTTCTCAATGTGTCCAGTTAGCTCTGTTCACCCAAGAGGAATCACATTCCCTGGCTCTGAGTGTTCCTGCATATGCACAGGAGAAAATAGAAGGAGAATGGAAAGATATACTCCCAGCTCCAATAAGTCAGCTATTGCAAGGGTAAGAGCCTGGGACCCCAGGGAGCCTGACTCTGAAGGGTGCTATCTCCACGCTGTTATTGGTATCTGGAGGGCCCCCAGTTCCACTGCTTTTCATCAGAGCCTTTATGCTGAGCTAGAGTTATCAGCTGGTTTGGGGGCAGCCTAAACGAATTGATTTCTGATTTCCACGGGCCTGGCTGACAGATATAAAGGGGAAATATGACTCTTGAACTCATATGTTGAAAGAGACCCTCCAGGGGACAAGAAGGGAAAGCTGAATAGAGAAGACACTTAGGTCTTCTCCATGTCCATATTTCTATCATCGTGAGCCATGTCCCCATTCAGGAAAGGAAATTTCGAGTTTAGAGGTAGGTCATGAAAACCGTGGCTCCCCAGCTCTGCTCCTAGATTTGGCACCTATTGCTTCCTCTGGGGTAGACAGTGGAGTCAGGGTCTGCATGGTCTGAATTTCTATGGAGTCAAGGTGTGTGTGCGGCAGCTGAGTGTGGACCATGGCAGTGGCCACCCAGAGGCCATAGGGCACGAGTCTCACTTGAGACTCCCATTAGGAGGCCTGTTGGCACTGGGAGAGTCAGACTGGCTCTTTTCTAGTTTTCTAATGTCACTTATTCTGCCTGAGGCTGCACGTCTGCTGAAAACACAAGAAATAAAAGTTGGACAAGTACAGCAACTGTCTACCTTTCTCCTTTCAGAACTGGCTAGTGGTATTGTTAAGTCCCATCCTAAGCAAAAACAACAGAATCCAGCAGCTTCTGGTCAAGTTTTGAAGGCTTTGTTTTAAAGTATGCCTTGGATTTTAACATTCATTATCACTAAAAGGAGCAAAACTCAATTTGGGGTCTCGGGAACTCCAACTCTAAACTCTTAGGATGTCAGGAGTCTGGCTCTCAGGTTTTCACCCTGCTGTCTTAATGAGGTTGACTGTTTTTTCCCTGCACACCTACCTGTGATTTTCATTAAAAAAAAAAAAAAAAAAAGGAAGAAAGAAGTGACTCACATGGATATTTAGAAGGATATCGCTGTAGGAAGTAAATGGTAACAGGCTCTAGAAATATGATAATTATCAGCTATTTGAGATGCAGTGACTGTGATATGATAACAAGCTATATTATGCAGGTAGAAAGCGCCCAGAAAAATGACACAAAGTAAGATTATAAGAAGAAGGAGATCTTGTTTGGCTCTTCTCTTTGTTGTGATAAAATTAAAGTGGGAGGCAGTTGGAATTTATGTGTTGAAATTTTCATAGTATTTAGTAGTTCATCTCTGTTTGTTGAGTGAATGCAATGTCTTTCCATGAAAGGTGCATCACTAGAGATAGATAGGTAGACAGACTGATGATAGATAGACAGACAGACATATTTGGCCTATGGGAAATCTAAGGCCTCCCAAGCCTTGCCTCTGTTCCAGCAACTCTTCCATGGTTAGGAACCTCCTGTTTCTTGATCTTCAATGTTTGCTAAATGAATGAATGAATGAATCTACCTCTACTTAATTTTAAAGCCTGATGTTTCTACTTCTAAAAGATAACTTAAATCTGGTTACTTCTCTTTATCTCAAACTACCAGCCTCATCCAAGGCCTTTCTTGCCTGGCTTACTCTATCGCTCATAACTGGCTTCCTCCTGCTCATTGTCTGATAAGAATGAGCTTTTTCATATACTCATCAGTTCATGTTGTTCCTTTGTTTGTGAAAGTGTTAGTCACTCAGTCGTGTCTGACTCTTTGTGACCCCCTGGACTGTAGCCCACCAGGCTCCTCTGTCCATGGAATTTTTCAGGCAAGAATCCTGGAGTGGATAGCTGTTCCCTTCTCTAGGGGATCTTCCTGACCCAAGGATGGAGCCTGGGTCTCCTGCATTGCAGGCAGAATCTTTATCATCTGAGATATCAGGGAAGCCCCTTTGCTTAAACCCTTCAAAGTTTTCCCTTGCTGTTGGAACAAGACCCACACTCCTTACCCCAACTTACAGACTCCCATGTGATCTTTTCCCAGCTTCCAGTCATGCTGGTCCATTTTAGCTCTTTGGGCCCCCTTGAACCCCTTAAGCTGTAAGACTCTCATGCCTACTGTCTCCCTTCCCCTGTAGCCCATTCTTCTCACCCTTCATACACCAGCTCAAACCTATCTTCAGCCTGACCTGTTCTGACCAGTCTGTCTAAAGCAGCACCTCCCTTCCAGGTTTCTCTATATTATACCACTAGATCCATTTCCTTCGTAACACGTGTCACAATCTGCAGTGACCTGCTTTTATTTTACATGGTGTCTGTCTCCATCAGTAGAATGCAGGCTTCATGAGGCAGACCCGCCTGGAAAGTTCACCGTCACAGTCGTAGCACCTGGCACCTGACAGGTAAGAGGTGTTCAGTGCTGACTGAATGGCCTGGGAATGAACTTGCTCCTGTCTCCCCCAACATACATGTCCACTTCAGCCTTGCAAAAGGCTGACCCTGCTTCTGCTGTCCCTGGAGACTTCCTTTAGAGACGGTACCCAGGATGCTGCCAGTGATGCTCACATATTTCACCAGGAACCATCTGTGTGTGCTGCCGCCTTCAGGCCTGAAATGAGCCTTCTGGAATCCCTGGGCTTTCTAAATGCTGTGAATATACAGCATTAACCAGGTCTTGCATCTTTCCTGAATAGCTAAGACATCTTTATGTTGAAATGCAGATTCTCTACTGAAAGGCAAATCTTTCATTTCAAACCTTGGAATAAGACAGGGTTTGTATTTATAACGTAAGTTCTATACGAGAGCATATTCTGGGCCCAGAGCACTTTCATTTGATTGCTCAATAAATACATTTTCACTCCTGCAAGCTCTTGCCTCAGAGTATTTTGCACTGAGATAGTCAAATAAGTGACAGTTGCCCTATTGAGTTCTATTTAATTCTATTCAATAATGTTCTGTATGGTTCCGGGGATTTTCTGGGCCTTTGTGTCTCAGAGATGGTTTGAGAGTATCTTGTCTGGGGACAGGGTCCAAAGAACTAAAATGGGACCAGTGTGACTGGAAGATGCCTACCTCATTTTCTTGCCGGGTATCCCAGGCAGGTTACCAAACTTCTCTGAGCCTCAGTTTTCTTGCTTAGTACAGCTCCACGAGGATTCTACTTTTATGTGCCAACTCCTGTGATGTGGACATTATGAATATCATCTCAACTAAGCTCAAAATCTCACAATAGAGTCGGTGCACTCAACAGAGTGAAAGGAAAGGGGATGTCTTGAAAGAAAGCCAGGGAATCAGATCAAGAAAAAGCTTGCCTGGGATTAATGTTGCTACCCCAGTCACTGGCACCCTTATAAGCAACAAGCCACCACCTGCCTGTCATGATAGCATGGAGAGGGAGGTCTTGGACCAATGCCATGTCAGACCGGACCAGCGCTACCTGCTTCCCTGATTCTCAGATGAGAAAATGAAGTCATAGAATGGTACAACTGATATGATATGAGTTGTGTTCATTTGTCCATTCATTCGTTCATCAAACATCCGTTGGGCCTCTGTCATGTCCTAAGCCCTGGGCCGTGTCCGGGGATGAAGACATATTTTGGGGACACAATCCTGGCCTCAGGGAATCCCTGCAACCATGAGCAGAATTGAGGCCCAGCCAACCAACCAAGGATGAGAGGAGGAGGCAGTCTGTGTAGACTTCTCTTGCAAGAAGACTGGAATTGAAGAAGAGGGGAGGAGTGAGAAGACAGGGTGAGGGGGTCCAAGAAAGGTTTGCTAGGTGAGCAGGACTGGGGCACATGGATGATGTCAGGAGACTGATCCAGAGGAAAGGCAAGGAATGGAGACACAGATGAGAGGCTGGGGACATCTGTGCAGGGGCTTCTGAGTGTGGATGGGGAGGAATCAAGAAGTCACTGGAGGACTCCCCAGCAGTCCAGTGGGTAAGACTGAGTGCTTTCACTGCAGGGAGCTTGGGTTCGATCCCAGGTCAGGGAACTAAGATCCTGCATGCTGTGCAGTGCCGCCAAAGTTGTTTGTTTTTTTTTAAGTGGTTGGGAGGGATATTTGATTCCCAGGCAGTGGCTTTTAGGATGGGGACATGGAGGGGGAAAGTGTCCCTGGACACAGGGGATGAATCCTGGCGCCACAGGTGGTTGGGGACTGCAGAGGTACTGTAGACACACCATGGCAGCCACAGGTCCTGGCTGTCCTTCCTGGTCTTTGGGTGTGGGGACAGGCCCTGGGGAGGTGTGGGGACAGGCCAACCGTAGCTAGGGTCACGGTGGTAGAAGAAGCTCTCTGGAGGAAGGGAGGGGTCTGAGAATCCGCCAAGGGACCCGGCTAAGGAGGGGTCTGCCCTAAGCAGATTTTCAGCTGCCGTTCTGCTCTCTGCCAGTGTCTCAAGTAGCCCTTGAGGAGAAAGGAGTCAGAGAGAGATCGAAAGATGGAAACTTTGCCAGCGTATAGTCGTCCTGTCACTGTCCTCAAGGCTGTGCCTGAGGAATAATGGGGTCTACAGAGTGGCCACTTACCCAGACAGTGGCATGGAGGGCAGGCCCTTTCTACACCTAATGACTTCGAGGAAGTAGGGGGCTTTTCCCCATCTCCTGAGAAGGTGAAAGTTCCCGTCTACAGGCCAGGCCACAAACATGGGGCATGACACAGTAGAATTTCCTCTGCGCCAACAATAGGAATGTGGACAGACAGACGGACTGCAGATGTGACTGAGTGCCTGGGGTCTCAATTCTGGGAACCTGGAGCCGAAGACTTGGCCCTAAGCCTGAGAACCCCAGGTCTGTAGACTCAGGGACGCAGCAAGAATGACAGTGGGGGCCAGGCGTGAAACAGGGCTGACCCTGAGCCCTCCCAAGGCAGGGAGACACTCTGGGCACAACTTTAAAACCATCTCCATCTCAGTGTCACTGTCCATTGGCCAAGGGAACCTGAGGCACAAAAGCAGATTGGAAAGACAGTATTTCTGGCTGTTGGCGGTGGTAGCTGTCGTGTGGTCTAAGTGGAGGCTGAACAGGTTCAGAGCACAAGGTCTCATGTGCCTGGTGCAGGGCAGAGACCTGTGCTTGGGGATTTGCTTCTCAGTCCTTGTGTGTGTGTGTGTGTGTGTGTGTGTGTGTGTGTGTGTGTGTTTTGTAACCTGTGCTGCAAAACTGACCTTGGTAGTACTCGCTGACACTGATTGGGTGCTCACCCCGTCCCAGGCACGGTAAGTGCTTTCCATCAAATGTTTCATGTAAATGCTTTCCATCAAATGTTTCATATACTCTTCCCAGCTCTTAGGAGGTAGGTTTTCTTTTTATTCTTTTCCCACATCTGAGTAATCTGAGGTGCTGAGAAAGATTCCAGCATTTGCTCAAGGTCACACGGGTAATGAGTGGCAGGCTGGGAGTCAAACCCTGGCCTGTCCTGTTCGATGCCCATGGTCTTGACCACTTGGATGTGCTCACACAGGAAATGGATGCTGAGGGCGGCTGAGTGGCATTGGAATCAGGGCTCTGAAGGTGCTGGCGGGGAAGGGGTGCCTGTTCCAGGGTAAGCCTGCTGACTCGCCTGCCTCGAGGGACCCCGGGCTCCGGAGGAAAAACCTGGGTTTCTGGTGAGGGGGAGGCTGCAGACAGGAACAGCAAGGCCCTTGTGGTGCCGTGAGGTGCTGGAACCGCGCTTATAATGAGGGGAGGTTTGCAGAGCTGCCCAGATGCCTTTCATCCGCTCCCTCTGTGAAGTCCTTGGGAACAGTCTGGGGCCCTGGTTTGAGGCCATCGTTAGCACTGTGCTGTCTGAGACAGTCGTTTATACAACTCAGACAGCCTTTCCTGGCTCCCAGGAGCCAAAAAACAACCTCCTCAGAGCTGACTTACTGGCAGTCATGTAGAATGGTGCGTTCTGTCAGTGTGTCTCCAGAGGCAGCAATCATGCCTGCTACCCCCTACCAACATAGCACCCCCACCAGCATACCCCTCTACCAAGCCCTGGCTGCAGCAGCAAGCCCAAATGACCCTCTGTCAGTCTGTCCATCTGTCCAGCCAGCCAGCCCATTGTGACATGGTGGTATCCAGTAGTAGGCCTGGTTACCTGTCCATCTCATACTGAGTGTGAGATTGGTATGCTGGCAGGACATGGTTACCTGTTCACCTCATACCAGAGTGTGAGGTTGGTGCACTGGCNAATTTCCACCTCTCTGTGGGTACCCAGAAAAGATAGGGCAAGCCCCTGTGTCTTTTTCAGTGTGCCAGGGCCCACCAGGGCGCTTCTTTTTAAGCCACCTATCCAGAGGAAAGGGCATTAGCGTTGGGTGCCTCTCCTTCTCGAAGAGAAGGATAAGCTCATGGATCCGTTAGAGGCCGTGCATCCCAGTGCCCTCTCTGGTAACCCACCAGCCGTGAGGTGTGGCATGGAGGTAGAACCTGGGCACCTTAGGTTCTCTGAGCAGACCTTTCATCCTCAGATCTGAGACTGAGAAACTTGGGCCTCCCAGAAAGGCTGGCTTGCCCCACACCCCCGCCCCTCCCCACCCCTGTGATCCTTTCTGGGTGAAAGAACAGACTTTGTCTTGCACCTTGAAAATCCATTAGAACATCACACGCTCCTGATTGTAGAGGTCCCTGAAGGAAGTTCGGACCCTGTTGGTAATCCTGAAGTGCACTGTAGTGGCCTTGTCTGACCCTGTGCACGAGGCAGGAGCTTGGATGCTCTCCAAGGCCCCCGGCTGACGGAGATAGATAAGTGTGCGACCCTATTCATGGTGTCCGGACATGTAGACTTTCTTTGTCTGAAGCCCTTGGTTCTTTTATCTGACTCAGAGCCGAACCCACCTCCTTTCTCTGCCTCAGGTGCCCATGTAGCACGACGGGGTTGGCAAATTAAGAATTTACCAGATGGAAAGGTCCAATTTTTCCCCCCCTTTTAAAATCACAGGCATAATGTTTTTTTTTTTTTTTTTTTGCATACATTCTGCTGGACACGTGCTGCATCCATAATACAGAACGCTGAGACATCATAAAGGTTTTCACATCTTTCATGTGATAAATATTTTTACCGTCATGCTTGAGAAATGGATTTTGTTTGAAACGGCCTATTTCCTTTGATGGCTTCTTTGACATGGATTCAAAGCCTTTCCCGGTCCTGCAAGAGCCTGAGGTTGGGAGGGCCTGTTTGTTAACTTTTTTCGAAGGACAAATCCACTTCTCTTCACTGAAATGCAGCCTTGACTGCCAGGGCTGGGAGATTTACAACTCAGAGCAACCAGGAAAAGATGTCCAGGGAGCTCACAGCTGCTGGGAGTGGTGGTGCTTGGCCCTGGGGCCCCCACAGCCCGGGCACCCAGGAGCCTGTGAACACACCCACCCCCCACCCCGGGTCCTATGGATCCTTCTCCACTGGCAACTGCACTTAAAGGTGCAAATGTGGCTGTTGAACCAGAATGCAACCCCGTAAATTTCTTCGTGCAAGTTTGTTTTTACAAGTGTTCTTCTCTCATCTTTGAAATGACACATTTTAATGGTCTTCCAACATGCGGTGAGCAGCCTCTTGGGACTAGAGAAATCTGTTTTCAGAACGAGCCTTTGTAGGCTGCTGTGGGCTGCTGTGACTGTGTATGTGTGTGCGCAAATGTGCACCCCTGGATAAGGATACAGCTGATGATAACTGAGCAAAACAGGAAGCCTGCTGTCCTCTGGGAGCCTGGCTAATAGTCCCGGGCTCTGGTGATTAATATCCTCTCCCTCCACACCTGCAGTGCTCCCCTCACCTCCCTGCCAGCCTGACGTATAGGCTGCAGGGGCATCTGCAGATCTAGGCCTGGGCACCAGCCTTGGTGAGGAGTATCTGAGGGAGGAGCTGCTGATCTGTCCGAGGCTCGGGCTCTAGGGTTTGGCGGCTTCAGAGGTACGGGGTAGGCTTGGGGGTCCAGCAGGTGGTCTGTCCCTAGCACCACTTTGCAGAAATCCTCAAGGGTAGTAGAAGAATCACTGTGAAGTGAATGAGGACACTCAGGGGCTTGATCTACTTACCTGGTCCAAGAATCAGCTGCTACCGAGCTGTGTGACCTTGGGCAAGTCATTTTAACCTCTCTGGACCTTAGTTTATTTATAAAATAAAAAATTTGAACTAGAGACCTAAGGATACCATTGAACATTCTGCTTCACCAATTCCCATGTGAGCTGAACTATCTTAGAATCGTGTGAAAGGGACTTAGAGATCATCGCACCCCACCCCGGTAAGTTTACCCAAGAGAAAACTAAGGCCTGAAGAGAGGGAGGGCCTTGCTCGTTCTCAGGATGAATAAGCTGCAGAGTCAGGGCTGGAAGGAAGCCTGTGACTTCCATCATCTGTATAGCCTGGTTCTCAGAGTGAGGCCCCTCCAGCAGCTTCAGCATCTCCTGGGAATTAGTTAGAAATGCCCATTCTCAGGTCCCACCCCAGACCTGCTGCTACATCAGAAACCCTGCGAGCGGGGCCCAGCATGAGCCATGATGCCACAAGCCCTCTGGGTAAGTCTCATGTTCATTCATGAAGGGGAACCACTGCCAGACAGCACACGGCTGCCCCTTTAAGACCAGAAGAAAGACACTGGAAACCTGCAGGCTTCCAGAGAGGCTGAGACCAGAGAGAAGAGGGTAAAGTAATATTACGGAGGACGGGGGCGTACTCTTTCTAGCTTACTCAGGCCGCAGGTTTCCCAAAGCTAGGCCTCTCCTGTAGCCTGTCCCACACCTAGGAGCTGCAGCTGTTGCAGGTAGTCTGCAGCTGGTCCAGGTTGCAGACCATCTCGCTGCAAAGGAGCACATTTCTTTCTCCCCGTTGAGCCCAGCTGTTGTGCCAGGAGAAGCATGCCACTTTAACGTCAACAGGGTCACCAACTTGTTCGTCTCAAGAATTGATGTGTGGAAACACTGTGTTTTATGTGTGAAGGGTGAGGTGTATATTTAGTAGAAGTCTGGGTGCTCATCTCCAGGCTGTCAGCTCTCAGGAAAAGAAAAAAAAAAGATGATATGTGCTTCAGAGTTCATTATATCTCCTAGGCAGAGTTCTAGGTTTAAAGGGTTGTTTTAAAGTAGCACATAATGGCACCCATAAATCCTCGTTCCTAAGGTACGTACATTTGTCACTCCCTAAAATGAGTTTTTCACATGTTCTTTATGTGGTTGGCTCAGAGCATAAAAACTTGGACCTTTAATGGCTGCTTTCATTCTGCATAATTTCTAATCAAGTCCATTTCCATTTCCATGAGCGTGGACGCACCCGCTGAGCTCTGGCTGTCCCTACCTGCCAGGCTGTCTCAGCTGTGAGCTCAGCCACACCCAGGCCCACAGCCCACCCCATAGGGGGTAGAGGGCATGGTGGTCCCAGGCTGGCAAGGAACCTGGTGTGAGAGCTGTCTGCCTGCCTGCCAGAGGCCATCACACAGTATCTGGAGTCAGACAAGTTCCTGTTTCTTGTCTGCCATATCAGCCCAGAATGAAATGACTAGTGCTTCTCCCTAGACCCCTGACTCATTCTCTGGTTTCTTGTTAGGACCCATTGCACTTCTTGAATCCCAGCCTTCTCATATCCTTCCCAGCCCCTCCCAGGAGGGCAGGCCTGATTCCTCTGTCCTCTACTCTGGCCTTGCTCAGGATCCTGTTCTCAGTGACTTGAACACCCAGGATCATAACTACCTTGGTCCTTCCCAGCTGGGGCTGAATTAGGTGGGCTCGAGCAGTGGCCCATGAGGCCAGTACTAGGAGAGTAAGAGTGGGCCTCATACAGTGAGGCTGAGAGGTGTGTCATAGCCAGTGTCCTGGAGGTGGATGCTCTTGACCGGCAGGCAGATCCTAGCTAACACTCACCCAGCTTACAAGCTGCCAGGCTGTGTGTGCTCTGAGTGCTGGACCCAGGTTCCCTTCTCCGTTTCTCACTACTACCCTACAAGGTTGGTATCGTTATCCTATTTACTAGTGATGAAACTGAGGCACAGAGCAGTTATGACCTGGCTTAGAAGATGCAGCAGCCAGGAGCCAGTCTCTGCTGCCACTGCACCAGGGGTCAGCAAACTGCAGCCCAGGGGCCAGAGCTGATCTGCTGCCTGCTATAGAAATACTCTTTCTGGAACAAGGCCACACCCACTCATTTACATATGATCCATGACTGCTTTCAAGAGACCAGGGCAGAGTGTAGTAGTTATAACCAAGACCTCGTGACCTGAAAACCTAACATACTCACTACGGGTCCTTTACAGAAAGAGTCTGCCAACCCTCGCATTACATCATACTTCGTCTGATGACTCCCATGAAATCTAATGCAGATGGTTTTAGTTATCTGCCAGTATGCAATTTCTCAGATTCCCAGATGAGAAAACTCCCTAAACAATAGAACTGCAGCTTCAGGGAGTTTTGAAAGACAGAATTTGGGGTAACCAAACTCACCAATTCAAAGCACAGCAGCGCAGGCAGAGCCGGCAGTGAGGAGCCAGTTGGAGAAGAGGATGATTCAGTCAGAGCTGGTGGGGAAGAAGCAGGAGGCGGGAGGGCAGTGGCCTTGGCACGCCCCTTGCATCTCCCGGGCTCTTGTTCGTTGTTAGCTGGTGCATGAGGGAGGCAGGGCCAGGGTGGCCTCAAGGTCAGGGATGAGGCTCCCAGCCACCTGCTGCCCTCATGTGCCCCTGCCTCCTTTGGAGAACCTGACTGGCAGCCCTGCCCTGGTTTCCTGGGTGTGTATCCCCTCATGCAGTCCCAGAGCCATGTCAGGGAGGAGACTACCACTATGCTGAGAGCTGGTCCGCTCTCACCAAATGTGAGGTTTCATTCCTTTCCCTCTCAGGGTTCCAACCCTGAGAGCAGAGTGTTAGAATCACACCTTTATAAAGAGCAAAACCCACAATGATGGAACTCTTCTAGGTAAGGCAGAATAATGTGCTCTCCCCCAACAAAGATAAGTACATCCCAATCTCGGCAGTTTGTGAATGTTAGCTGATATGGCAATGGGGAGTTAAGGTTGTGGATGAAATTAAGGGTGCCCACCAGTTGACCTTAAAATAGGGAGTGTCCAGGATTATCCAGGTGGGCCCAATGTAATCATGGGGGCCTTCAAAGTGTCAAAGGGGATCAGAAGTCAGAGGGGTGCCACGTGAGAGGAATTCAACCCACTGTTATTGGCACTGGCCATGAAATAAGAGGCCATGGGCCAAGGACAGCAGGTGGCCTCTAGAAGCTGGAATGGAGGATTCAGGATTCAAGAATTCTCCTCTAGGACTTGCAGAAAGGAACACAGCCCTGCCAATACCTTGATTTTATCCTAGAGAGACCCTGTCAGACCCTTGACCTCCAGAACTACAAGATACTACATTAGCATAAAGTCACTAAATTTGTGGACATTTGTTAGGGCAGCAACAGGAGACAGATCCACCGGCCAGGAGTCTGAGTTTGCAAAGCACTTTACTGATGCCACCAGCTTGCCTTGTCTTCACAGTTAGCGAGAGGTTTTATCATCCCCATCAAACAGGCAAGCCGACTGAGGTTCAGGGAGATTGACGAAGGTCACACAGCCTGTCTAGGGCAGAGCTGACTCTGGAGCCCCGGTAGGAGGCTGTCCTTCGCCATGCAGGCCTGGCCCTGCCTGGTCAGGAGGCCTTCTGTGGCAGCCACTCCCCTTCCTCACAGTGCTCTCCACGTGCCAGAGGAAGCTCTAACCATGTGTCTTTTCCACAGTGGATAAAGTCGTTCTGCAGAGGCTTCTAATGGTGTGGGGCCTGAGACTGTCAGAGCTCCTTGCTTCTGATTATCTCCAAGCTCTTTCCTGCCAGATCCCGCTTCTTTCTCTTAGCCATTCTTAGGATTCCTGGGAAAGAAAGCCGAACTGTGGGGACAAAAGACCTTCAGCTCATGTCATACTGCATCTCTAAAAGTGGAGAGGAGGCGAGACCCTCAACTCAACACAGCACTTTGCCTCCTTATTATTAGGACTCTTCGCACATCGAAGGATGTTTTTAAAAACCTGAAGATCTCCCCTTGGGAGCCCAAGTACAAGTGGAAGCCTGATGCCTTCCTTTTCGAGGAGTAAGAAAAGCATCATAGTGATGTGGGCAAGTCCTCCTTTTTCTCCCCAGTAGAACCCAAACACTGGGTCCATCTCACAGAGTGGGAAACGGGGATTTGCCCAGTGCTGGGGGGAGGGTGGACTGAGGCTCCCTGCCTCTCAGGACCGCCTGTTTTCCCCGAGATCTTGGTGCCTCCCTCTGGCTAGGACAGGCCCGGGGCACCACTTTAGATCCAGGGCTGGGTGTTGGAAGAGAAGCGGGGAGGCCACACACCCTGGAGTGTGGAGGTGGCCCTGCAGAGGGCAAGCAGAGGCAGTTGGGACTAGCTGCTGCTGTTCTGGGGTGAACCACCCCATGTGCGGAGGTGTGAATCCTGCCTCATCAGTATTGCTCCCATGGACAGGGTTGGAGGCTCTGAAGACGCTTCCTGGGCTTCTGGGCCTCTCAGGCGAGGCCCAGGCATCAGGCTGTTTAAGTGGGAACAGTGGTCCTTTGTCATCAGGAGGGAGCCAGCCAGCAGGTGATACTGAACACCAACAACATACACTTCTGGATATTCACTTAGCCCTTTTCTTTTTAACACCAAATAAAGCATACAACAAGACATCTCAAGAATGGAAGAAAAGTTTTCTAGAAATCACTTAACTGTACTTTTGAAACAGGTGAATTTTATGATATGTAAATTACACCCTAATAAAGCTGTTAAAAAAAAAAATGAAAGGAGTGGAAGGAAAGGAAACTGCATTAAGAATTCTTATCTGGATATTCAGCACTGCCGGCTCCATTATTTCATGCTTAGCCTTCATCCCTCCAAAAGCCGACTTCACAGCAGCTCCCTCCCCCCAGCAGCCTAGCAGTCTCTTCCTGTTCCACAACCAAGGAAATGTAGACTTGAAGGGCTGCACTGTGGATCTAATCCAGAGAAAATGAAGAACAGACCTAGGAGAGTGGGAGAACGGGCCCCCAGGACACTCCAGGAGGGAGAAAAGGCGACAGGACCGTCCATGCCTGCCCCCCAGATATCCTTTAGACCTAGGGCCCCAGTGCCCACAGCAGGCAGTTACCTGGACATTGGCCTTCCTCCCTGCCTCTCTGTCCTTGGACTCTGGATCTCACCACCAAACACCAAAGCTTCAGCTCTGAGCATGGCCGGAGGGCAGAAACCGAAATAGCAGGCTGTAGGACTGGCTGCAGGGCAGAAGGCAGGCCCTCTTGCCACCCACCCTCAGTCTTCCTAACTCTGCTTGGAAGAGGGGCATATAGGAAACTGGGGAAAACCAAAAAAAAAAAAAAAAAAAAAAAAGAGGGCTCCACTGCTTGGGGAAATATTCCCAAAAGTGCCCATATGGAGGGAACAGAAGCTTAGCTGCCAGTGAGCCCCTAGTCCAGCCTGAGCAACTGGCTAACTGGTCCTTAGCAAAGTGGGCCCCATCCCAGGCGGGACATCCTGCTGTCCAGTCCCAAATCACTTTGACCTTCAGCAGCGATCGTGCAACGTGACCACTTCTGTTGCTATTTTAAGATTCATCTTAAAGTCCAAGGAGCGGAGTTGGGCTCAGGGAGAGGTCTGGGCTACAGCCTCTTCTGCAGCTCCTCCAGCCTCAGAGTTTCCACTGAAGGGCGTGGCGGGAGTGGACAAAATGGCTCAGCTTCAAAAGACAGGGATCCTCAGGAACGTGGTCCTGGAGAAGACAGACCATCAGAAATGGAAGGGGCTGGGCAGTATGGTAATGTCTGCTTCACTCCAAGACCCATGTTCTTTCTACTCCATCGTGTAGTCTTGGCACCGCCCAGACAGGCAGAAGCAGCTGGGAGAGCCTTCACTCAGGCTTCACACAGGTATTCCTCCTGCTTTCAGCATCAGCGGCTTTGGAGGCCTCATGGGCCTTTACTGGGTCTCCAGATGGCCTCCTCGTGCCTGGCTGGCGACCTGGGGCTCAGGCTCAGAGCTGCAGCCTCGGGTACGTTCATTGCTTGGAGCTTTGCAAGCTGCTTTCCTGCCCCAGTTCCCTCCTGTCTCTGTGAATTAGCATGGAGGCTGTCAGGACCTGGATCCGCAATTCTCCGCTCTCATTAGTGGGCTGCATGTCAGGCTCTGTGGGCCTATCTCTGGGACCATATCGTGGCATTTCCTGGATGCCTTCTGTGATCACTGGCAGAACTTTCTGGAAAACAGGTCATGCGTGATGAGGCCTGGGCACTAACATGGGGAACGGATGAGCTTTGTGAAAGGTCTCCAGAAACTCATAATTCTTTTTCACAGAGGCCTCCTAGGAAGGGCTCCAGCAAGTTATAGTCAAATTGTACTTAACTAGCAAGGCACAGACACTAGCCAGTTGGTGTAAATGCTGGTCACAGCACAGAGCAGTTGGGGTGGGGAGGCAGAGCAGGCATACACCTTTCAGTTGCTGGCTGGTAGAAAGATCTGGATCATTCCAAGAAAAGGGCCAGAGCAGTTGGGGTAAGAGGGCCACTTGGAAGGCCTCGGGGAAGCAGCTGTTTACCAGTGCTGTGAAGGTATTGCAATGGGTTAACAGCTGCTGTGAACCAGTGCAGACCAACTTCAGCAGCTTCTCAGGGCCTGAAGTGCCTCTAGTCCTCAGGCCAGACAGTGTGTCTCTCCCATGACACAGAGGCCGATCTGTGGTCAGGAGTACAGTTTCAGCATCAAGCTCGTTCCGGTCTCTGAGGTGCAGTCTTCTCTCATCTGTGATGGGAATGATAGAACCTACATCTTGGGGCCACTGCGATGGCCTGGTCTTACCACTGGGCAGGGCCGGTGCAGTGGAATTGCGGTACAGTGTTTGAAGGGATCAGCTTCAGGGGCAAGGTTTTGCAGTAAACACCCAAGATTAGCCTACAGTCCCCTCCTCATTGGTCCTCAAATAATTTTTGAACGGCACTTGGCCACTTTGGACAGAACCTTTGGTGATGGCTGGCAAGTGGCACCTTGGCATATGTGCCTGAGGGTTCAGAAACTATTTCCAAATCACATGTCCAGTCGGGCCTTTCGGACTTGCAGTCTGTGTTATGGTTCTTCCTTCCCCATTCACTGGGCGTCGCAGGCCTGCTGAGGTCCCGGCAGCTCCAGTTCTTGTTCTCTAGTTTTTGCTCTGTTAGAGCCATCTGTCTAGAGGCCAAGAAGGACCATTGGCTATGGGAGGTCATGAGCAGAGAGGGGCAGAACATGGCACTGCCCCCCTCAACCAGTGAGTCTCCAGTGAGTGTCCTTCATGAGTCAGGCCCCACTGCTGCCCACAGCACGTGGTTGTTTATAGTGAGTCAGGGGAGGCAGAGAAATAGCTCTCCTGCCCGGGCGTTACACGAGTGCCGCTTGTGCCCCATGCATGACTGTCTGGTGAAATGGCCCTTCAGTGTTCCCTCTCAGCCTGCTTCTCCCTGGGACGCAGACCAGCACAGGGCTGGGTGAGGAGCGGGCTGGGACCACAGCCTCCGTGCTGTGCTCAGAACCCTCCAAACACTGGCTCAGCCGCCCGGCTGAGTTCCTTGTGTTCTCCTCATTTGTGCCATGAATGAGCTCTCCCAAGGGGGGCACTCAGCTCCCTGAATATCCACGTCTCTCAGGTCACCCCTTCTGTGAGTCGAGAGTGAACCCCAGCGGGGGCCCCTCAGAGACACCTGATCATTGGGTGAGAGACGTCTGTGGGTCTTGCGCCTCACCAGATGGGTCTGGACACCTCCAGGCCCCTGCGGAGGACCCAGCCCAGGCACTTCCCTGGGGCCTCTTGGTCACCCTAACTGTGTCAGACATGGTCCTTCTCATAGGTCTGCTCTCTTACTGGAGGGTGCAAGGGGTTGAGTCTAGGACTGGTTGATGGGAGGCCACTCTGTCGACATGGATGCCCTTCATCTGGGGCCACACAGCAGCAGCGTCTTCCAGAGCTGGGGCCTCATTCGTCCTCCTCACCTGAGCTCAGGAAGTGTCAGTGGAGGAGCATCCTGGTGGGCCGTGGGGCTGTGTGTGTCCTCAGCCACTGACGCTGCCTGTGCTAACATTTAGGCGCTGGGCACCGTGCTAAGCTCTCACGTGGACCTCTCATTGAATGGCACCAGTAGTCTAAGAGGAAGGTACTATTGGTACTCATCCCACTTTCCAGATGAGGAACAGAGGTGCAGCTAAGCTCATCTGGAAAATGGCAGAGCTGGAGTATACATTCTGTCTCTGCAGCCAGTGCTCCCAAGGAGACAAAATGAATGGATTAGCAGAGGCAAGTCCTTTTTACCTAAGGGATGTCAAATGTGAGGTGTAGAGCGGGGGTCAGCATACTTTTTCTTAAAGGGCCGGAAAGTGCATATTTTCCACTTTTCAAGCCATATGGGTCTCTATCATACTCTGCCTTTGTTGTCCTAAAGCACTATAGCTAAACATAGAGCAAGTGAATATCATGTGTTACAATAAAGCTTTATTTGTGTAAAAGATAGTGGGCCAGATTTGGCCCACAGACCAGTTTCCTACTTGGCGGTGCAGAGAAAAGCTTCAATGCCCCTGACAAACTGGGTGACCTCAGATTAGCCGTTCAACTTCTTCATCTTTGGTTTCCTCGTGTCTAGTAACTAACCACTCTGGGGTACTGATTGACTGATTTGTTTTGAAATGATGGACTGATCTCCTTGTAAGAGCCACATACTCTGCTGGGAGCCACAGATACAGCAGGGAATAAGACAGATGTCCTCCTGCCCTCATGGGATCCAGCCCGCTAGCATGACAGAGATAACCTTGGGTAAAGACATGAGCCAGCGCTGTGCTTGGCTCAGGCAGAAATTCACCAAATATACCCCCTCTTCTCCCTGTCCTGCCCCTGACTCATCATTCAGAACCCACTGCTATCAAGTTTGTTGTCCTGTGTACCCATACTGAGTAAAAAGGCGAAAGCACGTGTTGAGACCCAGGACTTTAATATGTTTATAATCCATTTTTATGCAATACCGGTCTAATTGTGAATCATAATTTTTTCATTAGATGACCTGATTTTACTTGATAATATCCATTTAGGTATGTGAGAGCAGTAAAACTCCATTTGTGATAAATATTATATGTGTGATTCAGTTGGTTCACTCATTTAGATTTTTACTACTCCTGAATCCAAACGAATGAATCATCCATCTTTTTAGAAATAACAAGGACCTTCAAGATCAGGTGAGCCCTGTATTTCCTTTCAGACACACCAAGTCGAGGGCCCAAGGGCAGCCTGAGCTCTGGGATGGAGCTTCGAGCAGCACCGCAGTCTCAGAAGTTCTTGCTTTGCCATAGAAATGCGCACGTAGTTCGCATTTTACTCCTTTAAATGTCTAATATGTTTAATATATCTGAGTTTCCTTCTGCATCTTTAAGGAAAATTGGTAACTGAGATCACAGGCCATGTTCATCTTTGGAATTCACCTGTGTCCAGCCCTTTGCTCTGTGGAGACCGTGCAGCCTAATGGTTAGGGCCGCTGCCTCGGGGGACAGACCACCTCAGATTGCATCTCAGCTACTTCACTTCCTTCTAAGTGAACCAGGACAAGGTTCTTATCCTCTGTGTCCTCGTGTTCACTCTCTCTAGAATGGTGACAGTGGCAGTCCCCACCCTGTAGGGGGAAATGAGTTGGTGTGGGAAAAATGCTTATGGCAGAGCCTGACTCATGGTAAGCACTCAGCAAGTGCGAGCTGTGATGGTTGTCCCAGCAGTTACACGGATCTCCAGAGTGAGTATATGCCCAGGACATGGCCCCCGACAGGCGGAGGTGCTAACACATGTTCACCCTGCGCCTGTGAGTCCCAGCGCCATGGGCACGAGTTTTGGTGTCTCCCTGACTCGAGTCTCTGGCATTGGTGTGCTCACTCTGCTTTCAGAATCGTTCGCTGTCTAATTCTCGAGGAGCTGTGGCGGCCGCCTCTGTCCGTGAATTCCTTTGTGTACCTCCAGTGATGGGGCTTCCTCCCCCAGGAGCACCCCTTCTGTGATAGGACTGTCCTGGGTGCTGGAAGGCTTATTCTCAAGCCTCCTCCTCTTCCCAAATGGACTCTTCCAAGAATCTGTCAGGAGGAGGAGGAGGGGGAGAGAGCTGAGGTATGCAGCTCTGAGCTCTCCAGCCTTGAAGACCAAGGGCCCTAGCCCTTTGCCTGTCTCCAGACTGTACCTTTAAGTTACCTGACATAAGTGTGTTTGCACCTACTGGCTCCATGTAGATGGCTGAAGCGACTTGGCAAGTGTCCTAAGCCTGCCTCTCCTGTTCTGAACGCTCTTCTGCTTCCTCCTGGTCCCTGTCTCATTTGAGGCTCCATCTCTTACTTACATCATATCTATGAACATGAAAGGCCAGTCCAGTGGCCTTAGCATCCCTGTCCAATTTCTCTGATTGCTGACCTTAAATGGTAGGCCTGACTACCTGTCCCTTGGAATGAGTTCCATNCTGTCCGTGAATTCCTTTGTGTACCTCCAGTGATGGGGCTTCCTCCCCCAGGAGCACCCCTTCTGTGATAGGACTGTCCTGGGTGCTGGAAGGCTTATTCTCAAGCCTCCTCCTCTTCCCAAATGGACTCTTCCAAGAATCTGTCAGGAGGAGGAGGAGGGGGAGAGAGCTGAGGTATGCAGCTCTGAGCTCTCCAGCCTTGAAGACCAAGGGCCCTAGCCCTTTGCCTGTCTCCAGACTGTACCTTTAAGTTACCTGACATAAGTGTGTTTGCACCTACTGGCTCCATGTAGATGGCTGAAGCGACTTGGCAAGTGTCCTAAGCCTGCCTCTCCTGTTCTGAACGCTCTTCTGCTTCCTCCTGGTCCCTGTCTCATTTGAGGCTCCATCTCTTACTTACATCATATCTATGAACATGAAAGGCCAGTCCAGTGGCCTTAGCATCCCTGTCCAATTTCTCTGATTGCTGACCTTAAATGGTAGGCCTGACTACCTGTCCCTTGGAATGAGTTCCATAGTCCTGACCAGTCAGCCTGTGTCCTGGCAAGACCTGCTCAATATCCCTGTAAAAGAGGGACTTGACCCGCCGGGCTGCCCTTGCTATAGCAACCCTGAGTCCCATTTATTGTGCACTTACTCTGAAACAAGTGTTTCATGCACATTATTGCATGTAATCCTCACAGATCTCAGGAATGAGGAGTAGGTATTATTGTTAATATCCCCACAATACAAGTGTGGAAATCAAGGCGTCAAGAGGTTGAGTGTTTGCTTATGATCGTGTCACCGGTGAATAGTGGGGCAGGGATTTGTCTGAATCTGTGTCTATATAAATCCAAGCCTCTGCTCTTATAGGTAATAATACCCCCTCCATTTTCTTGGGAATTTCTAGGAGAACTGTGAATTCTCTTGATCTGGTGTGAGCATTGCCCCTACAAAGTCTACCAGAGGTCCAATGAGCAGTGCCCAGAGTGTGTGGAGGTTTGGGGATGGTCTGTCTATCTGCTGTGCCCACAAGCCCCTATCCTGGTGGGCAGAACCTGAAGCAGCAGGAAGCAATCTGGCCGAGGTCCTAGCAGTTAGGTGAATGTCCTAGAGTGTAGCCAGGAAACTCTCAGCAGGACCAGACAGTAGAAAGAGAGTGGACTGGCAAGAACTGGGCAAGGGAGCAGGCACTCAGCTTGAGGATCCAGGTGTGGGACAGTTTAGGACTAACAGGGAATAGGGGTGTGATCTGGGGAAAGAGAAGCAGAAACGCCATTAAGGGCTGGGCCCGGCATCTGATGAGAAGGCAGACTAGGAAAGGAGGAGGCTCTGGCATAAAGCCACGGGGCATCAGGATCACACCCACTGGCTTCCCCTCGGACTCTGCTGGGTGTATTTCTACATCCGTTGTGTTAGTGGTTGTTGGGTGGGTGAATGGACGTATGGAAGGATAAATGGGCTTGGGGGAGCATGACAATTCTATTCGCCCCCCACCCCCAAAGTTGGGGCTAAGATCGTTTTATCCAAAGCAATGGTGAGGAAGGGTAAGGGGTTGTCATGGCATGTGCAGGCGTGTACTCTGACCCACTGTCTCCTTATCCCTTCTTTCTCCAGAAGCCCCCGCCAAACCTGAGGAGGCAGAGGCTGAGCCCTTCACAGACTCCTCTCTGTTTGCACACTGGGGCCAGGAGCTCAGCCCCGAAGGCCGGCGTGTGGCCCTGAAGCAGTTCCAGTACTACGGCTACAACGCCTACCTCAGTGACCGCTTACCCCTCGACCGGCCCCTGCCTGACCTCAGACCCAGTGGGTGAGCAGAGTCAGTGGCCGGGCCCTTGTCGACCTGCCCTGCGGGTGGGGAGGTGGGGTGCCCGTGGTGCTGGGGACAGAGCCAGGCCTGGGTGTTCGGACTCGTGATCGCTTCCCAGCTTTAGCTTAGGGTCCTCCCCCTCAGCCTGCATCGAGCAAGTCACTCTCCCTCTCCTCCTCCAGCCTCAGTTTCTCCATCTGGTAAGCAGGGAGAAGGCTTTCTTCCATGAGAAATAAGAAATTCTGAGGATTAATAACCGAATTTAATCCTTAAGGGCGCAAGAATCATCTGGCACTCCTTTTAATAAGTCATTTTAACCCAATTAGTTGCATTTTTATGAACAATTATTTTTTTCTGTAAATTAGGTTCTTAAAGTACATCCATCTTCCAAGGCTAACAAGTCATTACACCAGACAGAGAAGTCTGTCTTGACTTCTCTCTTTGTTACAAAAGATGTTCCTTTAAGGTTCAGTTAGAATTTTTATTACTCCTAATTATTAAAAATGTGGGCACGTACCACAGCTGAGAAAATCTCATTAACTTTTGTGAGCTCCCCCCATTCTTTTCCGCACCTTCTCCCTCCGCACCTTCTCTTCCTCTCTTTCTACTTATTTTTAAAATTTTCTTAAAGCTGCAAAGCACAGTCAGCTTGTGTCTGGAGTTTTCAAGAAAGATCTTGCTTCTGGGTTTGGAGTCTGTGTTCTTTGGAAAGGAGAGTTCAGTTCAGTTTCATAGTCATTTATTGAACATCTGCTGTATGCCCTGTAGTTTTCTTGGCCCAAGTGAACCTGGGCCAAGGGATGAAAGACCATCTAAGGATCTACACGGGGAAAGAAGAGTATATGTTCATTTAAAGAATACTTGGGGGCTTCCCAGATGGCTCAGTGGGTAAAGAATCCACCTGCAATGCAGGAGACACGAGTTCAACCCCTGGGTCAGGAAGATCCCCTGGAGGAGGGCATGGCAACCCACTCCAGTGCTCATGCCTAGAGAATCCTGTGGACAGAGGAACCTGGTGGGCTACAGTCTATAGGGTTGCAAAGAGTCGGACATGACTGAAGCAACTTGGCACACACACACAGGACTCTGCAGAGGCCTCAGCCATGATCTTAGCCAGCACAGAAGCTATGGACTCAGGTGCAACTCAATACACATTTTTCCCCAAATAAGGGGAAACGGTGGATTTTGCTGACTGCAGCGTGGCTGTAATGATGACTGGTGTTTACATGGGCTTGACTGATTGAGATGTGCTTCCCATGTGGACCACACCAACCTGCATGAAGGTGGGCAGGCAGCTGGCACAGACCCATTCAGAGTCGAAGTCAATGAGGAACAGAAAGAGCAGGAGTTCTGGCTGACATCACACAGTTGAATAAGTGACTGAGCTGGGACTTGAACCAGTGTATCCAGAAGCCAAATCCAGGCCTTTGACCCGAGCCCACGCTGGGCTGGCCTTGACTGTGCAGGAGGCATGCTGAGAGCTGACTGACACTCTTCCACCCTTCACTGAGAGAGGCGCTGCACACACCAGTCCTTCCTGTTTCCATGGGAGAGAAGCAGGAATTGCTGGGTGGAGAGACGAGGCTGCGTGGCCTTTCTCTAAAGTGCTGCTGCTAAGTCACTTCAGTCATGTCTGACTCTGTGTGACCCCATAGACGGCAGCCCACCAGGCTCCCCCGTCCCCGGGATTCTCCAGGCAAGAACACTGGAGTGAGTTGCCATTTCCTTCTCCAATGCATGAAAGTGAAAAGTGAAAGTGAAGTCGCTCAGTCGTATCCAACTCCTAGCGACCCCATGGACTGCAGCCTACCAGGCTTCTCCGTCCATGGGATTTTCCAGGCAAGAGTACTGGAGTGGGGTGCCATTGCAGGGCTCCCTGGAAAGCCCGCTCTGAAGGAAGTGCATTCAGAAAAGGCAGCCCAGCNGCTCAGTCATATCCAACTCCTAGCGACCCCATGGACTGCAGCCTACCAGGCTTCTCCGTCCATGGGATTTTCCAGGCAAGAGTACTGGAGTGGGGTGCCATTGCAGGGCTCCCTGGAAAGCCCGCTCTGAAGGAAGTGCATTCAGAAAAGGCAGCCCAGCCTGGACTTCCCGAGTTTGCTAAGAAGGTGGTGGCAGGTGCGTGGGCAGGGGCCAGAGGGGATGTCTCTGAAGGGACTCCAGGTGAGCTGAATTCTGTGGTTTCCTCCTGAGCCACAGGAGAGAAGCAGTAATCATAATGGAAGGACCTTTCCTCTGCACAGAACTTTACAGTTTATGGAGCTTCCACACCTCCCTTGTGGGCAAGGCAACTTCTGTCAACCCCTTTTTATAGCCAGTAAAACAGAATCTCTGATAAAAGGCAGAGCTGAGCCTTCCTGCTCTCAGCAGGAGCTCCTGCAGAGGCTCTGAGGTCGGTGGTCTCTCCTTGCACATGGACTTGGAAGACTCTGTCTAGCTCTACTTCAGCTGCTGTGCCAGACACACACCCAGGATTAGATAGCCGTTGGCAGACCCCTCGAAACAAGCACATGCTTGGGTAAAACAGTGCCTCTCTTTGTTAATTTCCATGAAAACATCACTGCCTTGTAACAAGGTCATTGCTTGCTTATCCTGTTTAACTCATTTTAGAAACATCTTTTCAATATCTTTACTGTCATCGTATTTCAAATTACACTGCCAAACGTCTATATAGCATGAGCCATGTTTTCAGGGAAGCATTTCACACTTTATTTACATTAACTCTTTGATGTCTCACGGTAACCTTCTGGAACAAGTAGGAGGCGCATACCTTACCCTCCTACTCATGACACCAGATGTGGGTTTTTTTTCCCCCATATCGACCAATTCTGTGACACCAGCTGGGTGTCCCTACAATTCAGTTAGCTTTAGATGCTACCTACCAGAGTTCGTGTCAGATCCCATAAGTCAAGGGCTCAGTCCCATAAGACTGCCCCACTTTAGGTACCAGTCACAAGTCCCAGTTGTCATCTGTACTTGTCACTGCCCAGCTGTGATTTGTGATTCAACCCCTCCTTGCTCCTGGTGGTGGTTTAGTCGCTAAATCGTGTTTGACCCTTTTGCTACTCCATGAACTGTAGCCCAGAGCCTTCTCTGTCCATGGAATTCTCCAAGCAGGAATACTGAAGTGGGTTGCCATTCCCTTTCCGATCCAAGGATTGAACCTGGGTCTTCAGCACTGCAGGCAGATTCTTTACCGTCTGAGCCACCAGGGAACAAGGGGCTGGTAAAGGGGACTGGACTATTTTCTGCAGCTCCTAGTGGGAGCGACTGGGGCAGAAGCATGCACACCTGTCCCCAAAGGAGTCGTGGGTCCTGAGCTGTGGAGTCTCCGTGGAAAGAAGAGCATTGATGTGGAAAGAGTCAGGATGGGATTACAGCAGGGAAAGAATGCAGCCTGGAGCCGGGGCTCTAGATCCTCCTGGGAGCAGGTTAGGGTCCGTCCAAGGTGGCTGTGGGTGTTTGCGGTGTTGCCACTGTGAGTATGGCCACCAGATCCGCGTGTACGGATTGGAGGGCCACAGGGCCTTCGTGCTGCAGCCACTAGACCTCTGAGATCTCTGAACTTTGGGGTTCAGGAGGACTGGCTTCATGAGCAGCATGTATGATAGGCAGGTAATGGCCTCCCAAGGGTGTCCACGTCCTGATCTCTGGAACCTGTGAACATGGTATATGCAAAGGAGAATTAAGGTTGCAGATGGAATTGGGGTGGCTAATCAGTTGGCTTTAGTATAAGGAGATCATCCTGAATTATCTGGATGAGCCCATAGTAATCCCAGAGCACGTAAATGTGGANTCCCAAGGGTGTCCACGTCCTGATCTCTGGAACCTGTGAACATGGTATATGCAAAGGAGAATTAAGGTTGCAGATGGAATTGGGGTGGCTAATCAGTTGGCTTTAGTATAAGGAGATCATCCTGAATTATCTGGATGAGCCCATAGTAATCCCAGAGCACGTAAATGTGGAGGAGAAAGCCAGAGCAATGGCAATGTGAGAAGGACTCAGCTAGACACTGCTGGCGTTGAAGATGGAAAAGAGCTGTAAGCGGGGGAAACCTGTTGATACTGAAAAAGGCAAGGACAGTGTCTAACAGGTTATCACCTGGAGCTTCCAGAAGGGAATGTGGTTCTGCTGACACCTTGACTTCAGCCCAGTGAGACCTCTGTCTGACTTCTGGCCTCCAGAATTGAAGATAACTAATATGTGTTGTTTGAAGGCACCAAGGTGCAGGACTTTCTTACAGTGCCAGTGTTAGTATCAGGACACTATCCAGTGGGCCCCTTTTACACAAGAGCCTCCGAAGGCTGACAGTGCCCTGCCTTTGGTTTAATGTTCTGCTGTTGCTGTGTTAAAATTCTTAGCAAGTTTTCAACAAAGGCCACCATGCTTTCCTTTTGCACTGAGCCCCACAGGTTATGTATCTGGTCCTGGTGGGGAAGCAGGGCAGTTTCAGGTGAGAAGCTGGGACATGATCGCTGGATTATCTAGGAGTTGCTTCCCCAGGGCCCAGGATTTACACCAAGAGCCACTGTCTGCTCACCAGTCCTTCCTGTGTGCCAGGCACTGTGCAGACAGATTAATGTCCACTTTATCCTTTAACTTTTATCCTCATGTTTCTATGGGGTAGTTATTATTATTCACATTTTATATAGGAGAATGCTGAACATTTCCTAGGTTAAGAAACTTGATCAAGTTTCCAGTGTTTTCATGTAAGTCTGTGTCTCTAGGATGCTATTCAGCCCCCTTGCCCCACCCTTCCTAAGGGAGCTTCTCTAGTTTGGAATCTTGGCTCTGTGGAGATGACCCAGAGGTCTTTGAAAGATGAGACTTCCATGATGGTTGCCTCAGGACAAAGGGGTAAAATCAATACCCCAAGTAAGGATTCTGCTGCTGCATCAAAAACGCTAACTGCACAGACACAGGAGGAAATAACGTCTTAACTGGGGCAATCCGGGAACGTGCTTGTGGTTCCTGGTTAATTAAACATATGAACCAGTAGTATCACATGATTGTTCTTAAATATAATGCAGTCTTGAGCAATATTAATGTCTTAAAACGGGGAGATGAATAGTTTTGTTCTACTCTGCTACTCAGATCAAAGCTACAGAACTGGATTTTATGGGATATAGAGAAAGTGAGGTATGTTTAGAGGAGAACAACTCAAGAGGAAAAACTGGGTAGCATGACAGACAGATGGCGTTTCTGCTAGATTATAGAGTAATATGTAAAACTCAGTTGCCTGCATCCCAAGGCCAGGTCTCTCACTTCTAAACTGGTTGACCTCCAGCAAGTTNAGAAAGTGAGGTATGTTTAGAGGAGAACAACTCAAGAGGAAAAACTGGGTAGCATGACAGACAGATGGCGTTTCTGCTAGATTATAGAGTAATATGTAAAACTCAGTTGCCTGCATCCCAAGGCCAGGTCTCTCACTTCTAAACTGGTTGACCTCCAGCAAGTTAACTAGCTTCTCTATGCCTTGGCTTTCTTGTCTGTAAATTGGAGATGGTAATACAAAGATTGAACATGTAATATATGTAGACGCCTTAGAACATTGCCTAACATCACAATAACTGCTGTTAACTTTTTGTTACTGTTTATCTGGGTCCCTGGGCTTCCCTGCTGGCTCAGTGGTAAAGAATCTGCCTGCCAGTGCAGGAGATGCAGGAAACCGGGCTTGATCCCTGGGTTGGGAAGATCCCTTGGAGGAGGAGATGGCAGCCCATTCCAGCATTCTTGCCTGGAAAACTCCCTGGACAGAGGAGCCTGGCAGGCTACAGTCAAAGGAGTCATAAAGAGTCAGACATGACTGAGCAACTGAATACATCTGGGTCTCTGATTTGTAAAAAGGATGGCCTGGGGGGCACGGTCGTCCTGACTTTAGCTACTAGAAGGGCCACTAAGCAGACAAGAGTGGCACAGGCCAGGCCTTCCACCCTGACACTAGGTGAGAGGAGGGCCAGGCGAGCATTGCAAGGCAGATCAGAGTGGTTTATCCCCAGCCCCAGAGTCCTGAGCATCAGAGGCTGGAGCCAGGTTCTGCTGGAAAGCAAAGATGCTCCATCCTCCTTCTTCCCACCTGCAGTGCCTGCCTTCCCCACCTCCCCCACGTTCCTCAGTTCTTCTTGCCACAGACCTGGCCTGCTCACCCACAAACCCACCACATGGAGATGCTCAGTCCCTTGTGTGACTTCTCCACTAGACCCAGCTGACTTTTGTTTTCTGGGGTCTGTCGGTGTAGTCCCAGCAATCCCATTTCCCCTGGATTTCGAATAAGTTTAAGGAACAAATGATTGCCCTGCTTCCTGTTGGCTATTTACATTTTAATTGATTCATTCCCCCCTTCTTCTACTTATAGTCTGTGTTTGATACAGCAGATCCTTTCTCCAAATCAGTAGAGTCCCCTGAAAGGATGTTAGTAGAACTTCTGATTCTGAGTGGAAGCTGGACACTTTAATGATCACCTCTACTTAGAACTTTACCTGTCGCCGTTCTGGTGTCAGACGCTCTTCTGAGATGAGGCTGGCCTATTTCTCTTGCCTTGTAGGTGATTAAAACTCCTGTCCACTATCTCTTCCACAATGAGCCAGACATGCATCCTACCAGGACCCTGAAGCCCTTGGCTACACTAAATATCCCCATTGCCTCCACGACCCCTCTGGCTTATTGGATGATCTGGGCTTATTGTTGTGGTTGGGCAGAGAGTAAATGTTCAACTCCATGATTCCATTCTGTTGGGCTGTGGTGGAAATCCCACCCGTGGGGTTTTCCCAAGCCGGCATTCATTGTACTGTTCACCGCTTGAGCGTCTGTTCAGTTGTTCAGTCAGATACTGGGTACTTCCTGATTTGTTCTCTGTGCTGGACGCTGTGTGAGGCACCGGGGTGGGATGGGGGGCTGGTGAGCAAAGCAGATGTGGTCTTGATCTCATGCAGCTCATAGCCTAGAGGAATACTGACATCTGTTCAATAATCACGTAAAAGCAAGTGGCAGGAGCATATACGTGGCATGAAAGAAAACAAAGGAGCCTGTGAGAGTCTAACGGGACTCACAGCCCAGGCCAGGAAGAGCACTGTGCCTTTCTTCGCTGGGTTATATGTGTGCTGTCAGGGAGGAAGGAGCTGAGCTTACTCGGGTGACAGCAGGTGGCTGGGGTTCTTTGTAGGCCAGTGTCTACACACAGTTGCATAATCACACCATCGGAAACCATACACCCAGGCTCTGGAGGAGGGCAGAGAACCCAGCTTCAAACAGAGAGTGTGTTCGGGGATTGCTCTCTCAATGGGCTCAGTGAAACAGGAAGGCAATCTAGGCTTCACATGACCAGTAGAGCTTTATCGTAATAGTCCATATCCTCCTCCTAGATGCACTGTGTCCACCCTATCTCTCATCAGAGTTGACCTGGGGTGACTTCCATTTCGTCCCTCCCTCCACCAGGTCTCTGGGTTGTCGCAACACCGGTGTCTGTCCAGACAAATCTCTAGATGCCCTTAGAAGGAAGGNTTTATCGTAATAGTCCATATCCTCCTCCTAGATGCACTGTGTCCACCCTATCTCTCATCAGAGTTGACCTGGGGTGACTTCCATTTCGTCCCTCCCTCCACCAGGTCTCTGGGTTGTCGCAACACCGGTGTCTGTCCAGACAAATCTCTAGATGCCCTTAGAAGGAAGGTGCAGACCCTAGTCTAACAGGACCTTCGAGCACTGACTTTGGAGGCAAATGAGCCCAGGTGGAAGCTCTGGAAAATAACTTGCTGTCTCAGTCCAATTGCCCTCATCTATAAAATGGGGATAAAATGTTTACCCTCTAGGACTTTTCCTATAGGAAAGAATAAAAATCAGAGGGGGGAAGAAAGTAAAAATATACATACATCTCTCAGTATGATTTATGGCGAGTCATAAGCACTCAGTAAGTGGAAATTATTAATGTTGTTACCTCCAGATATTCTGTGGGGAGTCCCTGGGCAGTCGGGGTAGCAAGCACGGTGCAGTCTCTGAGCCCCGGAGGTTACAGAGATAGAGATGCCAGTCACCAGGAGTGGAAGTCTTGACTGCACTCGTGCCCAGTGAGGACCCCCACACTGCTCTCATCCTTGGGTCTCACTAAGTCCAGCAGACTGGATGCTGGCAGGCTGGGAACCTGTCTAATCTGAAAAGTTCTGGAAGAAGCCAGAAGTGTAACCAAGTGAAGTCAGAGGAGGATCAAGCAAGTCCTGTGGGTGCAGGTGGGAGGGGAGGCCAGGGTGAGGATACAGACAGCCATGAAGGGATAAGAAGACACTGCTGATCCCAGGGTGCCATCCAGCAGTGCAGCTGAACCATTGTGTACTGATCACGGGTACAGGGGAGACCCTCCATCCTATTTAGGAGAAACCTAGGAAGAAAGAGGGGCTGGGGACACTCAGGGGAGTGGGTATTCAGGGGAGTGTTATCTTCTCTCTGCTTGGTCCAGGTGGGTCCCTCCTGCACTCCCAGAACCCAGGCATAGTTAGACCCAGTTCCCCCGTACACATTGGCCAGCAGCCCCCAGCTCACATTCTACTTTGATCTTCATACTGGAAGGGGTCAATCGGCCTCCACGAGTCATGCTTCGATGTACTGGGAGCTCATAGATTTGCCAGAGTCATAGGAAGAATCCATCCCTCCACTATGGAGGTGTCTGACTGCTGCTCTGGCTGGTACCCAGTTCCTGGGTGCCTGACGGCCTCTCTTAGTCTGGCACTGCCTCTCTGCTTCTCGCGGGTAATGGCATCACTAAACCCCTCGACATAAACTTGCCTCATGAACAGCTCAAAACCGTCCTGGGGAGCTCTGCTGGGAGGCTCCCGTCCCCACACCACCTCTGTGTGCAGGGATCAATGCAGTCAACTTTATCAGGACCATCAATCCCGGCTTATTAGACAGCCACAGTTCTCCCTGCTCAGAAATGGCTCATTTTTATCTTTAGTGGAAAATGGCTTAACTTTGAACAAGAATAACAGTACAAAGGGAACTTTATGGCTTAATTTTATAGGAGAATGTGCCTCTTCTCAAAATGAGTAAGGGACCAGTCTGGTACAGTCAGGCTTTCTCATGGCGTATAAATAGGGGAAGGGTCGGTTACACCCTGGTGGCTCCTCTGACTCTCACATACCCTGGCCCTTCTCTGGAGAGGTGAGCAGAGACAGGGATAGACAGAGGCAGACACCAGAGCAGGCGGGGACAGCAGGCTCTGGGAGCAGAGGCTGTACTGGCCAGACTCCAGCAGACACAGGGGCTGGGGGAGATCATTGGCGTGTAAATACAAGAGGCATAGCCCTCAGGTAGAGGCTGCGGCTGGTTGTTGGGTAAAGTGGCCAGATTTTGGAGCAGAAGCCCTGGGCTTGGTCTGGAACAACCTTCTTCCATAGAAGCTCTTGGACGTGTGTTCTTTGCAGGACTCGGGACGCCCTGCAGGCAGGCTCCTGTCCTCAGTTCCGTGTGTGGCAGTAATGATGGTGGGTGGGACTGCAAGTATGAGGACATCTCGTCTGACATGCTGGTCTTCCTCCTTTTGCCTCTCCCCTCAGTCTTGTAAGTTCTGCTTCAATGTTGGGATGAAGATAGGAACCGGGACTACGTGTATCCATTATATGTGTGTGGGGTGCTTTGAAACAGTAGCCTCAGTTTATTCAGCACATGCTGGCTGAATGGATGCTTGCTGATGATCAGAACAGTGCCAGGCAGAGCATGCGCAGTCATGAACAAGATCCTTGCCGTCAAGAAGCTGTGATCTAGTCAGAGGATGGCCAACCATCCTGGTGTGCTTGGGATTCTCAGTGTTGAAACTGGAAGAGTCCTGGGCAGACTTGGATGAGTTGGTCATACTGCCTAGTCACTACGACAGTGGTGATTGGATATATGTGTCTTGTGGCATTTCGTGATGGCCCGGTGCTGGCTAGGAGGAAGAAGAAGTTTGCAAACTATTTCTTTAGTGAGAAGTTTTCCATTCATCACATATGAAAGGGAAGATCCTGAACTATATGGAGAAGACACCTAAGTGATCATTTCTCCTGCCTCCCTCTGTCCCTGCCTCCGTGTGGAAAGACATGGAGAGCAGGGGAGTGGCTTGCCCAGGCTCACACAGCAACTTGGGGCACAGCTGGGTCAGTGCCTGGGTGGCTTTATCCATCCCTTCTCCCCGACAATGCTCTCTCCCTATAAACTAGCCCACCTCATCTTTCTTATCCTGCCCACCCTTCACCTCTCTACTTACGGAGACCCAGGTTAAGGTGAGATGCTGTGCAGTCTGGAGAAAAAGCACCGAGGCTGATCCGGGAAGGCCTTGAGTGACTCTCCGGAGAGAAGGGAGGGAGGAAGGATTTAAGGAGCTCGGTATATTTGGCCAGGGGAGATTGCTTAGCTATAGTGCAGAGCATCTGAGAGCTGCCGGAGATGGAATGCAAGTGACTGGGGCCAAAATCCCAGTGAAGGAGAGCAGGAGAAGGAAGGACCTGCTGGTGAGAGAAGACCTGACTCTCCTTCTAGGGAGGAGGCTGATACAAAAGGGAGAGAGCTGAGATCAGAGGCATGCATGTGAAGTTCAGGCCTTATGCAGACCTGCCTCGTCTTATTGCATTTCACATTATTGGGCTTCACAGATACTAAATTTTCTACAGGTTGAAGTGTTGTGTTATCATGTGATGGTTAGCATTTTATAGCCATAAAGCATTTTTAAATTAAGGCATGTACATTGTTTTTTTTTCAGACAATGCTATCACACACAATATACTATCGTGTAATAGAAACATAATTTTAAATGTATTGAGAAACCAGAATATTCATATAACTCACTACATGGCAGTATTTGCCTTATTTCAGTGGTCTGGACTTAAACCTGCAATATCTCCGAGGTATCCATGGATAAAATAAATAAACATGTTGGTTTAATTCTGAAAACCTACTATATGCAAGACTCTGGTTTAAGGTTGGGAGCTAGCATAGTAGCAAAATAAAGTCCCTGCTCTCAGGGAAGGTCATTACAGTGGGAGGAGACAGACATGAACACACACAGGTGTGATGTACTCTCCTAGGTGTTCTGTTCTGTTCAAAAGGGATGTCATATAACAGCTGAGTTTGAAAGAGTCTTGCATGTAAAAATAGTGATCAGTAGAGTTTAGCTTGAAAAACAAATGTAACATTCCTGCTCTGTGTGGAGAAAGGTCACCAGGAGATGGATGCCAGACACGGCAGCTCAACCCATCAGGACGGCCACGGCCATTCCCGGGAGAAATTCGGCTTGCAGTGCTTATGTGGAGCTTTGAAAAAGAAAAGAGAGGAGTGGAAGGCAGCTAACCCTCAACTCTGAAAAACATTTGGGAAACACCTGAGGCTTTAGATACAGAGGCTCTGAGAACTCAGAGGAAACCCGTGGAGGTGTAGGAACAGACTAGGGTCAGTCTCATGGCTGGTGGGGCAGACAGCTTGTACTGATACAGTGACCTTATTAGAAGCTGTTCATTTACACTTTCAAAAAAGAAAAATAAAGGTCATGTGCTAGTAGTCTGACCATAGAAAGTGTTTTCTTTAACTGCAGTTAGCAAGTAGGTTGTGTGTTAATACTTTATCATTTTCCATTCCTAAGAAAAGGCCAACTGCTGGTCTTGATAACCATACGTAAGCACTAGCCAGAAGAATTATTTGACTGTTAACCCCCACCTTTTAATTGCTGTTATAACAGTACTGTTCACAACAACAACACATTTTTTGAAAGGATCTGATGAGCTTAATGGAGAAGGCAGTGGCACCCCACTCCAGTACTCTTGCCTAGAAAATCCTATGGACGGAGGAGCCTGGAAGGCTGCAGTCCATGGGGTCACTGAGGGTCAGACACGACTGAGCAACTTCACTTTCACTTTTCACTTTCATGCATTGGAGAAGGAAATGGCAACCCATTCCAGTGTTCTTGCCTGGGGAATCCCAGGGACGGGGGAGCCTGGTGGGCTGCCGTCTATGGGGTCGCACAGAGTAGGACACGACGGAAGTGACTTAGCAGCAGCAAAGGAGCTTAAGGAGACATCCCAGCCTTCCTCCGTCATTCAGCCTTTCCCCCTCGTCCTCCTCATCTCTTCCTCCCTTCACTGCAGCTACCTGAGCTGCCTCCCTCCATCACCTCCTCTCTGGTCGCAACACTGTCCCCTCGGCCCCCTGGGCCTTTGCACCTGTGGTGTGCCAGGTGAGTTTCTGATCCAACCTCTCTCCCTCATAGAGCCCTTCCCTGACCACTCCTTCTAGAACAGCTGCCAGGGCACCACACTGTCCTCTAACACCACATTACTTTTCATTTCAGCGCTTGTATGAAGTTGTATCACTTGTTTGCTGCCATGTTTGCCTGTTTCCCACTTCAGAGTGCAAGTTCCATGAGGACAGGCACTTTGTCCTTGTTGTTTTAATCCTGAATGCAATACCCACCTAATGGAAAAAAACTCAGTATATTCCATTAAATGCAAGAATGATGAATTCTACACCAATCTGTTACCCTGATGGCTTTACTCACATCCTAAGTAAGTAGGAGATTTGGATGAAACCTCGGTTCTTTCTCTTCGCCCATTCATTTTTTTTTTTCGTGAGAGAAAAGGAGAGCTGGAAACAGAATGAGAAGTTTCTATAAATTTCTGGTAACCATAGAGATCGTGATTTTAGTTTATTAATCTCCTGCACTTAAGCAGGCTGGGGCCCCGCTGTGATTTCTCCAAAATTGCTCAGCGCTGGCTATCCTGCAGCCTTCCTCATTAAGGAAGAGCAGGCCCATCCCTGTCTTGCAGCACTTTAATTACAATGAGCAGAAGCCCCGTGCTATTACGCTCATTACTGCATTATTATGCTCACCTGACTGTACCTCCCGCTTTGGAGCAGTGCAACACGGGTGCCAGCCCGGAGCCGCTGGAACCTCTGGTGGCCCATAGTAGGAGCAGGCAGCCTCCACTCTGAGCCGAGGACCGAGGAAAGGGCCACAACTGCTGCTCTCTCCTCTCATTCAGCTGTCCTGAAGATGGGAGCTTGGTGCCCCCCGGAGCAGTATTTAGTGTCAGCCAGAGAAGGGCACCAGCAGTGGTCTCCCATCTACAAAGTCAGTGCTTACGGGAGAAGGAATTGACGTGCCCTCGGGAGCCGTGACACTCCTTATTGTCTGGCCTCGTGATGAGTCTAATTTTAGGGTCTCACACTCCTCTTCCCATGGAGAGCGGCATGCAGACTTTAGTGATTTTGCCTCACGTCCTTTGGATAAGGGACCTCCAGATAGACCTCCAGATGGGTTTCAATGGAGCTAGGGAGGCAATGGGACAGTTGGGGGCAGTTTCTCACCTGACCACTTCTCCTTGAAGGGAGAGCCTTGGTGTAGAAGTAAGAAGACCAGAGTTGAGGTTTCATCTTGGCAGCTGACACACGGTGGGGACCTAGCCTCTCGGAGCCTTAGCATCTTCATCTGTGAAATGAGGTCCAAATTGTCCTTCCATTTCTCTATCATGTTGAGACTCTGCCTCTGGTTTCCACCTGGTTCTGGAGGCTGGATCCATAAGGTGAAAGAGCCGTAAGAGAGGCTCTAGACAGCATTCCTTCTGGAGTGAGGAAAAGTGGATTCTGGCAGGAGGAGTCTCTGGAAGCAGAGACTCCTGAAGCAGGTCATCTAAGGTCTGGCCTCATTTAAGCACTGGCTGTCATTTTGGAAAAGCTAAGGTTTTCTTTTGGTTGCATTTCCCATCCTATTGGATTCAGAAATACAGTGTCATTCTCCAGTGAACATTTGGTGACAGCCTGCTGGGCTCCAGGCCCTGTACTAGGGTCCAGTGACACAACTGTTCATCTGGGAGAGTTGTTGACAAATTCAGACTCTGTAGTGGGGCAGACGGGTTTCAGCGGCCGAGGGCCTGATGCTGTACACTTTGTGATTATCTCAAGTGTATCAGAGAGAAGACCCCGGGGGAGAATATGGACTCCTGAGCTTTCCAGCAAAGCTGGAGCCAAGACATGGGCGGGCCAGCACCTGGGGCGGCCGGGTCAGTGACGGATCTAAGAGCCTGGCTGTTCCGCTTTCCAGGTGCCGCAACCTCTCGTTCCCCGACAGCCTCCCAGAGGTGAGCATCGTGTTCATCTTTGTCAACGAAGCGCTCTCCGTGCTGCTGCGCTCCATCCACTCGGCCATCGAGCGCACCCCTCCGCACCTGCTCAAGGAGATCATCCTGGTGGACGACTACAGCAGTAACGGTGAGTGCCCGGCTCCCTGTCCTGCACGGGCGTCTCAGCCTACGCGCAGGGTTCGCATTTTCTCCAGGCTCTCCGTGGCTCTTCCTTCTCTGGGGTGTTGCCTCCGAGAGGAGAGGTTCACGACGGTTACCACCCTGGAAGGTTCAGTCCTTAGTTGCGCTCTCTTCACGTTCTGGAGGGGCCTGGTCCCCAAGCTTTTCCTCGTTGCCTGTCAACTCTCTGCCTCAACATCCTAGCGCAATATGATGAGATAAATAGTCATGACCCCTACGCCCTCCACAAACACAGCGAGCCTTTCCAGTGACTCTTTTCTGCGAAGCATCATTCCACTTTGCTCTGCGCCTTGGCCTTGGCCTGGAAGATTTTTCATTGACGTTGTCCTAGCAGTGGGGGTGGCGATGGTGGAAGTGTTGAAGGTGCTGGTGGTGGTCATGGTGGTGTTGACGGTGGGAGATATAAACTGCAATGGCGGTAGCAGAGCTGCTGAAAGTCCAGCTTCTTTTCTGCGTCCCCTGCTCCACCTTCTGTCTGACCTGAGCAAAGCCCCAGGCGACCTGCAATCCCTTGTGGAAGCCCTCACAGCACGTCTCCCTTTCTCCAGCTACCACCAGGTACCTCTTTCCCTTGGTATATATTCCATGACTTCTGATTCTTCCCTTGTATACCGTCTGCATAATATTTTCCAAACTTAGAGGCCACACACTGAGACAGTTTGAGAACCACTTCTCCCGACAGGAGCTTTAATATGAATGCGCTATAGAAAATACAACCTGGTCACAGGAGCACAGTCATTGGGCTTGTGTTATCTTTAGCATTTTCTCTGATGTCAGGTAGTAAGTTTCCCAGTGAATCCGTTGCTGTAATGAGAAGTTCAGATGAGCAATTTGTATTTTGTTATCAATTAAAGCTGAAACGTATCAGATAATTGAAATATCTTTAATCTCTCTAAGCAAATTTTCTGTTTCATTTTATTATCATGCAGTAAGAAGTGTAGTGTACTGTAGCGAGAAGGGACTTTTAGAGCTTTCTGAAGGGCAGTGCTTAGGCATCACATGACTCTCGTTGTTCCGTGGCTGTGAAGGAAGGAAAAGGCGCCTCGGATGGCAGCCGATGGGCAGAGGAGGCTTAAAGGTGGTGGCCTGCTGTGAGGGAGACCTCCAGTAGGGAGACCTGCCTCTGCAGCTACCTGCCTGGTTCCAAGGAGTGGATGCTGAGGCAGGCCCCGCTCCCCAGTGGCTACACTGCAATTGTGTGACTAGCCTGCCCGTGAACCCTGTCTTGCTCCAGCAAGGCCAGCTGTCCTCCTGGCCTCTTACATTGTCAGGAGGCAAGGGAAGGAAAAGCCGTTCTTCCAAGGGTGGTGGTGTCCCCCAAGCAAGAGGGATCCCCAGGCTCCACCCCACCCTACCTCCTCTCACCACAAAAGAGAGAACAGAGCATCAAGAAGAAGGAAGTCTTGGGGTCTTTCATTTCATTCCCATGGTAAAAACTTTATTGTGACCTGAAGGATGCTGTTTTGTCATTAATTCAGGTGGGAAAGGGGGGGGGAACTGAGATGGAGACATTTAGATAAGGAAAGTGAGCCACATATAGAGGGTTTCATATTTGAATTTAAATGATTTGGACTTAATTTTCTAAGTGGTGACAACCATATTTTGGTAAGAGGAGTGATACAGTCAGGACTGGGCAGTGAAGGGCTTTGGATGTGTTTTATATCATTGGTTGGAGAAAGAGACATCTTGAAGAAGGGAACCAGATGCACTCTAATTGCAGCCATATAGCAAGAAATTAAAGGGCCTGGAGTTGTGTTGGGTGTGGGGACTGAGGGCGAGATATGAGCCTGAGAGTTTTTATAAAGGAAGCATCTGTTGGATCTCTTGACTGAGAGAAGGCCAAAGGAGGGCTGGTAAATGATGACTCAGTCTCAAACCAGGGTGATTTAGAGGATGGTGGTCATTCCCAGGATAGGGGGCAGGAGGAAGGGTGGGTGGGTTCTTCATCAGATCAGAGATGGGGGTCTTTTAAACCCAAAGCTCTGGGAAATATTGAGTTGATGGCATAGTTAAGTACCTTGACTTGGTGATGATTACACAAGGCCACACTTGACAAAATTGCACAGAACTACAAACACACACCCAGAGGAGTGCACATATTACTGAAAAGACACACCCAGAGGAGTGCACATATTAGTGAAAACACACACTCAGAGGAGTGCACATATTACTGAAAAGACACACCCAGAGGAGTGCACATATTACTGAAAAGACCTGGAGAAGCTTTGTGGTTTTGGTAATGTCAGTGTCCTCATTTTGATATCATACTATAGCTGTGTAAGATGTTAACGTTGGGGGAGGCTGGGTGAAAGGTGCATGGGATCTCCTTGTGTACTTCTGTGTTCTTTCCTGTGCGTCTGTAATTACTTCAAAATACAAATCAAGCAAGAGCCTTCCCAGAAGATTCTAACCCAGTAAGTGTGTGATGGACTCTGACCATCTCTGCTTTTAAGAGCATCCTTGATGACTCTGTTACACAGCTCTGGTTTAGAATTTCTGGTTTAATGAACAGGATGCATGTGTTGAGTTCCAGCGCATGATGTGAAGGGAAAGAACTCCGAAGTCTGAAGTCATGGGTTCCAGGACCCTCTCCATTATGGGTGCGTGACCCCAGAAACTTTCCTCAGCCTCTCAGAGTCTCAGTTTCTCCCTCTGTAAACCGGGGTGGTTATCCTCCCTTGCTTACCTCACTTGCCTGACATGGTCAAAGATCTCACTGTGAGTTGAGGAATGAGATCCATCGTCATTACCATCAGCAATTCATCATTACCCCTCCCCAGGCCCCACCTCCGTTCCCAGGAGACTGCGTCACAGCTGGCCAACCGCACACTGGAGCCTGATAAGAAAGTATGGGGACACGAATGGGGAGTCTTGTACACACATTAATTACAGCCTTTGGTTGGGAGGAAAGGATGGAAAACTGAAGAGGGGAGAACAAAAGAAATAGAAGTTTGAGAGGATGCCGAGGATAAGGTGTTTAGGAGTCAGGAGGAAGAGGTTAGNCTGGTACCCATAGCTCCATTGATTTGTTCCTCCCTGGCCCCTGTACTATGACTGCCAGTGGCCGCCCCTGGCTTAGATGCTTTTCCACTGAGCCCCTGACCTGTGATAGAGATGTGTGACCTAGCTCACTTTGTGGGTTCCTCCCCTACCTAGATGAGCTTCCCTTACGGGGCACTGGGCAGCTTGAAGCAAGCTAAAATGCAAATCTAGCCCGAAAATATAGTCCCAAGGTCCTCATTTTACTGGAGGAAAAACTGAGATCCAGAGCAATGTCACACATCTGATCACTGGCATAGCCAGAGAGTGACCCCGCTTAGCGCTTTGCTGATGGTAGTCACCCATTCATTCAACAAATGTTCAAGGAGCGTGAGGCATCACACTCAGCACCAATGATTTGAGGACAGAGGAGGAACAGTTTCCACTCCCAGAGATCTCCCAGCCTAGGGCAGCTGAAAACCACAGACAAACAGCCATTACGCACAATGTCAAAATGTTTAAGTGCCACCAGTCACAAGTGAAGGGGAGAGTGCTGAGGGAGACCAGGGAGAGGTCTCAGTCATTCTGGGAAGCCTTCCGGAAGAANCGTGAGGCATCACACTCAGCACCAATGATTTGAGGACAGAGGAGGAACAGTTTCCACTCCCAGAGATCTCCCAGCCTAGGGCAGCTGAAAACCACAGACAAACAGCCATTACGCACAATGTCAAAATGTTTAAGTGCCACCAGTCACAAGTGAAGGGGAGAGTGCTGAGGGAGACCAGGGAGAGGTCTCAGTCATTCTGGGAAGCCTTCCGGAAGAACTGGCATTTGAGCTGGGCCTTGGAGACAGAATGGGATTGAGGGGGGAAAGACAGGCTGCCTTTTTTTCTGTGTCACTCTAATTAGACTTTATGGAGGAGGAAATGGCAACCCACTCCAGTATTCTTGCCCGGGAAATCCCGTGGACAGAGGAACCTGGTGGGCTACAGTCCATGGGTTTGTGTCCATGAGTCGGACACAACTTAGCGACTAAACAGCAACAACTGGACTTTATGGAAGGCATCAGCCCCATCACGTATTGGGCACCCGATTTGATCCAAGCAGTGTGCTAGGTACCTGTCGCGCTGTATTCTTTAGTTTTTCCAGTAGTTTTACCCACTTTATAGATGAGGAAACCGAGACTCAGTAGTTACTTAGCTCTGAATGAAGGTTTCCTCTTTGAGTCCTTCTCTCTTTCCCACAAGGCCTCGCACAGTGCCTTGTGCCCACCAGGACTCTGGTGATTTGCTAGTGGACCTGATGACTGAATGAAAATGGAGACAGAAGTGGGGGCAGAGCATTTGCAAAGCCAGAGGGAAGGCAGCATCCTGCTTCCTTAGACAACACGGNAAAAAAAATTTTTTTTTTTCCCTAGGGACTGCCTTGCTTGTCTGCTCAAGCCCACAGATACTTATTCCTGTTCTGCTCCGAAACTCATTCACATGCATTCATTCGGCAAACCGAGCACCAGGCTCTAAGCTTGGCACGGGGGAGGCAATGGCGAACCAGATGTGTTTCCCTCCTTCAGGCGAGTTCTAGTCTGAGGATGGAAGCAACCAGTACATACAGCCTATGGCTCTCTTTTGACACTGATGCAAAAATGAGATTCTCATTTCTAGCTGTTTTTAAAAGCCCATACCTCAGGAGCTCTAGATGTAAGTTGAATTTTAGGGAGAAAGGGTCTGAACAGAAAGAAACCAGGGACATGTGAGATCAGTGGGCAAGAAGGCTGAGTCGAGGAGCACTGATGGAAGGCTGGTTTATGAGATAGCACACAGTTGCCTTTTGACCCCGCCTGTGCTGCTGGAGTGGGGGCTTGATTTTTCATCTAACCAAGTGGGGCACTGCCTGGTACCCATAGCTCCATTGATTTGTTCCTCCCTGGCCCCTGTACTATGACTGCCAGTGGCCGCCCCTGGCTTAGATGCTTTTCCACTGAGCCCCTGACCTGTGATAGAGATGTGTGACCTAGCTCACTTTGTGGGTTCCTCCCCTACCTAGATAAGCTTCCCTTACGGGGCACTGGGCAGCTTGAAGCAAGCTAAAATGCAAATCTAGCCCGAAAATGTAGTCCAAGGTCCTCATTTTACTGGAGGAAAAACTGAGATCCAGAGCAATGTCACACATGTGATCACTGGCATAGCCAGAGAGTGACCCCGCTCAGTGCTTTGCTGATGGTAGTCACCCATTCATTCAACAAATGTTCAGGGAGTGTGAGGCATCACACTCAGCACCAATGATTTGAGGACAGAGGAGGAACAGTTTCCACTCCTAGAGATATCCCAGCCTAGGGCAGCTGAAAACCACAGACAAACAGCCATTACGCACAATGTCAAAATGTTTAAGTGCCACCGGTCACAGGTGAAGGGGAGAGTGCTGGGGGAGACCAGGGAGAGGTCTCAGTCATTCTGGGAAGCCTTCCGGAAGAACTGGCATTTGAGCTGGGCCTTGGAGACAGAATGGGATTGAGGGGGCAAAGACAGGCTGCCTTTTTTTCTGTGTCTCTCTAATTAGACTTTATCGAGGAGGAAATGGCAACCCACTCCAGTATTCTTGCCCGGGAAATCCCGNAGGGAGACCAGGGAGAGGTCTCAGTCATTCTGGGAAGCCTTCCGGAAGAACTGGCATTTGAGCTGGGCCTTGGAGACAGAATGGGATTGAGGGGGCAAAGACAGGCTGCCTTTTTTTCTGTGTCACTCTAATTAGACTTTATGGAGGAGGAAATGGCAACCCACTCCAGTATTCTTGCCCGGGAAATCCCGTGGACAGAGGAACCTGGTGGGCTACAGTCCATGGGTTTGTGTCCATGAGTCGGACACAACTTAGCGACTAAACAGCAACAACTGGACTTTATGGAAGGCACCAGCCCCATCACGTATTGGGCACCCGGTTTGATCCAAGCAGTGTGCTAGGTACCTGTCGCGCTGTATTCTTTAGTTTTTCCAGTATTTTTACCCACTTTATAGATGAGGAAACTGAGACTCAGTAGTTACTTAGCTCTGAATGAAAGTTTCCTCTTTGAGTCCTTCTCTCTTTCCCACAAGGCCTCGCACAGTGCCTTGTGCCCACCAGGATTCTGGTGATTTGCTAGTGGACCTGATGACTGAATGAAAATGGAGACAGAAGTGGGGGCAGAGCATTTGCAAAGCCAGAGGGAAGGCAGCATCCTGCTTCCTTAGACAACACGGGGCTAGGAGCTATTTAGGATTTCGGTCATCAGAATAAATGTTTTCCCCTTTCATATATACACCCTCCCTCCAGGCTGGTAGGTTCTTAGCCTAGGCAGATGCTATGCCATCAGAGCTACCGTTTGTTTCTAAGCATCTTTGATGTGTTACTTTGTTCAATTGAAAGAACAACTAAATGAGGTAGGTATTGTGTTGTTTTTTAAAATTTATTTTTAATTGAAGGATAATTGCTTTATAATATTGTGTTGGTTTCTGCCGTACAACAACTGTGAATTAGCCACAGATATACATATATCCCTTCCCTCCTGAGCCTCCCACCCACCTCCCACCCCATCACACCCCTCCAGGTTGTCGCAGAGCACCAGGCTGAGCTCTCTGTTTATACAGCTGTCCCCCCACCCCCACCCCGCTGTCTGTTTTGCATGCGGTAGCCGTCTATGGGGCCGCACAGAGTTGGACACGACTGAAGCAACTTAGCAGCAGCAGCAGCAGTGTGCGTGTTTCCGTGCTACTCTCCCAGCTCGCCCCACCCGCTTCTTCCCCCGCTGTCCCTCTAGTCCTGCCCTGCACATAGGTTCATCAGTACCATTTTTCTAGATTCCATGCATATGTGTCGTGCCGTGTGCTCGGTCATGTCAGACTCTTTGTGACCCCTCAGGCTCCTTTGTTCGTGGAATTTTCCAGGCAAGAGTACTGGAATGGGTTGCCATTTCCTACTCCGGAGGATCTTCCTGACCCAGGAATCAAACCTGTATCTCCACACTGCAGGCACATTCGTTACCCATTGAGCCATCGGAGCTTCGTGATATCTTTCTCTTCCTGACTTGCTTCGCTCTGTATAACAGGCTCTAGGCTTATCCACCTCACTAGAACTGGCTTAAGTTTGTTCCTTTTCATGGCTGAGTAATATCCCGTTGTGTATATGTACTACAACTTCTTTATCCATTCATCTATTGATGGACATCTAGGCTGCTTCCACGTCTTGGCTACTGTAAATAATGCTGCCATGAACAGTGGTAGACTGTCTTTTTCAATTATGATTTTCTCAGGGTATATGCCCAGTAGTGGGATTGCTGGGTCGAATGGTAGTTTTAGTCCTAGTTTGTTAAGGAATCTCCATACTGTTCTCTGTAGTGGCTGTATAAATTTATATTCCCACCAACAGTGCAAGAGGCTTCCCTTTTCCCCACACCCTCTCCAGCATTTATTGCTTGTGGATTGTTTGATGACGACCATTCCGACTGATGTGAAGCGATACCTCTTTGTAGTTTTGATTTGTATTTCTCTAATGAGAGATGTTAAGCCCCTTTCCATGTGTTTATTGGCCATCTGTATGTCTTCTTTGGAGAAATGTCTGTTTAGCTCTTCTGCTCATTTCACAGATCAGAGCATCAAGGCTTGGAAAAGCTACAGATTACACAGCTAAGAAAGGCAGAGCCAACATCTGAACCCAAGTTGTATCTGGCTGTAGAACCTGAGCATTTAACCTTGTCACTGTATTCAGGGATCCTAAACTCAGTTATCAAGGCTGGGTAGATAACGTGAATGGCAGAGGTGAGGCAATGAGGACTGGTGGGGACTGTGGTGAACAAGAGAATGAGCCCAAGTTCAGCTCAGAGAGGCAGCCAGTGTTGGGTGCAGCCTATTCCTAGCCTGCAAGACCTGCTGACTTTTTTTCCAAGTTGGGAATAATACTTTCATGTTTGGTGGGCTGAACAAGCCGCGTGGGCAGGTCAGATATGGTTGTATCTGGCTGTCTACAGCCTGATCATGTTGCCTGCCAGTCTGAGAAATAGAAGCTTCTCTAGAGGTGCTCTTTAACTCAGACATCCTTACTGAGAACCTCATCTCACATTCACTCCCTCTCGCATTTGCTGGTTCCCACATCTCAGAAAGCAGCCAGTCCAGGTAGGCTGACTTAGACACGTCTTTGTACAATTTCCCTTCATCGCAGGCACAATTTAAGAAATTCACAATGCACAGGCCACACGGGTGAGTTTCACTGATTCAGGGAGGCCCCTTCTGGGCTGATGGACCTTTTCAGAAAAGCATATGATCATGCAATCAAATCATAGATTTTGTTCCTAGGTGATGGACTTGAATGCCATTCTTGGTGACATCCTTGCATCTTGAGACCTTGGACGCAACTTGCATTAGGTACCCTGGGACAGGCCAGTAGTGGGGGACAGGAGTGACCAGCACCCGGAAAGCTGACTAAGTCTAAGAGGAGCCAGATAGTGTGACAGTCATTTGGAGAGTGTGTCAGTCAGATCAGGGTCATCTTAGCAGGACTCTCTCAGGGCGGGAAATGGGCGAGGAAATAAGGGAGGGAGGCGGGAGCACAGCCCCACCCGTGGGCCTTCCCCTGGGTGTGGGGGGCTGTGGTTTGGATTTGCCACAGCTCACCAGCACTCACAGGCAGGCTTGATTCTCTCCCACCACACTACTTCCATTTCTCGCATAGCCTGCAGCCTGCAACCCCGAGGGAGTGTCTTGGAGTGTGTTTGTGGTCCGTGGGTTGATACTGTTCTGGTTGCCATCTGGGAGTGAGTAACCACAGCATTTTGAAGCTGAATAAGACCCAGGGGGAAAAGAGCCTAGGCCTACTATTTGTCTCATTGGGGAAAGAAGTGTGGAGCTTTACAAACTCGAATCTTTAAACCCTTCCTCACCCAGTGAATTTAATGGCTGACAAAAATGAATTAGAAATTAGATCAAGGCTCAGCACTACCATGGGTTCTGAGCCAAATGGAAATTAACAAAAGCATCTTCAGCAGGGTTAATGGTGAAGGCAGGCTTCCTGCCTTGGCAGAATGTCCTGACTCGGGTCTCAGAGGGAGTTGATCGAAGGATCCTGTGGATGAGATCAGGAGGTCCAGAGAGAGTTCTCTACCCAGACAGTGGGGAGGAATTGACTTGTCATTAATTGATGCTCACAGATGGGACAGAAAATTCCAGGGGTGCAGGGAATGCCAGACCGGCTGCCAGTGGTGCCATTGCCTTCTACACCTGCCCCATAGTGCTGAGATGCTGAAGAAAGGAACATTTTCCCCACTTTGAAAGAAGTTCCTGGTTAAGTCCCGTAGACGGAGTGTCTGCAAGCTTGTCTGTGTTGTCAAATTTCGTTTGGCTTAAAACGTGAGAACGAACGCAGAGAATCAAAGAAAACAAGATGGTTTGCTGAGTGCTCCTGCCCGGAGCTGCTCAGGCATGAAGCTGGGGCATTGCCTGAACTGATTGTGTTTTCTCTGAAAAAACATCCAAGGTTGTCGTTTAATCTCTGTGGAGTGAGTCCCCATGATCTTAGAAGCCCAGTTGCTGTCCTCTGAACCTACGTGCTCCACATTCCTACATGGATCAGTCCAGCAGTGGGTGAGGTTACTCCTCCCTGAATTCCTGAATTCTTCGTGGCAGGAGAAAACCACTCCCATCCTCCCACTTCCCAGTTATTGGGTTTCCACATTATACCAGGTGCACCCATGGGGGAGGGAGGGAAGGAGAAGAGGGAGAGAGAAGTGGGGGAGGTGGAGTGTATGGGTAGATGAATTGATGGATGGGTGAGTAAGTGGGTGGATACACAGGTGGGTGAGTGGAAGGTGGATAGGAAGATGGATGGATGGAATTGATGTTTTCCATTTTGCGACACGGGTATTCTATGCCCATTTTAGGGATGGGAGGAATCGAGGGTCAGAGGAGACAGTGGGTCGCCACGGCCCTCCCTGTACGATGGTGGCAGGAGGAGGGCTTAAGCCCACAGTTTTCAGCTCCAAGTCTGGTGTGTCCCCCTTCTCTTTTCCTATGTTGCTCTCCAGGCTTGCTTGTTTGTTTGTTTGTTTTTGTATAGACGGCCTTCCTTATGCCTAGAGACAGACCCATATGGACTTGGACCAATTGCTTGTACAAACAGGTGGCCAGAAGGAGATTCTTTTCTTTTTTTTTTTTTTTTTTTCATTCAGCAAATATTATTGATCACTGTGTAGGCAGAGTTCCAAGATGGAGCCCCGAGACTCCTGGCCTCTGGTGTGGACTCTAGTTGTTCAATCAAACACTCATCTGGATATTGCTGTGAAGGAATTTTTGCCGATGTAATTAATGTTCACAGTTGGTTGGGTGGGTCTGACCTGAGTATTAATACAAGAGCCCTTTAAAAAGCAGAGTTTCCTCTGGCTGATTGCAGAAAGGGAAGTCATAGAGATGCCTTCTGGAGACCTGAAACACTGGTGGATTTTAAATGGGGGAGAAGTATGATCTGACTGATATTTTTGGAAGATCTCTCTGACTAGTCTGTAGTCTGTGGTGAAGAGTTTGAGATACAAATGGAAGGAAGCAGACGAATCATTTACGAGGCTATTGCAATACATTCTTGTATCGCAATACAAGATGACATTCAAGTTTCTGGTTTGCATAATGGTGCTGCTTACTGAGATGGGAAAGCAGAGAAGAGAAGAACAGGTTTGGAGAGAATCTAGACCAGGTGCTGAAGTTTGGATATGCTGGATGTGAGACGCCTTTGAGACATTCAAAGAAAGACCTTAGGTAGTTATTGGGACACAGAGGCACCACTGAGTGGGGCCGATATCCAGGCTCGAGGAGGTCAGGACCGGGTGACCTGTCTTGGTGCCAGAGCTGGCGCCATGCTCACTCCCTTGAAGAGAGGCAGAATCCCCGGGCTACACAGGAAGGCTTCAAAGATCAGGGCCCAGACCTTGAGAGTAGCCTTTCCGCCTGGAGCCCCTGCTCCCATGCCAAGCCCGGGGTGCAGCCACACACCCAGAGTGGGGCATTCTGGGAAGGGGTGGCTCTGGCATGAAGCTGACATTCCAACAAGTTACTTCCGTTGTTCTGGGCTAATAATAAGGGGCACTAAGCACCAAATTATATAAACCTAAAACTGCAGTCTAATGCTGTTAAGGGGCCTCAGGGAGCCTGGGAAGGATGAGCATGAACAAGGAATCATCTGTAGGATGATCAAATCCCTGATTAAATCACCTCCCAGGGTCAGTGGCCTCTAGAGAAAGTGGGGAACACCTCCGAATACTAATAGGGCATCTGGAACTCTGGAAGGATGTTTGACGGGGCCACCTCTTCCTTCTCTGGGGCTGCTCAGTGCAGGATGGGCTGGCATGAAGAGAGGGCCCCACAGGGAGCTCAGCACAGGGCTCAGGCATGTAGCAGCAGCCTACAGAGGGCTTAAGTCTTGTGTGGCAGGCCTGGCCCCAGCTTCTTCAGCTTTGCCTTGGAAGGGATGTTCCCTAGGGATCAGACCCTGAGACACAGATTCAGTAGAAAGTAGTTTATTTGGGAAGTTCAAGATACACCAGCAGAGTGGGGAGTGTTAAGGAAGGGAAGCAGCTAAAAAAAAGAGCATGTTATCAGGTCAAGCACCACAGTGGGCAAGTGGAGCTGAAACCTCCAGGGGAAATGGTATAAAACATGCCCACAAATGATCGACCCTGAGAGGTGAGGGAGCTGGGGTATTTATATGCCAGCTCCCTTGAGTCACCAGTTCAGGCAGCTCTCGGGGCTGTTAGTCTCTAGTGCTCCAGCCCCCCGTGTGCTGGGGCAGAGCAGGCCACTCTGTGAGTAAAGCCCTGGGGTCAATATTCTGGCACTTAGACACGAGGGTGAGAGGAGCACTGGAAAAGGATGACTCTTCAAGGATACGGCTGGGGCATCCATAGCATCCGCCACAAGGGCCATGATGCATATATTCTGATACTTTTAAAAGCTGCATTTCTAAAAGCCTGTGATGTTGACTCCGAATCCTCACTGACCAAGCTGCAAGGCATGCTGGGACCTCTGCGACAGGTGAAGCTACCATCCAGGTCAAGCGAAACTAGGGTGANCATCCATAGCATCCGCCACAAGGGCCATGATGCATATATTCTGATACTTTTAAAAGCTGCATTTCTAAAAGCCTGTGATGTTGACTCCGAATCCTCACTGACCAAGCTGCAAGGCATGCTGGGACCTCTGCGACAGGTGAAGCTACCATCCAGGTCAAGCGAAACTAGGGTGAGAGCATTTCCTGCCCTGTGAGGTTGACCTGCTACCCATCGGCAGAACCACTGTGCATCAAGACCCATTTCATTTTGTGTCTCTGTCCAGCAAATCTGTCCGATGGACAGAACCCCTGCAGGAAAGCTTAACTTGCGAGTGATATTGACTAACTTACAGGGCTTTCTAAGTGGTGCTAGTACCTGCCTGCCAATGCAGGAGGCACAGGAGATCCCTGGGTGGGGAAGATGCCCTAGAGGAAGAGATGGCAACCCACTCCAGTGTGCTTGCCTGAAGAATCCCATGGAGAGAGGAGCCTGGTGTCCTATAGCCCATGGCGTCACAAAGAGTTGGGCATGACTGAAGTGACTTAGCACGCACACAGACTAACTTAGACTGGGGTAGGGATCAGAGATTCCCAGCTTCAGGAGTTTTGAAGCACAATCCAAGCCAAGTCTGGGAGAAAAGGGTCAGGAGAAGTCTCTGGGGAAAACTGGCAAATTCTAGCAGGGGTCAGGCCCTGGCCAAGGAGGTTCTCAGGTGAGTTCCTAGAGTACAAACCAGAAAACTGAGGTGGAAGCCCACTTGTGAGGTCTGGGTATGCTTGGGGTGAAGCAGGAAGGAAGCTGCAGCTTGACTGGCAAGAGGTCCTGAGGGCGCTCCCTCAGCATCTGAAAGACCAGGCTGAAGCTGAGGTCTGTGTTGTGGATGCTATTGGCGTCCCACCCAGAGCCCCTTTACCGGCCAGTCCACCTGTCCCCCGGGGACTGTGAGGGTCCTATCCCTTGGAGATTGCCCTCTCTGTTGAGAGCTGCCTCAGCCAGAAATGCCTGGGAGGTTATGCTCATCCTCGGGATGGCCCAGAACTAGTGTCTGATTGATATGGGGGTCTAAAACCCCACCCCTCACTGCAAGAGGGGACAGCTCTGATCCTGGCCTTCTGCTGAAGGCAGATGTTTGCCCAGCTTCTTCCCCTGCCCTAAGCTGCTCTCCTCACTCCCCCAGGGAAATTATTTGGGAGCTGGCACTCAGGTAAACACCCACTCAAGGATCCCCATCTCAGGCTCTACTTTTAGAGAACTTCATCTAAGACTTCCGGATATGTGAGACGGGGCAGGAGTAACAAGTCGGGTGCGCACATGGTCAGCTTGAGAAGGGTGGCCAACCCTCCCAAAGTGTCAGGGGTTTTCCATGCTAACCTGGCTCCTTCTGACTAACTAGGATGGTTGCCCGATGGATCAATGTCTTAACTGACCCATGGAGTGAACTGAGTTCCCCATGTGAGCCCCGAGCTATGTTAGACTCAATGGGGACCAAAAAGGAACGCAAAAGAGTGTCTTCAGTGAAGTTCAACTAAGCGAGGATTTTATTTCCACAAACCTTTCCCCCTGTTGTGAGGATTTCACTTCTTGTATATTCAAGTCACTCCCTGTGAGTAGATATCAGGGTAGATAAATGGAAACTGGAAGTTGGGACAAGGAAGAAGGAGATAAGGCAAAAGACAAAGAGGGTGAAGGGTTTTTGGCAATATGACCTTGGGGAGAGATGAAGAAAACTGAGGCAAAAAAAAAAAAAAAAGCCCAGGCCCTCATCACATGCAGGCTCTCCTGGGAGGAGCAGCCAGACAGTCAGAGGGTCCTGCCACTTCCAACACGCCCCACCCCAGCGGGAAGCTGTTGAGGAGGGTGCCGCCTGCATAACTCCTGTGTACAAGGAGGAGAGCTTGAGAAACACAGCGTTTCAGAGCGGCCACCAGCCTGGGTTAAATAAGCATCACTCAGACCTTTATATCTAAAACATCAAGTGCTGCTGCATTTCTGGAGTGATGGTAACACAGGAGGCCAGAGCCACCAGCTCTGAGTCATACAACTAAACAGATCGTGATTGTTTAACTGGAGCTCCAGGCACACTCTGTGCATATTCTCTGCCGCAAAGCAAAACAAACTTTCATGCGTGTCATTGAAAACTGCAGGGGAGAGAAATCTGGGGAAAGTTTTAGCGAGCAGAGATTGGTAAATAGAAATTAATTATATTATACAGGGTCAGTGATTACTCATTTAAAACATGTAAAACTTCCACTGATAGTCTCTTTATTTCATTTGGCATCTTTATTTTGTGAGTATGATGAAGGTGAAAATGTGAGTTAGGGCTTTCAGAGGTTCAGTTCTGAGCTCACTTCTCCATCTTCCTGTTTTCCATATGGATCTTTCGTCCCCTGACTACGAGATCAAATCTGTACTCACTTAGCTTGCAGGGTCCTGGCAGGAAGCAGGTGGCACTCTCAAGCTGGGGAATCTGAGGAGAGTTTAATAACAGAGATTATTCACGAAAATGTGAGCAGGGTGTAGGGAAGCCACAGAGGGCAGGGCAAGACCTTGGGGCTGGACAGTGGTCCCTCCCAGTGCAAGTCCAAGAGGGGATCCCCACAGGGAAATACTGGAAGAATGCTTGCCTTCCCTCTGGTCTCCCCACAGGTCAGCCCCTGGGGCACAGAGAAGACTCAGGGAGGTAGGGGAGAGGATGCAGGTGGTCCCAGCTCACAATGCCTCTGGACCTCACCCTCCTGATACAAGTGGCTTCAGGTTTAGCTTCTGGCTGCTTGGATGGAGTGTGTTGGTTGTGTGCCTGTCTGCATGTGTTGCTCTGTTTGCAGGAGGGATTGAGAGGACCTCTGGCAAAGACTAGAGACTCATGGGCTGTCAGCCCCCAGAGATTTATGGTAGGAGGACCTGCTTAGTCCAGTGCCTTTACTTTTCAGATAAGGAACGGAAGAGAGGGGAAGTGCCTTGTTCAAGGTCACACAGTGATTTAGGGACAAAGCTAGAATCCAGGTCAGTGCTGGATAAAATGCAGGATCTGGTGGGGTAACTGTCTTAGGGAAGAGCTGAGATCTGAGATTTCTGGGTGTAGCTGCCTCTGTTGACAGGGAGAGTGCAGAGCTGGGGTGGGCATGGGCAAAGAGGGGTCTGGGGTGCCCCAGGGACCTTGTCAGCTCATTAATGCCAACATGGAGACAGAGGGCTGCTGAGGCCCACAACTGTGGCCAGGTTTCCCCTGAGCTTTTTCTAGGCCTTGTCCTTTAGCCAGACCAGACTATGAGGAAAGGCTCTGCAGCCCACCTAGCCTACCTTTGGGAACCCTAAGCTCTAGGAACCTGGATGGGGTGTGGAGAGTGCTGACTAGACTTCTCTCCCAGGAGGTGAGTTTGCTGGCCCTGAGCTGGGAACCTATGAGAAGGGCATTCTCAGTCCTTCCAAGAGCCAGCAGCTGGGGATGGGTGGGCAGGAGCCAGAGAACTGTGGCCTTGCTTGTGCCTCAGTGAGTGAGTGAGGATTGGGTCAGTAGCATTTGGAAGAAAGTCCTGGTTTCACCTTCAACCTGTGGTACCAGGGCTGTTTTAACTAAAGACATCTCCCCCCTAAAAATGCATCCTGATACGTGAGTGCAGGTCCAAAATGGCAGTCTTGGTGATTAGGGTGCAGCTTTGGTTGGGGGTCCTCGCTGCTTTGCCCATTTGGAGCCACATTGTCTGGGTTTGTGTGTCTGCCTTGGGAAGAGTCTAGGAATCCAGCTTGTGACTGACCAAAGTCAGATGGTTCCTTCATAGAGCACGGCTCTGAGCCAGGCTGGCACCGCTTTCTTGATTACATATGCCCAGCCCTTGTCCTCCAGGAGCTTGTGGTTGGTGGGTGAGGATGGGAGCTTGAGAAGCCATGGAAACCAACTGTCAAGACTTCTGTCAGGATCCAGTTCATAATATCTGCTAGTGTTGGAAGGTCTCCGGTGAAGGCATGGGTCAGCAGGGGCTCACCACAGGGACAGGGGCACTGGCAGCAGCAGTCCTGGAAGGTCCCTTTTCAACACATATGCTTTTTAGTTGTTTGTCTGGTTCTCTGTGTGCCCACTCCAGTACTCTTGCCTGGAGAATCCCGTGGACAGAGGAGCCTGGTGGGCTGCTGTCCATGGGGTCGCACAGAGTCGGACACGACTGAAGCGACTTAGCAGCAGGCATGCATGCTGTGTGCTTTTTCATTTCTTTCCTCTGACCAGCTAGTTTGTAAATTCCTCAAGAAGACAGTCATGTCTTAGACCCAGTGCCTCCCAGGGAATGTCCAGGACACACTTCTCAAGTTGTAAGTGGTGGAGGTGGGGCTTCCACTCAATATATCAATTAAGAGTTTTCATCAGGTCTCCCATCTCTCTAGAGTCAATTCTGGCTTCTGACTTTTCATTCATGCTCTTCACATGCACTCCCGGAGGACTTGAGCCCTGTTCCGTTAGTCTAGTAAATCTTTGCTTGGATGTATTCCGTCTTCTACTTTGCCCCCTTAGGTTTATTAAGTTCAGTGGCTGAATAAAACCCTATGCTCCCCTCGTCCCGCAGTGTTCTCTGACTGTGTCTGGATAATAGCAGTCACGGGGAATATCTCCTCTCCTCTCCCATAAATCATCTTGCAGTGTTGGCTGGCTACATCACGAAGCTGACTTTTGAGAAAGCTCTGCAGTGCTGTTCCTGAATAATAAGAAACGGAACTGAAGCCCAGTGGCCTTTGCTCTTTTCCTGTGGTTCTGCAGGGCAGAGACGTGTATGCTGAAGAGGTGGCCATTCTCTCAGGCGGAGGCAGCTTCCCTAACTGCCACTCCTTTGTAAGCATCGTCTGGTCTGTTTTCTCACACGACAATTTGCTGATCTGACTGAAGGATGCTTTCAGCAGTTCGGTTCCACCCTTTGCCTGGTCTGTCAGAAAGGCACATGATTATGAAGTGGGATGACCACCAGCTGAAATGCCACCCCTTAAAGCCACCCCCTGTAGCCCCAGCCTGCTCCACCCATCACGGCCCTCCAGCACTCCTCCCCTATAAGAGCCTGCCTGAGCAGCCTGCCTCAGCCCACTGCATGTATGGAATCCCAACCTGGGGACTTCCCTGGAGCTCTAGTGGTTAAGAATCCACCTGGCAGTGCAGGGGATGTGGGTTTGATCTCCGGTTAGGGAACTAAGGTCCACACAGCAACTAAGCCTGCATGCTGCCCACTACTGAGTTCACGAGCCACAAATAGAGAGTCCTTGCACACCAACAAGAGATTCTGCATGATGCAACGAAGATCCAGTGCAGCCAAGTAAATAAATAGATATTTTTAAAAATCCCAGTCGGTTCCCAGCTCCCACATTTGGGAATCTGTTGGCTCACATCCATGTAGGCTCAGCACCTTGACATTGAACTTGCTTCCTTCCTTGATGCTGATTAGGAGTCTTTCTCAAGTGAAGCTGTTGGCAGCTGTCCTAGGTTAGTCCACCAGCTAGTCCCCCTGGGCCCAGGCCCCTCACCTCTGCCTAAATCCCCCATGGATAATGCTCCTCTGGGGTTCACTCTCTTGCAAAGGCTCTGACAGTTCATGCCCATGGGGACGAGGCTCTCATCCTTCCAAAAGGAAATGATGGGAACACCCACTGGTCAAAGAGATGGCCCTGTACCGTGTGTAAGAACTTTCGTGTCCTTTCTCGTCTGCTGTCTTCTATCTTGGGCATCCTCCGGGAATTCTGGTTGTCATATTAGTTTTGATGGTTGTCACTCTGGAATATGGCCTTGACCATGTTCTGGATCCCAGCTTCTATGATATTTTAATCCCATGGCCCCTCATATTCAGTTTTGCCTTTGTTGCACCACCACAGTACCTGGAAACACCTCTCTTTGCCACAGGACTGAAACAGCTTGCAGATATTAGACCACTTACATAAGTGACTTTGGGGATAGAAGTGGGACCGAAAATATCAGCTGTTAGATTTTTGTTAGGTTTACCAGCTCTTATTGTGCTTAGTATAAAGTGTTAGTCCTATGGAGAGGGAATATTTCAACATTTACCTGCAATGTGCTAGTTGTCCTCAGGTGCCAGCATGGAAAATCAGAAAAGGTACAATAAATCACAGAGCCCAGGCATTATAATAGACTCTTATGTTGTGGGAGCTGCAGACATCATGAGGACCCTCCTCTCACTTAATGAGGAAAGTTTTTTTTGTTTGTTTTGGTTTTTGTCACCATAAACCAGAAAACTGCTATTCCAGCATAGATGTTTGGCCCATAGTAGGTACTCAGTAAAAAATGGCTATTATTTTGAGATTCAGTGACCTACTTATTTCTCTAATAGATGGGATTTTTCTTTTTTTAATGACAATGTAAGTTACACAGTGATTCACAGTAAGAAAGTCACAATAGGGAGACATACTATGAAAACTGAACGTTGCTCAGTCGCATCCGACTCTTTGCAACCCCATGGACTATAGAGTCCATACTATGGGGAATGTTTAACTATAGAGTCCATACTATGGGGAATGTTTATCTACTTGTGATTCATTCAGATCTCTCTAACAGAAATCTCTATGGATACTAGGCTTCTGGTCTGGCAGAACTGTTGATGCTCTGCCCACTGTAAAGTACCACACTGAAGGAGCTAAAAATTGGATTAGGACTAGTGTATCAGTAAAGCTGCCTGCACAGAGAAAGACAGAAATGTAGGGTTCCAAGCCATAGGGTAAGAGAGACACACTCGCACTTAGGTGAAAAAGTCATATTTCTTCCTTCCCAAGTAGAANTTGATGCTCTGCCCACTGTAAAGTACCACACTGAAGGAGCTAAAAATTGGATTAGGACTAGTGTATCAGTAAAGCTGCCTGCACAGAGAAAGACAGAAATGTAGGGTTCCAAGCCATAGGGTAAGAGAGACACACTCGCACTTAGGTGAAAAAGTCATATTTCTTCCTTCCCAAGTAGAACCCTTATCCATCACTACTTCATCAATCTTGACATTTTTTTTCACTCTTGAGAAATGTTAACTTTCTCCTACTCTTATAGTTCCTGGGCACTGAAAAGACATTTTCCAGCTTAAAGATTGGGTAAAATGGGGCCCTTGAGAAACTTCCACTTGTGTTCTGCATTCATTACTTCTCTCTAGTTTTGTTTTGTTTTTTAACAAGAAAATATCATCCTTTCTTTTACTGCAGACCTTGTAGAATGGATCCCCAAGAAAGAGCCCTCTTGCTTCCATGGGGTTCTCTCCGCTCTAAATCCTAAAGAGTCATGCTGTGTGGTTGGAGGAGGAAGAAACCCCAAGCCCAGGCATCATTTGCACAAGCCTTCCTCACCCTGTTTACCCAACTCAACCCCCAAACTCAGGCAGTGAGACTTACCCTCTTCCTTTTCACCTAATTCCTTCTTAAGTCTAGCCATTTCAAATTCGCTTTGGAAAGGATTTATCTAACTGGCCTCTGCTGAGGACATAATCACAGTCTTAGTCTTGTTTTAAGAATGATTTAAGTACAATTGGAAATGATTTTCAGACAGATGATGCAGTGATTTCCTCCCATGTCTCCTTCATAACCTAGAAAGCTAAAACAAAGAAAAGGAAGGGAAAAAGAGACATCCTATCTCCATCTTTTCTGAGCACTGAAACCCCACTCCCCTCCTCCCGTTACCCAGCACAGAACAGATAGGAAATATGAGTGATGGCCAGTACCTTGCAGCCACATCCCCCGACTCAAGACACAGAAGTGATATGTGACCAAATCAGGCTTTTCCTTGTTCAGACTTCTCTGAAGAAGGTGTCTGGACCATATGAAATGTACTGGGGGTGAGGGAAGAAAGGAGACACATGGCCCATCAAAACAGTCCTGTGACTGAGAGTCTGTTGCCCAGTTGCAGGAGGGACCCCATCCTTTGCTGTCTGAAACAGCCTAGGACTGGGAGTAGAGTCAGGGTCCACTGGAGGCTAGGTTAGAACATGTCTAGGGTGTATTCAGGGTGAGTCCGGGGTGATGGTGAAGCCATGGCTGGTGGAGTCACCAGGGTGGGTCAGGATCTGGAGAGGGATGATGGTTGGAGTCAACAGGAGATCAAAGTCAGGATGAAGTCAGAGTTAGGCTGTGATCAGAGCTGAGATAAGGCAGTCACACTGAGTGAGAATGTGGTCGTGAGCATAGAGTTTGAGAACTGGGTTAAGTTTGGTTGGAGCCATGGTTCCACAAAGTCAGAGTCTCCTAAAGTCTCCTGCACTGAATGTTCGGCCTGCACCCCTCGCTGCTCAGCTCCTTCAGGGCCCGGGCTCATGTCAACCGTGAGTGCTTTAGCTCTCACTCCCGTTCCTCCGTCTTCCCATGTTCCACGGGTATTGCTTAGGGGCAGGCACAAGAATGAAAGCGGCTGGGCTGAGTCCAGGTGGTCTCAGCCCTTGTCTGGCCCATCTGCAGACAGGTGGCAGCCCAGGCTCCCAGGGAGTCCAGTGGCCGATGCCCCCCCATCTGCTGGAGCAGAGGTCATCGGCTCTGTGCTGTGCACGCTCGAGCTTCTCCTGACACTCACTGCCGCTTTCCAGAAGGGAAGCCCTGCCTTTCCGGGGCCCCATGAAGACTGGGAGCACTCTCCTCTCACTGCCAGGCAAGTGGCCCGGCATTAGCTCGTCATCTGCTGTGTCTAGGCAGATGGCGTGTCTAGGCTCAGCTTCCCTGCAGTAGACAGGCTGCCTGGAAGGGACTACTGTCATTTCCTGGATCATGCCCGTGGCACTACTCCCTGGGAACAGGGGTGGGGAGTCAGGAATGGAAGCACTGTCTCTCAGCCCAGAGCCACTGAACAGAAGGAACTGCTTTGTGAGGTACTAAGTTCTCCAGGACAGGAGATAAACAAAGCAGGAGCTCCTTGTCAGAAATGCCATGTGGGGCTTCACGCAACAGTGAAGGATTAGACACGCAGACTGCCACAGACCCTTCTCGGGAGGGGTCTGAGAAGGATGTCACAAGTTCAAGGTCAAGTGCTTGACTGCAGATACGCCTTGGCTTTCTGCATCCCTCTCCGCTCTCCAGGTCCTTGCTTCTTGCCCTGCGTCTTTTCTCCTCCACACCGTGTTTGAGCTTTATCTTCCCTTCTGCCCTAAGGAGAGCATGATTCTTTCTCAATGACCACCATTCTTTCCTGGTTCCAAGTCTCCCTTTCTTCAGGGAAATGCCTGGGGCAGGGAAAAGAAAAGCGCCCACCTTCCAGGGATATGCTAACTCCAGAGAAAAACAAGCATCACTGCATTCCCCGGGGCCCACAGGGACACCTGAGGTTCCCTGTCAAACGCCAGCGGCACTGTAAGAGGGCTTCACGTCTTCCCGTTCCCACCCTGTCTCTGTTCCTGCCTGCAGCTGCAAGACAGGTGCCTCGCCATGTTGCACTTCAGACTTGGAAAAGGAGAAAAACTTAGAGCTCCCCCAAGATTTGGGGGGAATGTTCATGAAGAGCAGGACTTAGGGATGACGCCGTGTGAAGTCCTTCCCATCAGGTCCTTTGGCAGCTGTCCTGGATCGCACGTGGCTCCACGCACTGCACAGACAGTTACCCTGGGCACCCGACTAAGGGAGCAAGTTATCTTGCTTTCCGTCACTTTGAAGTTTTGCTTGACACGACAGCCGATCCGCCCGCCATCAAAGCCTGGTTCCGCAGGATACAAGCAGTTTGTGATTCAAGACAAACTGTCATCGCAGATTAAAACATGTCTACGCCCCCGACGACAATAGTTATTTTTTCTGAGACTATTGAATGCATTGCTTACATTTCACAGACAAGGGGGAAAGAAATCTAATTCCACTAGGCTGGATCATTTAAAGGCAATCTACATTCTGTAAACATGCTGAAGAGTAGTGTTCCCAAGGTGATATTAAATAAATCATGCTTGCATGATTCTTCTCGTGCCTTACTATTTGCTTTCTAGCTTTCCAGCCTAATTCTTCTTTATGTGAAGAAATCCAGAGCCAGCCACATGTGATGGCTTTTGATTTACTCCGCAGGTCCATGATATACCTTCTGGCTTCGGTCCATCTATTACTCTAACTAGAAGAATAGTCTCACCCTTATCCACCTGGAACACTTCTCTTCAATCCTCAAAGCCCAGCCACCTCTTCTGTGAAGCCCTCCTTTACTCTCACCAAGACTTAGCTCCTGGGAGTCCCCTGAGCTGTGTGTCTTCACCTCTATTGTACTGCACTCACCGTTTAGAATAGAGTCTATTCGTCTCTTGTCACGTCTGTCTCCCGTTGGACTAGGAATTCCTCAAGACCAGGGACTGTGTTTCTTTAGCACTTAGTGCCTGGCACGTAATATGTTCCCAATAAGAGTTTGCTTAATGTATTTTTCCTACTATATACAAAGCAACTTGCCTCTCTCTTGCTTACTACTTTAAATGGTGATATTAAGCAAATGAAGGTGAAATGTTTGATCAAAATAGCAGAAAGGAGTATTTCCTAGTAGAGGGACCCTAGTATTATTGTTCCTAAAAGAAGTGTTTGATGACCAGAATGTTAAAGGGGAACTTCGAGTGCTCCCCACTCAGCCTCTTCAAGCATCACAAGAGGCAGCATGGTTTGGACTGGGACCTGAGCCTTAGAGCAGAGGGCTGGGAGCAGCCAGCCTGACCATACTGCCTAGCATCATACCCTGCAGGGAGCTTACCTGGTAGCCTGAGTCCATTTTGCCTTCCCACCAAAGCATGTATTTGCCACATTCAGGAGGCTGATCTGGGTTTGTGTGTTTATTTGTTCATTTCTCATTTATGAGAAGAATTACTTTCTCTGCACTTCCAGGCCTGGAATTTCTGAGTTCAAACATATCATGATTCCCTGGTTCTCTTCTGGAATGCAAAAGCTCTAGAAACACCCTTCTCCTCTGACTGTAAGGGCTTTGGAGTAGGTCAGATAGAGATCCTTACAGAGAACTGGACTGGTCTGCCCTACTGTTTACATGCCATGAACTTAATTTCAGCAATTTAAGGGTGTGTGTGAGGGTGGATGGGTGAGTGTGTTTTAAACTGGCTCCATGGAGGAATGTGGACAGCTCTCCAGTTCTGCAAATGGTCCCTTGAGTGTTTTGCTAGAAGCAGTAGAAGGAATTTGTGTGATGTGGATGAACTTCACACAGCCCCCTCCCAGAGTCAGGGGAGAAGCATTCATTCTTCTTTTTCAAAAAGCTTTTCCAGATCAGGTTCTCTGGGTGAAGTTCAGTACTAGGCACCCAAGCTAACACCAAGTAAGCCATGGACAGGGCTCTCAAGGAGCTTATGATCTAGTGGGGGAAATGGACTAGGAAACACTGGGGTGAAGGGAAAGCATCCAGCCTAATCTTAGGGGGCTCAACGAGGCTTCATAGAGGGAGGAAGACTTGATATTGGTAGTCAAACACGTAAATGTGAAGAAGGAGCTTAAATATGCTGTGAAAACGCTAAGGGACCTGAAAACTTCAGTGTGTGGGATTCTGAGGCCCTCCTGGTCATCTTCAAGATTAATGTAGCCACTTTCGTACTTAATTCGCTTGCCTCCCTGCCCCCACGCACGTCCAGTCTATATTTTTCCATCTTAGAGAATGTGCACCAACTGCTGGAAGGATCTTGCCAAAGGAAAGCTCTGAGGATGTTATGCTGCTGTTCCGGACCATTCCACAGCTCCCTATTATGTGACAACTTAAAGCCAGGCAGCTCAGTCTCACATTTAGAATCCTGCATGATTGGACTCTAGCTGCCCCCTCTGCTTACTGCTGCTTTCCTATGTCCTGTTTCTAAAACCCATCTGAGTTCCTGCTCTAGCCTACCCTCAGCCATTAAAGAGTGGAGCATTTGTCCACGCTCCTGACACTGGAGCCGATTCCGTGCTGAGCTCAGAGATGTTTATAGCTCTTTAGATCAGTAACTCAAAGATTGGAATCACAAGATTCCAATAGAGGGGGACTGGTAAGAAATAGAATGAGAGCTTAACAAGACCTATTCCAAGCCTATTTCATGTCCATCTAGACAATTTGAGTCGAGGCACGATTAGCCTGGTGACAGCACAGATTTTCCTAGTGATACCAAAGCCAGGAGTGAGAGCACGTTTAAGAATGATAATAAGATCCAAGGCTGAAGTCTGGGGACTCTACCCAGGTACTAAATGCAGGGAATTCCCAGGCACTGCTCTTCATGGGTCTCATCTGGACTCTTTCTCTCCCCTCCCCCCACCATTGCATCTGAATGAAGCAAGCCTCTGGGATGCATTGGATGATGATAACAGCAAGCAGTTCCAGCTTATTTGTGGGATGCTGGCCTTTGTAACTGAGTTCTTGCTTTTCCCACGTGACCAAGCCCCTGACTCTTGGTCCAGGTAGATGAGCTGTGTTCTCTGCTGAAGAGTCTTCTATCTGACTTTTCAACTGCTCCTGNCAGGCATCATAACAGTCATAGGGATTCAGACACCCATCCATAAAGGAGTTCTGACGCGGCACCTTTCAGGGCCTGGATAGACAGGGACTGAATCTTATCTGAGGATGGGTGTTTGACAGTATGTCCACCATATTTTCACTGAATGAATGATTTGAAAAAGATGACAAAAAGCCCAGATTCTGAGGCTGGAGACCAACACAGGCTGATGCTGCAGATCTGGTTCTGTGTGGAGTTCTCTGCAGAAGTCTAGGCACAATGCCAGACCTGCTCAGGGACCAGGCGGGTCTCACACCTGGGTGACCCATGAGTTGTTTCCATGGTAGGAGCACCAGGCCTGGACGTTTTAACTCCAGATGTTCTAGGGGAGCAAGGAACTCATCACAGCCCAGGCACAGTCAGCATGTGGTCAGGAAGGGTTTCAGTGACCCTGAAAGGGGCCAGACCTAGGTTTGACATGCTCGTGACAGGCCAGACATGCTCATTCCATGTCCTGCTGGCTCAGACAGTGGTCCTTGGCCCTTGTTAGAGACCCAGGATAGGCGTGAGTGAGGCTTGGGGCTGAGTGAGGAACTTATAATAGTAAGTGATACCATGACTTGTATTAATTGGGGAATGGGAACCAAAAATCTCACTTGCTTGACTTTCTGGAAGGGGGCAGTTTCTTTTGCTGCTATGGTACATTTTAAAATTAATAAATGGATAAAAGGTCTTTCCTGACATTTCAGCTGATTTCTCAGAGACCTTAAGGTGAGAGGATACCAAACAACTTCCTTACAACTTCCTAATATTTTTTTAGCCCAGCCTTCAAGTCCCCTTACAACCTGGACACTACCCGTATATCTAGTGACCCCTCCACTCACTGAATCTGTTCCCCCAAGCTCAGCTTCGCCCACGTTTGGCGTGCCTGCCACTCACCATTTGTCAAATGTACATGTTCATGCCGCTCGGGCTTTATGCATGTTATTTTTCTTCCTAGGAAACTTCTTTCTGTCCCCTTTTATCTTCCTATAGCCAAGTCCCATCATCCATCCATTTGAGACAAACTCAAATGTCATCCTATGACGCTGGTCCCATCCCGTGCTGTATTATCACAGCGCCTGGTGACAACCACTTCTAGAATATATTTTAATGCATGAAAATGATCTGTTCAGTTATTTCCTCCCCTGCACTGTGAGCTTCTTGAGGGTGGAGCTCAGACTTACTCCACATGCACAACCCTGAGCACCCCGCCTGCCACGTGCTACCGGAAGCATCTGCCAGCTGAACACCTGAATGAAAGGAACATGATGGGATATGAAGCAAGGAAGAGCAGTGTGGCCAATATTTGGTGCCTGTCTGTCAAGGAACTAATATTTCTTGGATTTTCTGAAGTAAGTCTTGCCAGAGGAATATGAGGATACATGTTGCTGAAATAACGGGGTCTGAAAAAAATCAATAATTCCAAAGGCCTGCGAAAATGGCACCGGCTGCTGCTAGCTGTGAACGTTTGCAGACTTTACAGAGGGCAGTTCTTCAGTGGGGCTGCTCACCCACCTGGTCCCACAGCCTCCTACCAGCAGTTGGGGTACCTGTAATTACCTTGTTGCCATTTAGTGGCTAAGTCATGGCCAGCTCTTTTGCAATGCCATGGACTGTGGCTTGCCAGGCTCCTCTGTTCATGGGATTTCTCGGGCAAGAATACTGGAGTGGGTTGCCAGTTTCCTCCTCCAGGGGATCTTCCCAACCAGAGATCGAACCTACATCTCCCGCTTTGGCAGGTGGGTTCTTTACCACGGAGCCACTGGAATCCTACCCCTTACCTACGACCTGCATCCTGATGGCATCTCTAGGCCCTTCAGCTCTGCCTTTGGTAGATTTAAAGGAAGAGGAAGGCCAGTGCGGGATGGACAGGGGAGCCCAAGAGCCAGCCGGCGTTGGCCGTCCACATCAACATGCAGGCATGGGCATCAGTCCGAGGCACTAAACTAAGAACAAACACAAAGCAATGATTCCAGCGGTTGATTTTTGTTGTTGTTGTTGTTTCCACTTGCAGTGCAGTGCAGCCTCCGCAGCCTGGAGCACTCAGTGAGTTTTATTAGACAGCGCTCGCCCTCCCAGAACCCAAGCCTAGATTTGCGTCCCTCTCAACCCCAGCCTCTCCCAGTCCCACCAGAACTGAAACGTGGACAGGAAAGGCTTTGCCTGGGGCAGAGGAGGAGGGGACAGTGCTGGGCTGGCCCTCTCCCTTCCCAGGCCTCATCTCTGCTCAGTTTCATGGATGAGGCTGGGCAGTCCAAGGCTGAGAGGTCAGGGAGAGACGTGTGGGGGCCCGTCTTACATTCTAGGGAGCTGCCTGCTTTGTCTGGTTGTGCCATGCCAGGCTGAACAGTTCATTTCACTTCTCCGCCTGGGGCCTTTCCTGGAAACCCAGCCCCTTGCTGAGACCAGCCCACAGCCCTAAGCCTTTGCTGGTGTTTCCCCTGAGATCCACAACTTGTCTCCGGCTTTCCAAATGCTTTCAGCTTCCTCCTGTGTTAAATAAATGACATCGCTGCTCCTCTGTGGTCAATATCACCCCTGCCTGGAGATCGTGGCTGCCAGGTCCCTTCTCCATCACTGTCTGCCCCTCACGGTGCTTGCTTTTTTTTCACATACACAGACTCACTGCCTGACATCAGAGAATAAATCCATATATGTATATATGCATTGCTTGTCTCCATTAATAGTCTGTGAGTCCTCGAGGGAAGGGAGCGAGNGAGATCGTGGCTGCCAGGTCCCTTCTCCATCACTGTCTGCCCCTCACGGTGCTTGTTTTTTTTTCACATACACAGACTCACTGCCTGACATCAGAGAATAAATCCATATATGTATATATGCATTGCTTGTCTCCATTAATAGTCTGTGAGTCCTCGAGGGAAGGGAGCGAGGTTTCCTTTTTGAGGTCATTCAGTCTAGGCAGCAGCTGGCCGGGAGGGATGCCCTGTGAATGACTGAGTGCTGAGGCAGTAGGATGTCTTCCCTTGAATCAGAGTCCACATGTCCATTTTCACCCTGGAAATTCTGGGTTCTAGAAGGCTGGATGCTGGCACTGGACTTGAGTGGCACAGATGCGGTTTGGATCCAGCTTCAGCATTAGTAATGTGATGCTGGGCAAGTTGACTCTGCTTTCTCATCTAGACGGTAGCTTGTGCTAGATCCTTCCTCCCAGGTCCAGATAAGGACTTAGTGTGACAGGTCAGACGAAGGGCTGAAGGCAGTGCCTGGCGCACGTGACAACAGCTGAGCAATGTTGGCTGTAAGCGTTTCCCAACACCGTGGTCAGAACAGGTGGCGGAGTAGGGCCTGTTCAGCTTCTGTGGACCCCCAGGAAGCAGCAGGGGTGTGGAAAGGATGACGTGTTTCTCAAGGTTATTCCATTTATTGAGGGGATTGAGCAGGCAGAAGTTCAACAGTGGCCTTGAAGAGGGGAGGTGGCAAAGCCTGGCTTCCTACCAGCTACTCCTGGGACTGAGTCTGAGCCTTGCCACTATAAGCTGTATGATGTTAGGGAAGAATCTTCATGTTACTAAGCCTCAGTTTTCATCTGTGAACAACGATCACAGTACTGTTTAGCCTGCATAGGACTTGACCAGGGTGATGCGTATGAAACAAACCAGTGAGCCCAGGCACCACTATTTGTTAGCAGCTGTGCGGAAACTTCAGAAAGTGGGTTCCAGACAAAGTGTGATTTTTAAGCTCCTGTATAGGCTTACCAGACACACCACTGGGTTTTGGGAGTATTTTCCAGAAAAATCTCCAAACCTTAGTTTGAAGACTTCTGTTTCAGGTGCTGCCCAGCCAGCAACATCTCTCCATAAACGCCAGGCTCTGCTGGACTCTAGGGACAGGAAAGAGGAAGACTCATATTCTCTGCCAAGTGCTCACAGTCCAGTGGGACACTGAACAAGTCAGTGCAACGAGGGAGGTGGAGCCCCGGGACAGAGGCAGCTAAAGACAATACGCCCCGAGGTCTTTCTGGAGGCATTTAACCCTGGTCACCAGGACACATTGAGTTGAGACACCATTCATTCATTCTTTCCTGTAAATGTGTTTATAAGAAATCAGAATGAGCGTGGATGGCATCCCTGCTGTATGCCAGTCTTGGGTGCCCAAAGCCAGGACAATTTGACAAAGCAGGTGATGCTAGGCTACACTTATGGCCTCATCTTTTAGGTACACACAGCTGCCTTCTCACTGCCTTTAATTGCATCTCTTTATCTAGGGGTTTTCTCCAAAGCCAAGGCAGGTTTCTCTGCCATGCACAGAGCAGCCTGGATATGCTGAGAATTAGCAGGCCCCAGGAACGGCCCTCAACAGTGACTATGGGAACTGACATATGGATACCCTGGCCCCCTCGTCCTAGCCTCATTTTACTCATTTGGGAAATAGGCTCAAGAGTATAAAAGGGTCCTGCCTCGTGGATGTGCTGTGAATGAGAACGAAGGTAGCATAGGCTTCTTTTGCTTTTTATCTGCTTTAAATCATAAAGTGAGGCTGCTGAGATACACTGATGTGCCCAGCACAGAGCCTGGGCTGATGCTTATTGAGCGCACCCTCCCGCTGCTAATCCCAAAGGTAGGAAATGTCTTAACATGTGAACTGTGGGGCCAAGCTGCCAACTTGGATGTCAGATCCACCACTTGTCAGTTATAGGCATAGTTCACTTTACTATGCTTTGAAGATACAGTGTTTTTTTGTTGGGTTTTTTTTTTTTTATAAATTGAAGGTTTTGTGGCAATCCTGAGTCAAGGAAGTCTATCAGCACCATTTCCCCTACAGCATTCACTCACTCTGTGTATCTAAGTCACGTTTTGGTAATTCTCACATTATTCAAACCCTCCACCAGCAAAAAGATCACAACTTACTGAAGGCTCAGGTGACAGCCTTTTTCAGCAATAAAGTATTTTTTAGTTAACGCATACACATTTTTTAGACATAATGTTATTGCATATGTAATAGACTATAGTCTAGTGTCAACGTAACTTGTATGTGCACAAGAAAACAAAACATTCCTGTGACTCGTTTTAGTGTGGTATTTACTCTGTTGCAATAATCTGGAACCAAACCCATGACAGCTCTGAGATTTGCATGTGTTTGATAAAGTGAATTACTATTAATCCTTACCAAGTTGAGCTCTCATTAGTATTCAGTGATCTAATAAAAAGAAAGCCTTGCACATAGAAATTGCCCCCAAAGGAGTGGTCAAAGGATGACAGCTCAGGATGGGAAAGGCTTGGGGACTGAATATGAAGTGGCCAGATGCTGAGTGGCCCCAGGAGGGTCAGTGGGATCCTGTGCCTGGGGAAGTCCTGGGCCTGGGCAATTTGCTATAGTCCCAACATTCCCAAATAATGCAAGGGTCCCTGCTTCCAGCCTTAGGCCCCTTCCTTCAAAAAGGAGGAAGGGGGACAAAGGGATTCAGGCTCATGATAAAATAATAACCCCACCTATTAAGTAATTATAACATGCCAGGCAATACCTTACAGAACCCTATAGCAACTAAAGAGGTAGATAGAGTTATTCCCATCTTAAAGATAAGAAAACTGAGGCTCAGGGTGGTTAAATCACATATCCAAAGTTACACAGCTGATGAATGGCCTGCCTAGGATTTAAATGAGGGCCTTCCTGGTGGCTCAGATGGTAGAGAATCTGCCTTGCAATGAAGGAGACCTGTGCTCGATCCCTGGGTCAGGAAGATGCCCCGGAGAAGGGAATGGCTACCCTCTCCAGTATTCTTGCCTGGAGAATTCTATGGATAGAGGAGCTTGCGGACTACAGTCCATGGGTTGCAAAGAGTCGGACACAACTGAATGACTAACACTAAACTGAATAAAGATCAGTGTTCCTTCCAATCCCAAAGAAGGGCAATGGCAAAGAATGCTCAAACTATTGTATAATTGCCCTCATTTTACATGCTAGCAGCATAATGCTCAAAATCCTTCAAGACAGGCTTCAGCAGTACATGAACCAAGAAATTTCAGATGTACAAGCTGGGTTTAGAAAAGGCAGAGGAATGAGAGCTCAAATTACCAACATTTGTTGGATCATAGAGAAAGCAAGGAATTCCAGAAAAACATCTGCTTCATTAACTATGCCTTTGACTGTGTGGATCACAACAAACTGTGGAAAATTCTTAAAGAGATGGGACTAGGAGACCACCTACCTGCCTTCTGAGAAACCTGTATGCTGGTCAAGAAGCAACAGTTAGAACTAGACATGAAACAATGAACTGGTTCAAAATTGAGAAATGAGTACATCAAGGCTATATACTGTCACCCTGCTTATTCAACTTATATGCAGAGTACATCATGTGAAATACCAGGCTGGATGAATCACAGGCTGGAATCAAGATTGCTGAAAGAAATATCAACAACCTCAGATATGCAGATAATACCACTCTGATGGCATAAAGTGAGGAGGAACTAAAGAGCCTCTTGATGAGGGTAAAAGAGGAAAGTGAAATAGCTGGCTTAAAAATGAACATTCAAAAAGTTAAGATCATGGCATCTGGTCCCATCACTTCATGGCAAATAGAAAGGGAAAAAATGGAAACAGTGACAGATTTTATTTTCCTGGACTCCAGAATCACTGCAGATGGTGACTGCAGCCATGAAATTAAAAGATGCTTGCTCCTTAGAAGGAAAGCTATGACAAACCTAGACAGCATATTAAAAAACAGAGACGTTACTTTGCCGACAAGGTCCATTTTTCCAGTAGTTATGTATAGATATGAGAGTTGGACCATAAAGAAGTCTGACTGCCAAAGAATTGATGCTTTCAAATTGTGGTGTTGGAGAAGACTCTTGAGAGTCCCTTGGACTGCAAGGAGATCCAACCGGTCCATCCTAAAGGAAATCAGTCCTGAGTATTCATTGGAAGGACTGATGCTGAAGCTGAAGCTCCAATACTTTGGCCACCTCATGTGAACAGCTGACTTACTGGAAGAGACCCTGATGCTGGGAAAGACTGAGGGCAGGAGGAGAAGGAAGTGACAGAGGATGAGGTGGTTGGACAGCATCAACTCTATGGACATAAGTTTGAGCAAACTCTGGGAGACAGTGAACGACAGGGAATCCTGGCGTACTGCAGTCCATGGGATCACAGAGTTGAAAATGACTTAGCAACTGAACAACAAGGGTTTAAACCTCTCTCCTAAGCCCCTGACCTTGCAATAAAGAAATAAAATCTTAAAGGCTAAAAGCAGAGCACTTCAGTTCTTCCTTATCACCCACCCCTTCATGGGATCCTTCCTGCTGAGAATAGATTGCCTGAAGATGTTCTGGAGCTGAGGAGAAGCCCATCAAACCTCCTGAGCTGACAGGCACAACAGCAGACTGAGGTGTAAATATGTGTGCAAAGCCCACACCTCTGGGTTTCCTGAGTCGTGAATCAGCCAAGCTGAGGCTGCCAGTCACACAGCCTGAACAGCAGTGATTTGCATGAGTACTGAGCTGACTTACAGCCTGGGGCATCAGCAGGACTTGGACCCTAAAGCCCGATGTCAGTCCTCACTGGTCACCCAGGGGAGCACCAGTGTTTCTAGCATCCCATGTCGCTTTTCCAAGGAGGAAAAAAGAAAAAAACCTCTCTTCCCATGGCCTTTCTTTCCAGTTAAAGAGCAACAAGCAGGGGAGGGAAGCGTTTCTAAAGAACCTGAGCCAGGTCATATGAGACAGGAAGACGATTTTCAAGCAGAGGGAGTAGTTCATGCAAAGGCACTGTGGCACCACTGAGCTTAGTGTATTTGGGAACATGACATGTGCAGAGTCTGGCAGAAGAGTCTGAGAAGCAAAAAGGGACCAGGACCTGGTATGCCAATAGCAATGGCAGAGGGTGGGGAGTAGGAGTGGGCATAGGGAAGCTGGTACTGTAGGCATTTACAGAAGCTTAGACTCCTAGGATCTCAGGATCATGGGACTTGGCATCTGAGAATCTCAAGATTTTGGACCCATAATCATAAAGTCTTGGGCTCTTCTTCCTGAGATTTTGATCATCAGTTTTCTGAGCTAGGCAACACTCAAACTCTCCAACTCTGGCACAAGATAAGTTAGCACCAAAATTCTGGTTGGTCTCTTTCTTAACCGCTAATGGCAATGGTCCTTCCCTAGTGCCAGCATGTGGGCCCGGCCTCTGGGATCACCTTTGCCTGCTGGGACATCAACAGGGCCTGCTCTCAGCCTGGATTTAACCTGTGGTTACATCAACAGGGCCTGCTCTCAGCCTGGATTTAACCTGTGGTTAATGGCTGGACTCCAGTATTTTCCAAGGCTTTGAGTTCTTGGTCACATCCTCCCTAGAAGCTCATGAGGGGCCTACCTACCTAGTACTCTTGAGCTGGAGTGGCTGGACTGGAGCAATGTCTGCTCCGCCTGGACCTCTGACATTCATGGCATTTTTAATAAATTCTGGAATTCCTGCTGAGAACCCTCAGAATAGCAGGAGCATTTTATGTCCTGCAAGCAATTTCACAGCATCTGTGCTGGTACTCACCTTTAATTTACAAGGGTTTCCTTCTCACGTGGCCCCAGAGAGAGCAAAGGCAAGTCGGTCCTTTTCCAAGGTCTTCTAGTCCATGAGGACAACTGAGGTCTGTGAGTCTGCTTTTTTCATTTTCACTTTCTGAGTTACTCATGGTGGAAACATAAGAGAGCGGATGGAATAGAGAGCCTGGTGCTCTGGCGCTGGGGGAAGAAGAACTGAGTTCTTTTGCTGGCTTTTCATATTTGGGCAAATCGGTGTGGCAGGAGCCAAGCGGACGTGAGCACTCAGAAGCCCCTGCCTGGAACTGAAGGGTGCTGGAGCACACGCCTACACCCCAGACTGGCCCATGCGGAACACCCAGATGGATTCAGGCAACCTTATGTCCTTGGAGCCACAGTGGATTTGCCAGGCGTGATTGCACTGTGAATCCAAAGGTAACAAGCACTCAGTCTGAGGCCCTGTTCCCTCATTTCTTGATCTTGCTTGCTCGAGGATTTGTATCCCAGAGAAACTAGATTTTGTGTATAAATGATCTATCGGCCCTTGCATCAAAAGAAAGCTGAATCTGTCAGTCTAATACCTTCCCTTGGGTTATAAGGATACATAGCTGTTAAAAAAAAAAAAAAAAAGAGGCTGTTTTCCTCCCGGAACAGATCTGTGATCACAGAGTGCTGCTGAGACCTGGGACACGTGCTCCTTCGGCGGGCAGTGGCAGGTGACAGAGCAGGGTCTGTGCAATCAGGCGGATGTGAGTTTGAATCCCTGCTCATTTTTTACTGTCTGTGTCATTTTGGGCACGTCATTTCAAGTCTGATCTTTGAACTCCTCTTTTATCATTTGGAGATAATAATCTGTGGGATTAAGGACACAGAGTCGAGGCAGGCTGCCTGTATTTGCGTTCCAGCCTACCTCCTCTAGCCCCACCGCTCTCTGCTGGGGTTTCCTAATGTATGGAGTCGGAATGACAGTACTGCCTGCCTAGGGTAGTAGTACAGTCGCTGAGAGGACTAAATCAGTCATATGTAAACCCGGTTTGGAACAGTACCTGGCACATGATAAGCACCAAATAAATCCCCATTAGCTGTAAATGCCATTGTTGGTAGGGTGGTAGTGAGATTTCAATATGATGAAAATCTAGAATAATGTACAGCACTTCAGAAGTGCTTAATATATAATTGCTGAATGAATGAATAAAGAACAGGATGGATTGACGTAAAGCCCTGACACAGTGCCCATTATATAGTGAGTGAAGGGAAGCACCCACAGAACCACAGCCTTTCTGCCTTGGCTACTGGAATCAGTGTGCTCGGCTGACCTGGACCGCTGCCGGCTGATCATACTTTCCAGACTCTGCACATCTCTTCTGAACTTAAAGTCAGTAGCATCTGGTGAGTAGCCCGAAACCAGCTATGATGGGAGAGTATTTAAACTACAGACATTGGAAGATGTTATAAATCAGGTTTTCATTTGTTGAGAGGGAGAGAAAAAGAAAAAAAAAAGAGAGATGGAGAGTTAAACATTGACTGGCACCCAACACACATCCTTGACTGTCCAAGGGACCATTTAGACATCATCCACCTCAATCATCTTTAGAAACCACTTTTGATTATTTTGTTGCAAGATACAGGATCTGTGGGAAAATAAGTCATTTAGCAGCAGATAAGAGGCCGTTAATGGATGCTAAGAGCTTGGGTTTGGAAATCTCACTAAGTGAGGAGTACATATTTCATGTGGGTTTTGGTGATCACTCATGCCTGGCTATGATACAAAAGAGTAGACGCGGAAGCAAATGGCTGGGTCTATTAATAGGTGGTAATTCTGGGACTTGGAATAGCTGATTTAAAGCCTGGAAACTCCCAGGAAGATTGTGACAATGTGCCTGGACCCTGTGACCATATTTTATGTGCTGTCTGTGTGGCTCCTAGGTGGAGACTTTCTCCAAGTCCTGAGTAAGGAGAACCATTAAAGGTCATTCCAGAGCTACTTCAGTGTCAATTGACTTTGAAGAAGTGACACTATTAAAGCAGTGTATGGGAGAGAAGAGGGAATGGCGTGCAAGGCATTTGTAAACTGCCCAGGGTTTGAAAGCCTGTCCAGAGTGATCTTAAAGAAAGAGCAATTCATGAAACAAGGCTGCTCTTGGGCTGGAGTCTCAGGCTGGTCTATTCTTCTGGGTTTGAAACTGCTCAAGCCCAGCTCACCATCATTCATCAGCAGGACCATATGAATCCACAGTCTCCCTCCAGATTCTTTAGGGGTAGGGTGGGGAGAGGTGGGCTGGCGTCTTTTATTTTTTAGATTCCCCGGCGAGTGGATGAGCAGCTAGGTATGACAGCCATTGCATCCAAATGAATAATTTCTCTTTTAAAGTGTTTTGACACATCATTGGTGTTTCAATGGCCCTAAATGGCTTTAAAGGAAAGCCAGTTAATCTTCTGATCTGAGGAAGATCAGCTACTGTTCACTTTTGGAGGAATAAACAGAAATGTGCTGTGCTTTTAATCTTCAGATTAGCATCATTGGCAACTGGCAATTATTAGCACTTGTCAGCAGGGTGTTCACCCACCCCTCCCAGGCAGCTGGAGGGAGGGGGTGGCACCTCTGATCTAGGCTGGGCTTTGGAGGACAGCACTGAGCTAGTGGCAGGACTGGGTGGCATGAAAGTGTGCAGATGGGGAGAGGGGGCAAACAAGAGCGTGCCTTGTGCAGAGGGCAGCGGGGGACCTAGAGAGGACTGTCCAAAGCATTTGATCCAAAGATGACTACGCAGAGAAAATAACTGCTAAGCGAAAGACCTGCAGTCGAAAGCAGCCAGGTGGAGTCCATGGGTTTGGGAGAATGAAAAGGACAGCTATCCAGCCAGGTCGTAGGGGAGACTCTTTCAGACTCTGACCCTCTATTGTGGGCTGAAACCACACATAATTCTAGAGGAGGCTCCTTTCCCACCTGTTATAAAGCCAATCTTCATTTATTTCAGTTGTTACCAATCTTGGCTGCCCATCAGAATCTCATAGAGAGTTTATNCCAGCCAGGTCGTAGGGGAGACTCTTTCAGACTCTGACCCTCTATTGTGGGCTGAAACCACACATAATTCTAGAGGAGGCTCCTTTCCCACCTGTTATAAAGCCAATCTTCATTTATTTCAGTTGTTACCAATCTTGGCTGCCCATCAGAATCTCATAGAGAGTTTATACCTGTTCAGTTCAGTTCAGTCGCTCAGTCGTGTCCGACTCTTTGTGACCCCATGAATCGCAGCACACCAGGCCTCCCTGTCCATCACCATCTCCCGGAGTTCACTCAGACTGACGTCCATCGAGTCCGTGATGCCATCCAGCCATCTCATCCTCGGTCATCCCCTTCTCCTCCTGCCCCCAATCCCTCCCAGCATCAGAGTCCTTTCCAATGAGTCAACTCTTCGCATGAGGTGGCCAAAGTACTGGAGCTTCAGCTTTAGCATCATTCCCTCCAAAGAAATCCGAGGGCCGGTCTCCTTCAGAATGGACTGGTTGGATCTCCTTGCAGTCCAAGGGACTCTCAAGAGTCTTCTCCAACACCACAGTTCAAAAGCATCAATTCTTCAGCGCTCAGCCTTCTTCACAGTCCAACTCTCACATCCGTACAAGACCACAGGAAAAACCATAGCCTTGACTAGACGGACCTTAGTCGGCAAAGTAATGTCTCTACTTTTGAATACACTATCTGTTACTGAGCCCTTTTTATAGGAGCAGCTCCTACTTGGTTCCAGCCAGTTGCTGCCAAGCAGGATTGCCTTGCAGACCAAAGAAATACAGATGTAGGACCAGAGCTGCCAGTTTGAAAACCCAGGCATGCTCAGATTTCCAGAATGGGACCTCCGTTCATTAAGAGCCCTGCAGGGTTTCTCAAACTCAGCACTGCAGACACTGAACTGGACAGCTTTTGATTGTGGAGGGCTGTCCTGTGCATTGTAGGATGTTTAGTGGCACGCATGCCTGTAGCACCCTCTCCAGATGTGACCATCAAAACTCTCCAGACATTGCCAAATACCCCCTCGAGGGGTGAGAATGTGGCAAAATCAGGAAAGTAACAGAATATGAGTCTTCTAACTTCAGCCTGTGCTCCCCTGCCTGCCCACCCACTGCACCAAGCACTGCTTCTCAGGCTCAGGAGGCCCAGTCTTTAGGAAGTCTCAGCACCAGGGAGCACTGAATCAGTGCCCGGAGTTCTTTTGCAAAAATCTCTCCCTTTCCTGCTCCTCATTCTCTCTCACCGCCCCCCTCCCTTCCTCCCTCCCTCCTTTCTCTCTTCCTCTCTCTCCCCATCTCTACCCAGTCCCCTCTCTGTGTAGACTACAGCACATGCCTTTTAAACATCTAGCAGAATGAAAGCTCTTTAAGGACTATCCTGCTCACAGTTAGAGCCATAACAGCTAGATCAATAGCTGGTACCTAGCGAGTGCTCATTGTTTGTTGAATGAATGAATGAGTGGCCCCTCCCTTCATTCTTCCTTCCCCCAAACCTCCAGCAGACAGGAGAAATGATTGTCTGAGCACTAAGAGAACCGGACCTGGTTCTCCCCGACAAAGATGGGCAGGCTGGTTTACAAGGATGCCTGTGCAGCCATCTTTCATAGTGAAGCCCCGTTGGACGTCAGTGTCCTGATCCTTTATTTTCCTTTATGCAAGAGATAAAGAATATCTCATTAGGTGTTTAAATCAGATTAACAGCTGTTGGTACCAGACTTCTGTTCAGCTTGCATTATGTTTCTTTTAGGGTGACTCTGAGGAGCTAATTGCTTTTTATTTAGCAGTGCAAGGGGCAGATATAGACAGGGAAGAAAGGGCTCTGCCTGACCAGCCTGGTGAATGTTGCAATTTTTACTTGACATCTAAGTCTGAAGGGGGAGAATAGCAGCTTTCACTCAGCTGGCTCCAAGGGCAGGCACAGGCCAGGGAGGGTGGGGAGTGGCCTGTGACCTCCTAAGAGCAGAATGTTGTTTCATCAGCACAGCTTCCAGGAGTGCTGATGTACAGAGGTCATTCTGATGTCAGCAGAGCAGGGATTTGTGGACAGCAGGAGAGGCTGAGGAGCAACACAAGCAGGAGAATGCCTGGCCCCATGCAGGGCGCAAATTGTATTCTTCGGTCAGCACTGGCGGCTAAGTTACAGCTCTGCCATTGAGTCTACATCTGACAAAGCCACAGAGAGCGAACCCTGCCCCTACTGTCCCAACATGGTAAATCCAGTGTGAAGTATAGCATTCCCCTTCTTTCCACATTTATACTCCTGTCCTACTTTTATGAAGACACTTTATTAAAAATTATTTACAGATATTTCAAAAAACAAAGTAGCTACCAAAGGTAAAAGAGTGCAGCTTTTAGACTGCAACTTGAAAATTAAAGCTTTAACAAAAGCAAAAATGCTGGTAGAACCTGTGATTAGTCATTATATTGTCTCTGAGCTTCCTAGCAGCCTTGGCAAAAAAAAAAGTAAATATAACAGGTGATGTGTTTGTGTTTAAGCATAAAGAAAACCTCAAGTTCTTTATAGGTTTTTTTGAGCTAAGTTCTGAGAGGTATTCCATATATATATAAAATAGGCAATATCTTACACAACAGTTTTCTAGCACAAGTCAAAATGTTTATGATATGGTTCTTTCTTGCTTTGGTAGTTAACAAAGTTTAAAGGAAAACATGAAAATCTAATTAAATAAAGGGACTTTGCCAAGACTGAACCAGTGTTGTCAAGGGTATTTCAGGCCTTTAAAAATTTGTTTAATAGCAGTTGTTTGGTGGGTGCTAAGGGAATCCTCTCTTCTAATCAATAGCTAATATTTGAGATAGAACAGACTGAGAACAGAATCCTTTTCCTGGCTGGTCCGCCAGAAATCTTTATTCTGGTTAACAGCAGACTCAGAGGTGCAAAAGGGCAGGCAGCTCCTACAAGAAGTAAAGCCTTCTCATCTCTTGCTGCCACCTTCCAAGCTGGCTCTTCTGTGTCTGGTTTCATTTCCTGTGCATCAGGAATTCACAATCTTATTTAAACCCAGCACTGTTCCGAGACAATAGGTCCCATTTTATTAGCTTTTGTGTATAGCAAACCATCCCAGAAGTTCATGGCTTGAAACTGCAACCACTCACTGCCTCATGATTCTGTAATAAGCCCAGCTTGTCTCTGCTCTGTGATGTCAGCTAGGATCACTGATGTGACTGTGATCTACTGGTGGTGGAAGGACCCAAGATGGCCATCCATGTGACTTCCCAGGAAGTCCAGTGGTAAGATTTCACCTTCCAATGCAGGAGGTGCAAGGTTGAGCTTAGTCAGGGAGATGAGATCCCACATGCCTCTGGGCCAAAAAAGACAAAACAAACAACAGAAGCAATATTGTAGCAAATTCAATAAAGACTTTTGAAAAAATGGTCCACATTAAAAAAAATAAAATATCCTTGGATGGGCTTCCCTACCAGTCCTGTGGTTAAGACTCGGTGCTTCCACTTCAGGAGGCGCAGGTTTGATCTCTGGTCAGGAAACTAAGATCCCACATGCTGCACAACATGGCAAAAAAAAAAAAAAAAAAAANCGGTCCTGTGGCCATTGCTCAATTTTCCAAATTTCCTGGCTTATTGAGTGCAGCCCTTTCACAGCATCATCTTTCAGGATTTGAAATAGCTCAACTTGAATTCCATCACCTCCACTAGCTTTGTTCGTAGAGATGCTTTCTAAGGCCCACTTGACTTCACATTCCAGGGCCTCCATGAGATGACCTAAATGACCAGGACTCCCTGGGCTGCTCATCCTCTAGGAGGCCAGCTTCCTTAGTTAGGGCAGCAAGTGAGCAAAAGCAGAAAAAGCTGCAAGGCCTCCAAAGGCCCAGGCCTAGAATTTTCACAGGGACCCTCTGGCTGCATTCTGTTGTCCCAGGGTTAGCTGAGATTCAGTGTGCAAAGTGGCCACCCAGGATGGGAATTCAGTGGCGGGATTCATGGCACATCAGTTCAGTTCAGTTCAGCTCCTCAGTCGCGTCCAACTCTTTACAACCCCATGAACCACAGCATGCCAGGCCTCCCTGTCCATCACCACCTCCTGGAGTTCACCCAAACCCTTGTCCATAGAGTCAGTGATGCCATCCAACCATCTCATCCTCTGTCATCCCCTTCTCCTCCTTCCCCCAATCTTTCCCAGCATCAGGGTCTTTTCAAATGAGTCATTTCTTTGCATCAGGTAGCCAAAATGTTAGAGTTTCTGCTTCAATATCAGTCCTTCCAATGAATATTCAGGACTGATTTCCTTTAGGATGGACTGGTTGGATCTCCTTGCAGTCCAAGGGGCTCTCAAGAGTCTTCTCCAACACCACAGTTCAAAAGCATCAATTCTGTGTTCTTCACAGTCCAACTCTCACATGCATACATCACCACTGGAAAAACCATAGCCTTGACTAGATGGACCTTAGTCGGCAAAGTAATGTCTCTGCTTTTTAATATGCTTCTAGGTTGGTCATAACTTTCCTTCCAAGAGTAAGTGTCTTTTAATTTCATGGCTGCAATCACCATCTGCAGTGATTTTTAGAGCCCAGAAAAATAAAGTCAGCCACTGTTTACACTATTTCCTCATCTATTTGCCATTAAGCAATGGGACCAGATGCCATGATCTTAGTTTTCTGAATGTTGAACTTTAAGCCAACTTTTTCACTCTCCTCTTTCACCTTCATGGCACATCACTTGGTGGCAATGACCCACAGCCCTGTCCCAGCAACACCTCAGTAACAGTGGTCCCCACAGGCAGTGTCCTCACCTGAGACTGGGGAGGAAGACCAGGGATCTATCCTCCGTGGGGGCAGGGACAAGGGTCTTTTGGTGCTAGCCCAGTCTCTTTCCAAGTTGTGTGCATTCACACTTAATGACCACCAACAAAAGTCCAAACATCAGGCTTTATGAGCTCTATGTAAGATCTATGAAGATCCTTTTTGGATCCATGAAGAGTGGACCTTTGAAACGATGAAACAGTATGTATTTTAAGAGGCCTCCTGGCAACCATGCTCAAAGACCTTGTAAGTGTGTAAGGGGTACACTGATCTATGCCACTGTACCAATGGCTTCCTGCCATTACTGAGACAACCGCACCCCCAGCCCTCCCCAGTCAGTGGGAGAGCACAAGGTCATTTTCTTATTGGCTAGAGTGAGCTGCACAGCATGTTGGTGTGACCCAAAAGTCAGCTGAATTTTCTCTGGGCTGAATGAGAATGCCTGACAGCCCCCACTGAGGCCTGCCCCAGACAAGGGTCACACTGTTTGAAAGGATGAGTTGAACAACAACAAAAGCCACGTGCTCATCCCTTTTGCAGAAGCTGGAAAGCTGGTTGAGCTAGATAACAAAGCTCTGGATAACAGAATCAAGGGGAAAAAACATTCTGACTTCAGAGAAGTGCTGTAAATCTTTGAAAAGACTGAAATAAAGGGGTGTAAATGAAAGATCCTTGTTTTAACTCGGAGCCCTGGAGTACACATACACACACACACACACACACACACGCACGCAGGCATACACGTGTGCTTCCATCCTGCACCTGCATCCATCCACTCACACCTGCATCCATGAAGAGATGGGACGGAGGAGGCCTGACTCAGCAGCATCACATGAAGAGAGTCTATGTTTCCAGTAAGGTCAATTTGTATCAAAAGCAGACAGAGTTCATGTGACCTTAAGCTATTATGATATTAATGGGTACATAAGTCTAGATTCAGAGAGGTGATTACTTCCCTCTAGTCTATACAGCTTAGTTTGCTCCAGGAAAAAATAGGCCAATTTTTAGCTTTGTAATTTAAAAGCATTAGAGAAAAACTTACATTTTTAGGAGAAGTTCACCATGATAAAAGAACTTGAACTTACATGAGATGAGGAAATGCAAGGAGGAATTAAAGACATTTGACCTAGAGAAATTCGCAGCAAGGACTTAAGGATGGTCTTCAGGTCTAAAAAGTTGCCACGTGGAAGAGGGACTTGATCTGCCCTCAATGGTCCCCAAATGAGTGAAAGGTTGAGGAACTGTGGCATTTAAAGAGTAAAAGAAAAAAAAAATCTGATACCTGGAATAGATTGTATAGGGTTTTCTGTCACTGCACGGGCTGGATAATCACTCATCTGGACCCACAGAGGGGATTCAAACCTTCGATGGGTAATTGGCTCAAAATGAAATTCCAGGTCCTAACTCTGAGGTCTTGGGATTCCTGGGAACTTGACCAAGGTCACAGAGCAAGGGAGTGGTTGTCTAGCACCAAAGCCTGCCTCCTTGTCGGCTTCTTTGCCTCAGATTCAGATTTCTCATCTCCTTAGTGGTAACTCAGGCAGTGGTGCAAAAAGCAGCCCAGGGGCCACATCTTACGCAGCCTTTTATTTGGCCAGCATCAGCATCATGTGGTAAAAGACTTGAAACCAATACCTGCTACCGATTCCAGCAGTAGCCACCGTGCTCTGTTGCCTTTCCTGGGCATGTGGACACAGCACACATCTGTATCTCCTGTTTGGCTCCTGTGGCCTTGCTGCTTGCAGACCTCGGAGCTGGGGGCAGGCCAGAACAGGAAGAAGTGGTCCTGGACCAGAGCATGTGAAGAGGGCTTTGTCAGCCAGAGATGGATCCCTTGATTTGCAGGGACAGTCAGCTCCCCCAGCTTTTATAACTCCCACTGTGATGGAAACTGAACAGGAAAGAAAGTGCTATGCACTTTTCACAAATGCCACTCCCATTTAATCCTCATAACAACCATATCTGTTCCCTGGGGCTGCAGAGTACAAGCACTCCAGATTGGGTGATGACATAAATGTATTGTCTCACTGTTCTGGAGGCTAGACGTCCAAAATCAAAGTGCTCCCTCTGAAGATGGGAGGGGTCTGTCCCAGGCCTCCTCCCAGCTTCTGGTAGCCTCAAATGCTCCTTGGCTGCTAGATGGCCATCTCTGCATCTCTTCACCCTGTCTTCCTTCTGTGTAGCCTGTCTCTGTGTCTAAATTTCCTCCCTTTATTAGTATAAGGACGCTAATCCTATTGAATTAGGACCTCATGACCTATCTTAACTTGGTTAAATCTGTAAAGATTCTATTTCCAAATAAGGTTCCGCTCTGAAGTCTGGGGTCAGACCAAAGCCTTTGGGGAGAAACAATTCAATCCATAATAGTCTGCCCTCAAATCCTCAGCCCCGCATTCATGTCTTTCCTGTGGGCAAATTACATTCCCTCTATCTAAACATCCCCGTGGACATCAAGCAGTGGTTTAATAACAGGTCACAAGGCTAATTCCATGGCAAATAGAATTAAAATGCTATGTTGCTGGCTCCAAGTGCTGTCCTCTTTCTACCACCCTATGCTCCTGCCAGGAGCTGCACCTCCCATGTGCCAGGTGCTATGCCAACTGCCTCCTGCCCTTTCCTCACTCCTAGTGGGCTGCCTGTCCGGCAAGACCCAAGATTGGACACCAAGGGACACACGAGGCTCAGCCTACCTGGGTCTGTCCAAAAGCCTGGGCATGGGCAGGCTGGGAAGATGGGAAGAGGGGCAGTTGGAAATCAAGTCCTGGGAAGTGCTGTGGTTGGAAGTGGGTGGATGCGGCCCATTTAGGCCACTGTCTGGGAGGAGGGAGGTGTCATAGTGTGTTGCCTGAGCTGCTATGGAAAACACGATGAACGTGCTGCCCTGTTCTGCTGCTGCAGGGTCATATGTGGTTATGAAAATGCAGGGGAATTGGATATTTAGCCAGGCCCAGGGACACCCAGCAACAAATCGATGCCAGCCACTTACACAGCTCTTGGTCATCCACTTCCTGGAAAGATGGAGTTCCAGGCAAGGAGTGGGTCTCGAGCTATGATCTTTGCACATGGAGCTTTCTCTGGGGATTGGGGAGGACTGATGGAGAACACTGGGAAAAAGAAAGAATAGATGAAAAGAGTGGGGCTTCTGAGGTCATTAGACCTGTCTTGAACCGAACTCTCACTCATAATTTCAGGGTGTTGGACAAATTGATCAAACTTCAGAGCTGGGTTTTCCCAAGGGCCTGTCGTGAAGATTAAATGCACCACGTGTGAAGCAGGTGGCCCTCTTCATGCTGCTGGGCATAATAAATACTGTTTCACCTCCGTTTTCTCCTCAAAGCTGAGCTGTGTTGGCCATCCTGGGGAATGCCAAGGAAGACCTGGGGAGGGGACTGGCCCCTCCTGCCTCTCTCTGGGGGTCAGCTCACCCTGGAAGGGTGAACGTCTTCATCATGCTAACAGTGCACTTTCTCCCTCACAGAGGAGCTGAAGGAGAAGCTGACAGAATACGTGGACAAGGTGAACGGCCAGAAGCCAGGCTTCATCAAGGTCGTGCGGCACCACAAGCAGGAAGGCCTCATCCGCTCCCGGGTCAGCGGCTGGAGGGCGGCCACTGCCCCTGTAGTGGCGCTCTTTGATGCCCACGTGGAGTTCAATGTGGGCTGGTGAGTGCCCATCGGGAGCTGAGGATGATGAGTGCCAGTGTGGTCCAGGGTGCAAGCCCACTGAGATCTCAGTCATGATAGGGGAAAGGAGTGAGCATCTGGGTGTGCAGGCAACCAGAACACTGGGATAGCCCTTCAGAGTGGGAGAGGGCCAGGGATCAGTAGGTCAAAACACAGTGTCTCCAGGATTGGTGGCATAAGCGCTGATGTGGTCCTCTAGGAGACATGATGCGGGAGAAGAGTAAATGCCTGGGGCAGAGTGAGAGTTCCAGCCCCACCAAGGACCAGGCTGCAACCCCCGGGAAAGGGGAGCTGGACCAGACATGAACTGAAGCCCAGCCCCACAGACAGGGCCAAGACCAAGAGAGCAAAGGGAGCTAAGTACCCTGGGCTCCCTCCGATTCCAGATCAGAGGTAGCAGAAAATCTCAGATTCATTCCACTGGTAAAACTAGGTCTTAGAGCACCTTTCTTTCTCTGGCCTGGGCTGCTCAGGTGCTGGATGGGCAAGGCCTCAGTGGCTTCAGCCAAGCAGAGACAAGGCACCTGGCGCTGACATCCCTGCAGGCCGCAGGGCATGCCGTGTGGTCCACTGGGGGTGGCTCTGCAGAGAGCCTGGGGGTGGGGAGGCCCAAGTGCTGAGGATGGCCGAGTGTACCGCCCTCTTAGCCACTATGCCTGGTAGCATTGGGGTCTGCTGTCCCTCTTGAACTCTGAGCACCACCCTCTGCCTCCCCAGAGTAGAGTGAGGAGGGTCCTTTGGCAGGAGGGAACAGCAGGCATGCACACAGCATACTTTGACATAACAGGTTCGAATTAAGGCTGCAACGCAGTCGTTTTTCATACCTGAAGTCCCTGCTTGCCATTTGTGACTGTTTAAAAAGCATTTTCATTGGATTTATGGCCAGGAGAAGAGAGGGACACTTACTATTTCAAGCAGATTTGAATAAACAATTATGCAACAAATGCATTATTAATGAGAAGCTTATCATTCCTGTCTGCACACATTTTGCTCGCCTGGTACCGACAGGGGCTCTGGGCTCTGTGGAAGCGTGACCCCCCTCGCCTCTCCTTGGGCGGTGGGGATGGGTGGGGTGGGAGTGGCGTGCCTGGAAGGACTGAAGAAGCACCGCACGATGTGTGGAGACAGGTTTGTCCTCGCCTCCGTGTGTCTGCCGTCCTCATCTGCTTTTTCCTCCTGGGTGACACACTGAATTTTAGCAAAATCAAAGCCCAAGTTGAAAGCCTTCCATGGAGCCTCAGAACTGTTTCTTTCTTCTTTCTTGAGTCTTGATTTCTTTTTGTTTTCTAATGGAGTAAAGGAAACCAAACAGATATCAGGATCTAAGGTACTAAGGATCTGTCCGCTCAGTCTGGTTCACGCTGAATGAGGAGTCCAACCTCGTGTAACCCAGCAGTGTGGGGTGGGAGGCAGAGCAGCTCTCCCCTGGAGGAGAAAGCCAGGAGTCCCTTCTTCCTTCTCTGGGGGAGGAAGCTACTGAAGGTGTCACTCTCCCTCCCCTCCTCCCTGCCCAGGGCTGAACCCGTACTCACCCGCATTAAGGAGAACCGGAAACGGGTCATCTCCCCATCCTTTGACAACATCAAATACGACAACTTTGAGATAGAAGAGTACCCGCTGGCAGCCCAGGGCTTTGACTGGGAGCTGTGGTGCCGCTACCTCAACCCCCCCAAGGCCTGGTGGAAGCTGGAGAACTCCACGGCCCCGATCAGGTAATGTATTCTTACCTGGGGAGTCTCCCTGTGTTGACTTCCAGACAAGGTCTCCCCGCCCAGCCTGACCCTCATTCACCAAACTCCAGCCCCATTATGGGGCAAGTTGGGGTGGTAGAGAGAAATTACAAATGACCTTCAGTCACAGCTTACAGCCTCCGTGATCCCTTTTTAAAAAATTTAAATTCACTTATTTTTAGTTGGAGTATAATTGCTTTACAATATTGTAATTGGTTTCTGCCATATATCAACATGAATCACCATAGGTATACATACTGATGATCCCTTTTAAAAAAGCTGTGGCATCCAGAACCCATTCAAAGGCTCAAAGTTACTCATTTCAACACATCACTGTGGGATACCTACTGGGTGCCAACTACTGTGCTGTGTGCTGGGGATCTGTAGCGATCACCACTCAATTCCTGCCCTCAAAAGCCTAGAATATAGAGGAGACAGACAAAATAATTGGAATAACGAATTATTCCCCATGCTGATAGGAAGTGTGGGGTTGGGGATCCTTTATGCTGCTGCTGCTGCTAAGTCGCTTCAGTCATGTCCGACTCTGTGCGACCCCATAGACGGCAGCCCACCAATAGAGAGCGTAATATCCACACTTGTTTTTACGGGAAAGTAGGAGATTGCAGGGTTGGAGCAAGGACATTCCTGTAAATTCACAGGAGCAGAGTGAGTTCATGGACACAGAGGAGGTTCAGAGAGTCTGGGAGGAAGGAGAACAGGGAGGTGGCAGCCCCAGTGGTGAGGCTGGCGCACCCCCTGGCACTTGTGTGCCTGGCTGATGTTTGAGCTTACCCTGCAGCACTCAGCCAAAAGCGGCTCCAAACTGCCATGCTAAGATCCCAAACTCTGTCTTTGCTGCTGCCTTTAGAGACACTCAAGTGACTCCTCTATGTGACCTTTATCTTATGGGTCAGGACTCCTGAAAAAGCCAGCCATACCAGCCTTTATTTCTACCTGGTTAATCACTGGCCAGGTGCCTGTATGCTCCCTGCAAAACCCTGCCCATTAAATACACAGATGGCATCAGAAGGTAGCCTGGGGAACAGTTCCTGGAATGAAAGAGATTAGAAACTGGTGTTGCTTTGTATTACGTGAGGGAGAAAGATTATGAAAAATATAATTGAAAATAGGTGATTATTATCTGGGATTGCATTTTCCTTGCCAGAAGAAAAAAGCCATATTCATATTTAAAACAAGATGGAAGAGAACGCTACCTGTCTTTCCTGCTTTGTCTCTGTCACCTATCTGTTAGGCTTTTACCACACTTCTGTGTCATTATTAATAAATTTTTGCTGAGAGGTCACTGTGTGCAAGGGCCTCTTACACATGTGGTCTCATCTGCTCTTTGTCATAACGTGGGGACAGCTCACTGTGTCATTCCCCTTTTGCAAGATAAGGAAAGAGAGATTGACAAAGGGGAATGGCCCTGACAAAGGCTCCAGCCAGTGAAGACAGGATCCAAACGCAGATCTGCCAGAGTCCATGCCTAACTATCATCCTCCCAGGCACGCACTGTTGAGCTCAGAGCTGGTGTGGCTGAGTTCTATCCCCAGGTCTGTTGACCCCTATTGGTGGGAAATAGACCATCACACATCGAGCATTCTTGCCGAAGTCTGCACTGGTACTAGCTGCTTCTGCTCCCCTCATCTCTAAATGTATCAGTCTGGACTTAATCATTAAACCTGCATTCTAGGTTCTTGACAAAGAGTATCATCTGAACCTCAAATATTCCATCACGTAATCTATATCAAAAACTTAACTGAAGCAAGAAGGAAGAGGGAGGGATAAATTGGAAGACTGAGACTGACATATACACATTACTATATATAAAATAGATAATTATAAGAACCTGTATAGCACAGGGAGGGCTTCCCAGGTGGAGCTATTGGTAAAGAACCCACTTGACAATCCAGGACACCTAAGAGATGCTGGTTCAATCCCTGAGTGGGGAAGATCCCTTGGAGGAGGGCCTGGCAATCATCTCCAGTATTCTTGCCTGGAGAGTACCGTAGGCAAAGGAGCCTGGCACGCTACAGTCTATGGGGTCGCAAAAAATCGAACAAGACTGAAGTGGCTGAGCATGTGTGCACAGATAGCACAGGAAACTCCATTCAGTACTCTGTAATGACCTGTATGGTAACAGAATCTAAAAAAGAGTGGATATAGAAGTATATATAACTGCCTGACTTTGCTGTATAAGAGAAACTAATGCAACATTGTGTATCAACTGTACTCCAATACAAAAATTAACTAAAAAAAAATTTAAATTATATTAATGGAAGAAATTATATTAATGGAAGACTTTGAAAGAACATTCTTGCCTCACAGCAAGCTGTGGGTTACACACATGTATCTTGCCCACCTTGGCTCCTATTTCCTCGGAGGTATACTTTAATGCTTTGCCCACATATGATGTAAGCTGTAAACAGAGCCCAGAGAGATCTTCTATTGATCTCTAAAGGGATGGCTTTGAGCCTGGTGTTCACTACGTCCCAAAGTAACGTCTTTAAGAGGACTGACATGAGAAATTTCTTTCAAACTGAAAGCTTTCTATTCCTGGGAAATCAGTATAACATTTCCACATGGGAACTCTGAATCTTATTTCTAAGGCCTGTGTGTTTCTCTTTGGCCACCGGGAAGTTTAGGGTCAACTTTGCAGGTCTACCCTAAGAACCATGAAGGAAGACTCATGCATTCTAACTGACCCCTAATTTGGGGTGAAATTTTAGCTTTTCAGACATTTATCTCTTTTTTTTATAATGTATTTTACTTTTTCTTATAAACTATTTCAAACCCTTTGGGGAATAAGGCAAGATATAAATCAATAACACTTTCAGGCTGAGTGGGTCCACTTAATACCGTAGCCAGTTAATAAGTAATAGACTGAGGATGCCTGTGCTCTTCCAAGAGAAACTATTTTAGATTCTGTTCTTGCTTTGACTTGGCCTGGCCATGAGGGGAAGGCTACCTCCTTTGTATCCTGGAATGCCCTGCCCTGCTCAGCACTTCAGTAACATCAGGGAAAATGCTGATGTTAACTCTGCAGGGTCGATGCTTTAAAATCATTGTGCACTTAGAGAAGGGATTCTCTGGGCTTCTTCAGTGTGCAAGTGCACCTTTTAAAAACGATCTTCTGAGTTCCAGTTATGTCCCAGAGGTTTTGAAGTGCTTTATATGGTTTAATTTAATCCTTGTGAGGTTGTAGTTAATTCTATTTGATAGATATGGAATCAGAGGCTCAGGGAGGCTAGGGCACTTCTTTCAGAGATGCACAGCCAGAATGGGTGTGCATTCCCCTAGCAGTCACCTCTAAAGGCAGGTCAAGCACCCCCCACCAGAACTCAGCCTAAAGGAGCAATGGATTGGGTTGTGTTGACTGCCCTGGATGCCTTCATGTGGAAGCTGAGTCCTTTCAGAATAAAAGGCTGCAGTTTGAGAAGGGGATGACAGAGGATGAGATGGTTGGATGGCATCACCGACTCAATGGACATGAGTTTGAGTAAACTCCAAGAGTTGGTGATGGACAGGGAGGCCAGGCATGCTGCAGTCCGTGGGATCGCAAAGAGTTGGACACGACTGAGCAAATGAACTGACTGAATTTGAAAGCAGGAGGGGCAGGAACCCCAAAGCACCAGTCTTTACCCAGGCAGTCTCCTGCATCAGCCTTCTCCAAAGAAATGGCCTGCAAAATAGCTGTTTCTCCACCTTGACGAGTTTCCAATTTCAAAGATGAGTCCATTTGCATTTGAGTGACAGTTTTCTCATCACTGAGTATTCTTCATTTCTCCTTTTCTTTCCCTTCCTCTCTCCAGTTTCTCAGCCACCAGCTGATAAGATGCTGCACAGGGGCTAGAAGTGGTAGCAGTTCCATTGCAATGAAACAGTTTAATGTTATTTGTGTAAGATGATGCTCTCAGCAGAGAAGCAGCCCACTCAGTCTCTTGCTGATTCACCTAATGTAAATCTCCTCGTGACAGTCTGTGCTGGGTGTCTGCACACAGCTATGAGCCCCGCAATCACGCTTACTAGGAAAGGCCTTTCAGTTCCTGGCCCCACCAGCTACTGGCGCGTTGCTCCAGCCTAAGACCCCTGCTGAATTCCAACCTAGACCAGCCACCTACACCCTGCCTATTGGATATCTCCCCCTGGTGACCCAGAGGCACCTTAAGATCAGTTTTCCCAGCATGGAATCCCTCTTCCTTCTCAAACCAGCTTCTTCTCTATCCGCCTATCAATGGCCCTCACTCCATCATCACCCAAGCAGAAGGCCAGCTGGCATCTAGATTCCTCCCTCTCACCTTCAGAGCTCATCTGCCTCAAATTGCTGCTGATTTTACTTCAATATATGTCTTTAAACAATCCCTATCTCCATTCCTGGTACTCCAGCCCAGGTCTTCATCGTTTCTCACCTGGATATAACAATAAGCTTCCCAACCGGATTCCTCGATTTCTACCCAATCTCCTCCAATCGATCACCCCACGGCTGGAGAGTATTCTTTTTACAAACACAGATCTGCTTATTACCACTGTCTGCTTAAAATTCTTCGTTGGCATTCCTTTATCCACAGATAAAATCCAAATGATTTACTATGCTATCCAAAGCCCCAGCTCATCTCTCTAAAGGGACCAAGGTGAAGAATGGGAAAGTTGTTGTGGGAACACAGGTAGCAACAGAGACCAGCTTTGTAGTTCAAAATGCAGGGGTCAGGACAGCCAGAGATACAGACATGCAGCCGAGACTGGCAGACTGAGCATTACTTCTCTGGTTGGCACACAGGCAAGCACCACCAAAAATGATGCCTGGGCACAGGACAGGAGCTATCTGCCTCTGTCCTGATGGAACAGGCTCCCTGGAGTAGTTGGTGAGGGTGGACCTGGGGGGGTCCGCTCAGAGCACGAGGCTCACACCAGTTTTGGCAGCAAAGGAAGGAAGAAGGCCAGACCCTCCTGGCAGGAAGGCAGCACTGCGCTTCCTGCTCTGTTGACCCACGTGAGACGGCCCCTCTGCTAACTGCCCTCCACCTCTCCATGCCCTGCAGGAGCCCTGCCCTCATCGGCTGCTTCATTGTGGACCGGCAGTACTTCCAGGAGATCGGCCTGCTGGACGAAGGCATGGAGGTCTACGGAGGCGAAAATGTCGAGCTTGGGATCAGGGTGAGCAGAGTTTCTCACCAGGAAGGCTTCGCTCAGCTCCCCAGTGGGTGAATGAATCCAGGGGGTGCAGAAATTTGGCTCGGGGTTGACAGTGGTGGACTGATACTGAACGTCCAGTCCCTAACCTTGGTCCATGCATATGTGATCAGGGCTGCTAAGGATGAGATAGAGACACAGGTTGGGACCTATAGAATTTTCAGGAAGAAAAGAACTTCAGAAACTGTTTTGGCTGGGGTGGGGACATGAGAGAGTTGAGCTCCCAAATCAAGGAAATAAACCTCTGTGTTGAAACCAAATGCAGGTTTCACAGGGAGTGAGCAAAAGGGAGCTCCAGGAACAGGGAGGTGAACAAGAGGGACCCTCAGAGTCGCTCCTCTTCACTGTCACCTCCCCTCGGGGTTCCTCTGTTATTCTCCGTCTCCTCCACAGTGGCCCACAGAACCTTCCTAAAGATTTTGTCAGGAGAATGCCACAGAGGAGTAATCTCATGGAGTACAAACAGCAAAGCACAGCCAGGCTCACGCCATGCAGGCTCCTGACCCTCCACGTGGTGGTCAGACCCTCAGGCACACACATGCCTCGCATCACTCTCCAGAGATATCCACCATCCTGCCCCAAAGTACAGGGCCCTTTGCAGCTATCAATGTGTGGTGTGAGTCCACACTAGGCACCATTTATTTTCTCATTATATAGGAACGTTTCCAAGGCACTGACCCCTTTCTCTGGGCCTATGAAAAGGTAACTCCAAAAGGAAGCCTTCCCCATGACTGAGAGACACATTCGACCCCTTGGCAGTTGACAGAAGTGTGATCAGGGATGCAAGGAAGGACCTCGCCCTGTAAAGGGAAGACTACTTCTCTGTCCAGGTTGTGGTTCTCGCCTCATGAAAAAAAACGACCTGTAAGCTGGGCTGGTCCCCACTGTGGTCCCCACTGTCCTCTCCGCAGGGATCTTTAAGCAGCCTGGCACACATACACTGCAGGCTTGCCAGTCCCTGGCCACCCCTCGTTCCTGCTGTGTTCATGGCAGTCATCCGAGCTGTTCCCCCTCACTGCTAACCCTCCATGCAGGCCACCTAGCACCTGCCTGGTTCCCACCAGTGACCTCCCCCCTCTTGCCCCTTTGACCTCAGTGTCTGTATCTGGCCATCTCCTATTCCCAATCTCCAGTTTCCGCTCAAGGACTCCAGCTTAGGTAACCCTCCTTAACCATCCCCACTACCCACTGGGCAGTCAACTGACGCTGGACAGCCCCTGCCCTTTCCTGACCAGAGACTGGGCATCTCTAATTAGCATCTCACAACAACTATAACGGCCTGGCAGGCTGCATGGGCCTGGCTTGTCACCCAGGCTTGATGCTAGGGCTTTAAGTTCTGGAGGCTGGAGCAGCTTGTCTGAAGCCGAGCTTAGAGAACACTTCCAGACACCTGTGTTCACTGAAACCCAAAGAAATTGCTTTGGAGGCAGTCAAGACACACGGGTTCGTTGGGGGAGCTAATGTATTCATAGAGGACAGAGCCTGCATAATCGCCCTCATTCCTCTGCTTTCCGTACACTGGTCATTTATTCACCATTTGCGTCCTCACCATCTCATTTCCGCACACTCCTGGATAAATGCTTGCCCCCAAACATAATAGTTTTCACTAGAAGCTGCTGCCGGGAATTGGCTGAGCGGGCAGAACCGCCTCTAGTCACTTAGGCTTTCTGGGTAAAAATGTCCGGGAATGGAGAAAGGAATCAGATTTGTGAACTCTGCCTCCAACATACATGTGAGTCAGTCACAGAGTGGTGGGAGATTTCTGGCTTTTCCTCGCCTCGATTATTAACATAAAGCTGTTCTGGAGTGTGGGATGGGGTGAGGCTTTCAATACTTGTTTAGAATTTGGGAGGTTTGTGCTGGGGGTGTGAATGCAATACAAAATGTTGCCTGGCCTTTTCTTCTTCTTCTTCTTCTGTCTGTTCCCTCCTGTTTGACAGAGTTGAAGTGTCATGGAGTTGAAGGAAAGGTGGTTTTCAAAGCAGGTACCGAGCAACCTGTTGATGACAGAACTAGTTAATTTGAATTAACTTGGGTTCAATCCTTGGTCACAGAATGAGGCTCTCACATGCCGTGTGGTTAAAAAAAAAAAAAAGTTGGAGACATTGCTTTCCTCTCCTCACTTAGTCAGAGGCAACTTATTCAAAGTCCTTACCCATCTGGCATACAGAGACAGTCGTTTGCACAAATATTCAGTACCTGCGCTGGCACTTTACTTATGTCCTCCATCTGCTGCTGCTGCTACTACTAAGTCGCTTCAGTCCTGTCCGACTCTGTGCGACCCCATAGACGGCAGCCCACCAGGCTCCCCTGTCCCTGGGGTTCTCCAGGCAAGAACACTGGAGTGGGGTGCCATAAAGCACCCTAAAAAGTAGCTGTTATCATAATACCCCCTTTTTCAGATGAGGACGTTGTAAAATGAAGAGCATACATAATATGTTCTCAAAGTCATACGACTTATAAGAGGCAGAGAAAAGATCCACCCTTGGGTCTTTATGGTTCAAAAGCCTAGCTAGATATACCACAGTGACCTAGGAATAAATGTTCTCTGTGCTTTCTCCAAAGAGTATTACAGTGTCCATGCAGTAATTCTCTTCTACTTTACACAGTCTTGTCTACAGAGTCCTCATTTACAACCTCATTCTTATTTTGCACTCAATTCTAATAAGCCTTGTTTTCCCCAATTTCTAAGTCTACAACTCGGTGGGAAAAAAAGAAGAGAACTACTGTGGGCAAGCAGAATGAAAAGAGTGAGAAATGAGCGCTGACACTGAATAGAAGATAGAAAGATTATACCGATGATAGCTATAAAATAATAGAATATACAAGAAAGAATTCAGGAGCTGGCAAAGAATTAAAAAGTGGCTAGGAACTGTTATGGGTTGAATTGAATCTCCTTTAAAACATGTTGAAATTCTAACCCTCTGTACCTGTGAATATGGTCATATTTGGAAATAGGACCTTCACAGATGTAATCAGGTTAAGATGAGGTCATACTGGGTCAGGGTGGGCCTTAATCCAGTATGACTGGTGTCCTCATAAAAGGAGACTTTGGACCCAGACACAGAGGGAAGATGACCATGTGAAGAAGGAGACAGAGACTGGAGTTATGAGGCCACAAGCCACTGAAGGCTACGGCTACCAGAAGCTAGACAAGGAAAGGAGAGATCCTTCCCTAGAGCTTTAGGGAGGGCATTGCCTACCAATACTTGATTTCAGACTTCTAGCCTGTAAAACTGTGAGAGAGTACATTTCAGTTGTTTTAGATAATTCAGTTGGCCATGTTTTGTTATAACAACCCAAGGAATCAATACAAACACCAAAACCTAAGTGAAAGTAGGAACCAGAGAAAGCCTGAGTCCATTATATCTGAAGAACCTGGTAACCTGAAGCTTATGATATCCCAGTTTCATGGATATACAGAGGACAGGACACAAAGACTAAGGCTTAAGCTGGAGGAGGGCCTGGCAACCCACTCCAGTATCCTTTCCTGGAAAATCTGCATGGACAGAGGTACCTGGCAGGCTACAGTCCATGGGGTCACAAAGAGCCAGACACGGCTGAACGACAAAGCACAAAGCGCAAGGCTTAACCAACATTGCTACTGCTGCTAAGTCGCTTCAGTCGTGTCCGACTCTGTGCAACCCCATGGACTGCAGCCTACCAGGCTCCTCCGTCCATGGGATTTTCCAGGCAAGAGTACTGGAGTGGGGTGCCATTGCCTTCTCCCAAGAGAAGCCCCTACCCCTTGCCTCCCATAAAGCAGGGGCTGCAAAAGCCAATTATCTGGATATAAAGATGGGCTAGAACTATTCCCACTCACATTTTCATTATTAGAGTGAAGTTTGCCTGTCTCAATCTTGGGCCAGGAAGAAAAGAAAAATTCTCCTCTGTGAGCCCCTCCCTTGCGCCTATCATCTAAAATCAAAATACAGGTCCAGAGAATCTCAAGAGGAAAATTTAGCTTAAAGTTGTTGGAAGTTTTTAGGCGTCTGCAAGTGTATACAAATCCTTTCTGAGAAAGACCCAGGCCAAAAAGTTTCTCCTAGCTAGAGTTCCAAGGAATGTGATTTCAAGTTGTTTTCTTTTTTTTTAAATCATAAAGAAAACAATGGAAAAAGAACCAAGAGCAAACACCAGCAAAAGCATTGGACAGCCAAATTTGATCTACAAAGTCTTCAAGCACTGAATCTATCAGATATAGGATATAAGTTGTATATTTAATAACTTTTAAAAGAGATTTAAATATGAGTATGAAGCAGGAGACTATAAAAAGACCAGTCATATTTGGATAAAAATAGAATTTCAAACATGACTAATATAAAAAATGGAAATTAAAAGCTTAGTGGATGGATTAAACAGCTAGATGGATATTAAAGGAAAAACTAAGTAAACCAGAAAATAGTGCAGAGGAAATTATTCAAAATCACCTGGGAAAAAAAAGAAAAAAAATATGAAAGAAAGAGGATGAGAGACATGTAGAAATGAGAAGGAGGGTCTAAAATCTTAGAATTCCAAACGGTGGTGATAGAAAGAGGACTAAGCAGAAGCAATATTTGAATAGAAATGACTGAAAATGTTCCCATACTGCTGAAAGACATCAATCCTGTCCAAAGTAAAACAAATACAAAAATATGCACATTTAGACATATCATGGAACCATAGAAAAGCAACGATGACGAGAAGACCTTACAGCAGTCAGAAAAGATAGACTACCTAAAATTTTATAATAATTAGAATAATAACAGACTTTCCAGTGGCAACAGTGGAATCCAGAAGACCATGAAATAACATCTTCTGTACTGCTGAGAGAAAAATCAACTTTTACATGTACATTCAATTAAAAAAAAAAATCCTTCAAAAATTAGGGTAAAAGGAAGCTATTTTCTGACACAAAACTGAGTTTGCTACTGACAGATCCTAACTAAAAAGTTTTTAAAGGATACACTTCAGATACAAGGAAAATGAGCTCAGAAGGAATTCTGAAATAAAATAATAGTAATTAGCTCATATATGTGTAAGTATAAATATATGAGTAAATGTAAAGAAATATCCATGGTAAATAACACTTTAGTAATGTATTACTAAAGAGTTATTAACACTTCAGTAATGTAATGTGGGATTATTAAAACAAAATTACAGTGCATGATGAAAACTGCGAATAAGTTGGGAGGGAGTGATTATAAATAAAGTGCTTAAAATGTNTAAATATATGAGTAAATGTAAAGAAATATCCATGGTAAATAACACTTTAGTAATGTATTACTAAAGAGTTATTAACACTTCAGTAATGTAATGTGGGATTATTAAAACAAAATTACAGTGCATGATGAAAACTGCGAATAAGTTGGGAGGGAGTGATTATAAATAAAGTGCTTAAAATGTCTATAATGTGTGTGAAGGTGGAGACGATCCTAGTTGACTTTAAATTCTAATAAAGTAAGTTAAAGTTCCTAGAGAAGCCGTGAAAATCATAGACATAGAAAGTCTAACTTCTAAAGAAGTAGAGGGAAAAAAACAAGATATGAAAATGGTAAGAAAGAGAAATAAGACGGGTAATTCAAGAAGATATATGAAACAGAAATAATCCAAATATATCAGTACATGTAGTAAATGTGCATGGGCCAAATTAAGATTAACATTTGCAGACTAGATTTTTTTTTTTTTAACTTTACAATACTGTATTGGTTTTGCCATACATCAACATGAATCCGCCACAGGTGTACATAAGTTCCCANCAAGCCCATTCTAAAGGAAATCAATCCTCAGTGTTCATTGGAAGGACTGATGCTGAAACTGAAGCTTCAATACTTTGGCCACCTGATGCGAAGAACTGACTCACTGGACAAGACCCTGATGCTGGGAAGGATTGAAGGCGGGAGGAGAAGGGGATGACAGGATGAGATGGCTGCATGGCATCACTGACTCGATGGACAAGAGTTTGATCAAGCTCCAGGAGTTATGATGGACCAGGAAGCATGGCATGCTGCAGTCCATGGGGTTGCAGAGTCAGACACAACTGAGCGACTGAAATGAATTGAACTGAGAGAAAACAGATATGTTTTCATAGAGCAGGTGGTAGTAATAGGCTTCCCTGATGGCTCAGCAGGTAAAGAATCCACTGGCAATGCAGGAGACAGGGATTCTGCGTAAGAAAGATACCCTGGAGAAAGAAATGGCAACCCACTCCAGTATTCTTACCTGAACTATCCCATGGAAAGGGAAGCCTGGCAGGCTATAGTCCATCGGGTCTCAAAAAGTCATACGAAATTAAGCATGCCCATGGTAGTAATACTTGGCTTCAAGGGTGAGTAAAATTTTAGGACTGAGAACTGGAAGAATAAACAAAATGACTAGTAATCCGAAGGGGCTCTCCTGACCCAAATGTTATGAGTCAGCACCCAGCACCCTTGCGTGCCAAGGAAAGGCCAGACTCAATCCTGTGAGATGCACATGGGAGCAATTCCCAATTTGGAAACAATATCAGGGAATCTCTCTGTATATCTGACCTGGCAAGGCTTGCAGTCCCACTGCTCAGCTGATGAAAGACTCCTGGCAAGACCAGGAGTGTGAGGCATGATGTAACTGGGATAAGTGGCTTATCAGTTCAAATCAGTGTGTCTTGAAATGAGTATCAGTGCCTATTTCCTGTTTGTCAGATAGAAGTACACCACAGCTTAGACAAATTCCCTACACCATGCTGCCTCTGCAGGTCAGGGATGTAGTTATATGGATGGATCTAATTGCATCTTACTCCTGGAGTCGAATTAGTTTCATTAATGACTTTTAACCCATACATTTCCATTTTGACAAGGGTAAAGAGGAAGAGGTAGGTAAGGAGTTCAGAAAATGTAATAGGACTTAAGGTAAGTTTCAGTTCAGTTCAGTGGCTCAGTCGTGTCCGACTCTTTGCAACCCCATGAATTGCAGCACGCCATGCCTCCCTGTCCATCACCAACTCCCGGAGTCCACCCAAACTCATGTCCATCAAGTTGGTGATGCCATCCAGCCATCTCATCCTGTCGTCGCCTTCTCCTCCTGCCTACAATCCCTCCCAGTATCAGAGTCTTTTCCAATGAGTCAACTCTTCGCATGAGGTGGCCAAAGTATTGGAGTTTCAGCTTTAGCATCATTGCTTCCAAAGAACACCCAGGACTGATCTCCTTTAGAATGGAGTGGTTGGATCTCCTTGCAGTCCAAGGGACTAAGTCTTCTCCAACACCACAGTTCAAAAGCATCAATTCTTCAGTGCTCAGCCTTCTTCAGGAGCTTAATGCAGGCCAACTCCAATACTTTGGCCACCTCATGTGAAGAGTTGACTCACTGGAAAAGACTCTGATGCTGGGAGGGATTGGGAGCAGGAGGAGAAGGGGACGACAAAGAACAGGACGGCTGGATGGCATCACTGACTGGATGGACGTGAGTTTGAGCGAACTCCGGGAGTTGGTGATGGACAGGGAGGCCTGGCGTGCTATAATTCACGGTTTGGGTTGCCATTTCCTCCTTCATATCTTCCCAACCCAGGGATTGAACCTGAGTCTCATGTCTCCTGCATTAGCAGGAGGGTTCTTTTCTACTAGCACCACCTGGGAAGTCCCTAAATAGAGTACACCTGTCCTTTAAATTTCTTTTGTTTTAGAAACATTTTCTAGTTGTATTGCCATTGTTTTCTTCCTTTAAAAAATTTTATTTTATATTGGAGTATAGCTGATTAGCAATGTTGTGATAGTTTCAGGTGGACAGCAAAGGGTCTCAGCCATACATATACACGTATCCATTCTCTCCCAAACTCCTTTCCCATGTTTTTTGTCTTTTTATAGAGCAGGGGTCACAGGCAGAAAGACCCTTGTCTACCATCCCTGACCCAAGTTACTGGGAAGAAAAGAACAAGAGTTAACTTACGTGAAAAAAGACTCGTGAGGCTGAACCCTTAAAGACTAAGCTGTGTGACAGTCAGGTTTTATGTGTAGGCTATAAAGTCTCAGTAGTGACAGGAAGAGATGTGTTGTTAGTCAGCTCAATGGCAATTGCTTTGAACTCCTTAGAGGAAACACACAATCCATCTGGGAAAACAGGGTAAGACATGTTCCTCCTCCAGCTGAACTGAAGCTCAGTCTTGCCAGTGTGATAAGGTGGCCAAATCCTGTGAGAGGAGGTACCTGCAGTTCTAAGCTAGGAAGGATTTCAAAGTAGGCATCATCTCATCTTGGGTTGAGCAATAAACAAGGTGTGCTAATTTACAAGTTAAATGGCACACCCAACCATTTGGCAACTGGGCAAACTCTCTTTCCTTGATTCTCTACCTCAAAAAAAAAAAAAATGGTTTTAGTGGTAAGCAGTTGATGCATTTGATCTGTGGTGTTGGAGAAGACTCTTCAGAGTCCCTTGGACTGCAAGGAGATCCAACCAGTCCGTCCTGAAGGAGATCAACCCTGGGATTTCTTTGGAAGGAATGATGCTAAAGCTGAAGCTCCAGTACTTTGGCCATCTCATGGGAAGAGCTGACTCATTGGAAAAGACTCTGATGCTGGGAGGGATTGGGAGCAGGAGGAGAAGGGGACTACTGAGGATGAGATGGCTGGATGGCATCACGGACTCGATGGACGTGAGTCTGAGTGATCTCCGGGAGATGGTGATGGACAGGGAGGCCTGGCATGCTGCGATTCATGGGGTCACAAAGAGTCAGACACGAGTGAGCAACTGAACTGAACTGAACTGAGGCTCACAGGAGGATGGAACAATGAATACAATCAAACACCCAAAAGCTTCCTTGGTAGCTCAGCTGGTAAAGAATCCACTTGCAATACAGGAGACTTGAGTTCAGTCCCTGGAGTGGGAAGGGCCCTTGGAGAAGGGAACAGCTACCCACTCCAGTATTCTGGCCTGGAGAAAGCCAGGGACTGTATACCCATGGGGTTGCAAAGAGTTGGACACGACTGAGCCACTTTCACCTCACTTCACATAAAGGCAAATGTCATCATAACCCTGGGACTTAGAAAATCTTTTCTCTTAGGCATTACTACAAAAAGTCAAATGAAACGTCTGAACTATCCCATTGAATTATCACAACTCTATGAAGTAAGTATTATTATTATTCCCATTTTGCTGCTGATGAAATGGAGGCCCAGAGAACTCAAATAACTTGCTTAAGGTCACACAGCAGATACGTGGTACCACAAGAATTGAACCTGTGACTGTGACCTTAACCACAGCCCAAACTATCCCAAAGAAGTAGGGCCTATGANACAATGGAGTATTACTCATCCATCAAAAAGAACACGTTTGAATCAGTTCTAATGAGGTGGATGAAACTGGAGCCAATTATACAGAGTGAAGTAAGCCAGAAAGAAAAACACCAATACAGTATACTAACACATATATATGGAATTTAGAAAGATGGTAACAATAACCCTGCAGACTGGTTTTTAGAAATTATCTGTAGTCTATTTATAAGCCTAAAACATGATAATACAGATAAGTTAAAATGTAAACAGATGGAGAACATCATGGCAGGTAAATACTAATCAATCAAAAGAAAGTTGTTGTAGTTAAATTAATGTTTAAAAAAATATGATTATATCATGCTTTAGGATAAATAAGGTAGATTTCTACAAGATGAAAGTATGTTAAGTTTATCAGGAATATATGAAAATTATAAGTTTCTATGTACCTTAATGGCATAGCTTTAATTTATATAACGTAAAATGGATAGAATTTAAAGGAGACATTAAGAGCACCACTAATATAGTTGAGGATTTTAATAAATTTTCCCAGTAATTGATAGACCAACATAATTGATAGTTTAAATCAAATGGGCATATGTGCAACAGTGCATCTAACAACCACAAAATTCAACAATTTCAAGGGAGTAACATCATAAAAATACATTCTCTGGTCTCAATGGAATTAAATTAAAAATCTATACCTAAAAAGTAGAGGAAGAAGCCATATTTTTGGAAATTGTGAAACATTTCTGAATAGCATAGGTCAAAGGAGAAATATACTAGTAATTTTTAAATATTTTGAACTGCTGCTGCTGCTGCTAAGTCGCTTTAGTCGTGTCCGGCTCTGTGCGACTCTATGGACAGCAGCCCACTAGACTTCTCTGTCCCTGGGATTCTCCGGGCAAGAATACTGGAGTGGGTTGCCATTTCCCTCTCCAATGCATGCATGCATGCTAAGTCGCTTCAGTCGTGTCCGGCTCTGTGCAACTCTATGGACAGCAGCCCACCAGGCTCCTCTGTCTATGGGATTCTCTAGGCAAGAGTACTGGAGTGGGTTGCCATTTCCTCCTCCTATTTTGAACTGAACATAGCAATATAACAAACATATTGAATACTGCATATTACATTATGTGAAATGCAACCAAAATAGCACTTTAAAAAACTGTAAATCAAGACAGAATGGTATAGGCATAAAATCAGACACATAAATAGAAGAAAAAGAACAGAGGTCCAGGAAATAAGCCCATTCATATGTGCTCAATTAATTTGCAACAAATGACCCAAGAATATACAATAGAGAAAAGATGGTGTCTTCAATAAAAGGTACTGGGAAAACTGGACAGCCACATGCAAAATCACAAAACTGGACCATTGCCTAATATAATACAAAAATGTAACCATACACAAAAATTAACCCCAAATGGATTAAAGACCTGAACAGAAGACCTGAAACCATAAAACTCCTAGAAGAAAGTATAGGCAGTAAATTCCTTGACATCTACATTTTCAAGGCTGTTTCCCTATAATTATCCTATTTAATGTACCTAGCAATCAAGTGCTATAGGCAAGCCAGATATTACTATCCTAATAGTGTCACTTCATGGGAAATAGATGGGGAAACAGTGGAAACAGTGTCAGACTTTATTTTTTTGGGCTCCAAAATCACTGCAGATGGTGATTGCAGCCATGAAATTAAAAGACGCTTATTCCTTGGAAGGAAAGTTATGACCAACCTAGATAGCATATTAAAAAGCAGAGACATTACTTTGCCAACAAAGGTCCATCTAGTCAAGGCTATGGTTTTTCCAGCAGTCATGTATGGATATGAGAGTTGGATTGTGAAGAAGGCTGAGCGCCAAAGAATTGATGCTTTTGAACTGTGGTGTTGGAGAAGACTCTTGAGAGTCCCTTGGACTGCAAGGAGATCCAACCAGTCCATCCTAAAGGAGACCAATCCTGCATGTTCATTGGAAAGACTGATGCTGAGGCTGAAATTCCAATACTTTGGCCACTTCATGCAAAGAGTTGTCTCATTGGAAAAGACTCTGATGCTGGGAGGGATTGGGTATAGGAGGAAAAGGGGATGACAGAGAATGAGATGGCTGGATGGCATCACTGACTCAATACACATGAGTTTGGGTGAACTCCAGGAGTTGGTGATGGACAGGGAGGCCTGGCATGCTGTGGTTCATGGGGTCGCAAAGAGTCGGACACGACTAAGCAACAGAACTGAACTGAATAGTGTTATAGAATTAAAAATGTTTATATTGCCCAAAAATATTAATTCATTCTTGTGGTTTATTATCTCATTATTATAATCATTATTTTAACAATAAAGATAACAAGAAATCAATTTAAGTACTTTGTAAACTATAAAGTGCTCTATACACTACATGATCATATCTATTATTATTATACATGCAGATATATCTATGTTCCATAAATATACAACCATACATTTCATATAGTGCTTTATTTTTTTAAGCACACTTTAATTTGTACAGAGTATAATAGTCCTGCTATAAGCCAGTCCCATTGCTTGGGTCTTGGTGACAGTCACCAAAATTCAAAGTACTGCATGAGCTCATACAGTTGTCTAAACCTAGGTTATAGGCACATGCTTCCAGGGGTCAGGGACAGGTCACATAGGCCTGCTTTCAAGGTCCATGGGTCCAAGAATTACACATGATGTTCTCTCTCATATAGGAAGGGAATTTGGAACCTAGGTTCAAATGTCCTCAAAAAAGTGTCTAGGATACTGTACTCTATGTTCTAAATATCTTATCATAAATGGAATTTTTTAAAAAAGCTTCTTTATTATGGGAAATTTCAAACATATCCCAAAATAGAGAGAATGGTATAATAAATCCCCTTCCATCCATCACCCAATATCAACATTGTCAACTCATGGACAATTTGGTTTTAATCTCTATTCATACCCAATCCTCCCTAACTCTGGCTTATTGAAGCAAATCTCAGATATTATATCATCAAAAAATATTTCAATATGCATCTAAAATAGATAAGAACTTTTTGAGAGAAACATGATCACAGTACTATTTTAGTCCTAAAAGTGTTGAACAGAATTCCCTAATACCATCAATTATCCAGTCAGTGTTTACATTTCCGCCAGTTCTCTCAGCAGTTTTTACTTTGTTTTACAATTTGCTTGAATCATGATCCAGTTGATTAATGTCTTACAAGCCTCTATTAATCCACTGGATTTCTTTCTCTATTTCTTTTTTTCTCCCTGTAATTTATTTTTAAAAAGACCAGGTTATTTGTCCTGTGGAGACTCCCACAGTCTAGGTTTTTCTGATTGCATTTCCCTGATGTCATATAACACTCTTGTTCTGTATATTTCTTCTAAATTGCTAGTTAGACCTGGAGGTGTAGGTGCAGTTTTGTAGCAAGAATATTTCAAAGGCAATATGTGCGTGCTTTCATCACTGGGTACCTAATGTCTTGCTGTCTCCCCGTTTGTGATGTTAGCAGTTACTGCTGATTAGTGCCTAGATCAAGTAATTCCTTAAGGGTTAGAAAATGGTGATATTTTAATTTTATTTTTCCTTCTTTATTAGCTGGAATAACTTTCATAAAGAGACATTTATAGTCATCCATTCTTTGGTTGCCTGGAAATACAACACAGTTCATTAGGAAAAGTCAGAATAAATAATTCTATTACAGTTTGCAAAATAATGAGTTGATTCTTTACCATCTTTTAGAGGGAGCCAATTAGGTTTTTGAGTACTGTTATGAACTCACAGTTTTAAATATATTTGATGTGTTTCAGTTCACTTTATATAATACCCTAATTGCTTTGCAGTTTTTTCACCTTTGGCCACTGGGAGCCTATTGACATTCGTTCCTCAAGAAAGAGTCCTTTGGCCTGTTTAATGACTTCTCTGGCATCAGAAATGTTCCATCTATACATTCCTTGCTCTAGACCTGTAATCAGCCATTTTTCCTAAGGAGCTCGGCTTTCTTTTAGTGAGAAGTGGTATTTAAAAATCACAGTCTGGGTCTGGGCACTACAGGCATTCACTGCTACTGAGTTGGTCCGTGTTTCTGGGTCTTTTCAGTGGTTAGAGCTAGCTGTATTCTTTTTGATTAAAGAAAACACTTTCAGTGTTCATGGTGATCTCTCCGAATCAAGTTTAGTACTGCAGGCTTTGTGTGTGTGTGAGTGTGGGTGTGGGTGTGGCTGTGTGGTTGTGGGTGTGGCTGCACTGGGTTTTCATTTCTGCATGAGGGCTTTCTCTTGCTGCAGAGAGCAGGGGCCTACTCTCTAGCTGCGGTAAGCGGGCTTCTCATTGTGGTGGCTTCTCTTGTCTCAGAGCACAGGCTCCAGGGCGGCGGCTTCAGTAGCTCTGGCACACAGGCTTAGTTGCGTCACGGCATGTGGGATCTTCCCAGGCCTGGGACTGAACCTGGGTCCCTTGCACTGGCAGGCAGATTCTTAACCACTGGACCACCAGGGAAACCCACTACAGGGCTTTTACTTAATTTCATCAATCTTACATTTCTGTTTCCTTTCTCTGACGCCAAAAATTCTGGTTCTTAATGACGTCAACATAATTACTTATTTGTTTTATTCCTTGGCATGCGTACAACTATCTCTGAACACTATCACCAATGATATGATTACTAGAAACAGTTTAAGTTTTCTTTTTTGCATTTCTTTCTGCTTTCAGTTATATTCCACTGGAGATGTACAGTCAAATCACTGTGATTTAAACTAGAATAGTTCCTCTCTATGCATTATTCTGTCAACCAAATAAACAGGCTCATTTCTTTTGTTTTGCTTTTGATTTTTAGGAATTGCTTTTTTCACACTTAATTCTTACAGCTGTATAAATAGTTACATAATTCCAAGATCAAATCTAGAAAAGAAAGTATATTCAGAAAAGTCTATTTGCTATGACTGTCCTTTTTATCCTGTTTCTTTAGTACCTCTAACATAAACACCTTGTTTGTTTTATTTTACCCTTTTAAAAAATGGAAATATGCATATATTCACGTCTCTTTTTCTTAGATAAATAGAAGTATGCTAGTTTCCTTTTCACTGCTGTGATTTTTTTCACTATAAATTTTTTTCTGAAGATTACAATAGTATGTAGAGGTATTCCTCATTGCTTTTTCATAGCTGCATGGTGCTCCAATGCATGTGCATTTCATAGTTCATCCTAGTGCTTGGTGCTATAATGAATCATCTCATGCATACAATTTTTCATATTTTTCTGGATTATCGTTTGAATAGTTTCCTAAAAGGGAAATTGTGAGATAAAAAGGCAAATAATGTGTAATTTTGCTGGACATCAAATATCCTTCTAGAGTAGTATTTTTCCCACCACGAATGGTGAAGCTGTGTTTCCTCACTGTCAATCAACAAAGTATGTTGTGAAATATTTGGACTTTGGCCAATCTGACAGATGAGAGATGGCTTTCAGAATAGTTTTAATTTGTGTTTCTCTTATTAAGAAGTAGGTTGAGAAGCTTTTCATATGATTAAGGCCATTAGCATTTCTTTTTTTCCATGAGCTTTTCTTATCTTTGGCCCATTTTCCTGTAGGATTGTTAATCCTTATTTTTAGACCCTCTTTACACATTAGGGATGGCAATACTTTTCCCATCATATACATTGCAAATATTTTCTCCCAGTGTGTTACTTTTGATTTTGCTTTTGGTGTTTTGCTCGGCTTTTTTTGCTATGCAAAAGGTGCCTTTAAAAAAAAAAAAAAACATAAGCAAATGCACTAGCTTTTCTTTCTTGCTTCCAGAGTTTAGTCAGAATAAAATTTACCCACTTTAATGTTAAAAAGAAAAGCCACCTATGTTTTCTTCTAATAGTTGTAGGATTGTGGTTTGTTTGGTGTTTTTTGTTTTGTTTTGTTTTGTTTTGTTTTTGCATTTTAATCTCCAGTTCATCAGAACTGATCTTGATGTATGGTGTGAGGAATGGACCCAATGTCTTGTTTTTCTTTATGGCCCCCCAGTTATCCTAATACCTTCTTTTTAAAATTGCATCTTTTCCTCACTGGTTTAAAATACTACCATTATCATAGGCTAAATTGTCATACTCAGGGTTTGCTTCTGGATTTTTTATTTCAGTTCTATTAATCTGTTTATGTATTCATGTACTAATATCACATAATTTCTATTATGTAACCATTGTATTATGTGTGTATGTTCAAACTCACAGATGTTTGTGAATTAAGTTTGTAAGTTGGATTTTGGCTTGCCAACAGTGTATCAAGAAAACCTTGGACTCAAAGGAAGAAAAGATCTATGAAAGACCCAAATAGCATCTTTCCCACTTCTTTTCTGTCTATAGTTTAAAATGCTTAATGTCAGGATTTCTGGCTAGTTAATCTTCATACTGATGCTTGGAACCTAGTAAGTGCTCAATGAACAGCTGTCAAGTTTGAAGACCAGTCAATGTAAGATAATTTATTCTATATATCTCAGAAAGTTAGAGCCACGGACAGTGGCGTGGAAGCTGTGATGGATGTAGATATCAATTCCATATAAGAAACAAAGATTAGAATTATTAAAAAGGAAAGAATGCCAAAAGGAATCATGAGCTCCCTATAACAGGGAACATAAACACCCCTTGGTATTGTTAGGAAGATAGATGAGACTTATGACTGAAATACTAATAGTTAATAGAAGTGTGGCAATAATTATACGTGAGCTACTCTCCTAAGTGTTTTACATATATTAGCTCCCTTAATCCTTGCAGCCACCTTGTGATGCAGAATCTTTCATCACCCCCACTTCCTAGGGGGATATACTGAATCACAGAGAAATGATATAACTTGCCCCAGGAAAATGGTAAAGCTAAGATCTGACCTCAGGGAAAGGGGCTTCAGAAACCATTATGCCTTATATAGGTAGGCATAGTGTAGTGGCCTTCAGTAAGAAATCAGATCAGATTTCTCATGTTCTGCTTGTGGATTTGTTTATGTATATATTCATTCATTCATTCTTGCCAGGTGCTGGAAAACTAGAGGTGAATGACACAGACTCTGTCTTTGAGTGGCTCTCAGACTAGCTGGAAGGACAACCACCATCCCATCTTCTAAGTACTAGCTAACAGATTATAGAAAACATCTTGAGCCTAAACAGGATGTCATGACCCAAAGCTCCATTGTGACTTCTGTGTTCTTTGATCTATCTTTGGCAACCATAGTAAGTACACAGCTTCCTGCTGGCACTATTTCTTGTGATAATTCTTTAAAAAATTTTGAATAGCAAATCATTATTCTTTTTCCAAATTGTGAGTAGTAGTAAAGATCATTAACATGAACTGAAGCAACGAAAAAAAAAATGAACACAGTGAAAGTTAAAAGACTGATTGAAGAAGTAAACAGTAATATAATTTACATCTGCAAAATTTGATTCAGAAAAACTAAACTTGGTGAGATCATGACCACTTTGTGAGGGAGGCCATAATTGTAAAATAGATGTAGATTTTAAAAATGCTGATAGATAAATCATATCCCAGTTGTAAAATCAGTGCAAAAAAGTATTAACCCTTATGGAAATAAGTCTAGTAAAGTAAAATGGGAAAATTAGCATGAAAGGAAATATATTTTAATGACCTTATATAGAAAATTGACCTAGAGAATCAAAGTCCCTTAATGACATTTATTCCAGAAAATATTTCCTGAATGAAAATTTATCGTTGTGAATATAATTTGGATTAAAGAGCTAAGTAAGGCATAACCCAGTGCTCAGGATCAGAAGGCAAGGATGAATGATCCCATGTGTATTGCAGTAGCTGAGGGACTGACCACTCAGCCCTGCATGTGGCTTCACAGAGGGGCAGCATTTAGCTCGGGCCTAAGGAATGAAAGTGTTTTGTCCAGGTGGGAAGAGGAGGACAGGCATTCCAGAGAGTTGAGGTGACAGGTGTAGAGTGACGACTGAGAAAGAAGATGACTGTGGCTGAACTCTAAGGCTGAGAGCTAGGCATCTGTAACTTGGTGCTAAAACAGAGAGTGAGTGACAGGCAAGCTAGGTTATCAGATGAGGAAGAAGAGTGGTCATTGGCAATCCAGAAAGTGGCCTTTGGTGGGCTTTTTGCCCATCCTGGCTTGTTCAACATTTTCACCAGTGACCTAAGTAAAATGCAAAGGTAAACTTATGATGGATGACCTCTTGCTGAAAGCCCAGGCAAACATTTCCTTGGTTACCATCATTGGCCTTTCTAGGTCTGGAATGTCTAAGATTTGGCTAAGTAACATTGATTCTTGGGCAACAAAAGAAGATTATTATTTCATAAAGCAGACACATGCTCCACAGCTGATAAAGTATCAGGCCACAAGTCTGGAAGATAATAACAATGAGAGGAACTTCCATTATTGAATACCATCACTTTGTATATATTATCTGGTTAATTTTAATGTGAGTCCCATGAGGTCCCTGTTGTTATCCCCATATTGTAAGTTAGGAAACTGGAAGTAACAGAATAAAATGCCTCCCCAAGTCACTCAAGATCAGAACTAGCCTGAGTGGTTTAGGGCTCATGCCTTATCACTGTGTCACAGTGCTCATCCACCTCTGCCTTCAGGATTTAAAATCACCTGGGGCATAAAGTTGAATTTCAGAAGCTAAACCTGGGCCAGCATCGCTTTGGAAAATGACCACAGTACCATTTCAGTGCTTGAGGTTTCTGCTCAAAGCCCTTATGGGAGATAGGCTTGGATCAGACAGGATCACACGGTGTCTTCACCTGAGATTGCAGAAGACTTCAAAACTAGTGACAGAGACAAGAGCTGAGCTGAAAGCCAGAGTCCAGAGCCTCCGAAAAGAGGCAGATTGAGGAGCTGCCAAAGGAGAAATGCCCGTAACAGACAGGAAGTCAGAAACCTGGGTTCAGGGAGCCAGAGACACGGAGGAGGAAGAGAAAGCAAAGTAGGGGGTATAGCAACTGCTCAGAACAGGCATTGCCATTATCTGAGACTTTTACAAAATGTATCTAGGGTTAAAAGGCTAGAGATTTTTCTAAAATTACCAGTGAAAACGGCTCAGGCAAGTGGACGTCTGCTTGACAAGCCTCCTGGTGTTTGAAGCACTTGAGGGACCACGTGGTTCTCTCCAGAGGCCTTGGGCTTAGTGGACGGAGTTAGCTCATGGCTAACACCGTAACTGATCTCACCCGGCCGTGAGGACAATGCCGCTGGACACTGCAATTTTAGGTAAGTCAGCTAGTCTCTGCCAGCACAGTGAGAGACAGACTTGAAAAGGAAGGGAAGGGGCGTGGGCACCAGCATTCTTGCTCAGCTGAGGTCTCAGGAAACCACCAGAAGCAACATCTCATAGAAGGGCTGCAAGCAGATTCTCTGACCTCCCATCCCTGGAGACAGAGAAAATTAAACACCTTAAATTGGATTTTAGTCTCTGATTGCTTCTAAATGTTATGGTTGGGCCAGGCCAGCTGGAGCTGGAGTTCAGAATAATATGAGAGCTTAGAGTAACACATCCTTCTGTGTGTGTGTGTGTGTGTGTGTGTGTGTGCACACACGTGCGCACACGCACACGTGTTGTGGGTGGGTGGGGCCATGAGCCCTGCCGCTGTTTTATACCATTTTGTCATGAATTGAAATCTGCTGTGGCATTGTCCTTCAGCTGCTGTCATGGGGTAAATAAAACCTACAGCTCACAGCCATAAAATGGAATAGCTATTCATTTCTGCCACCTTCTGAGGCCAAAAGTTTCAAGACATCAAACACAGGTTTAAAGTTTGCAGGCTTTTGTTTTTCCTGAGGAAATTTGCCCAGTGACTGCAAGCTTTAGCTGAAGCATTGTCCACGTGTTTCCTTAGCACTGTGTTAGATGCTGATAGTGGTTTGAGTGATCACTGGAGGTCAAAAGGTAGCCTTTCCTGATTCCCATATAAATGAATTATTATAGTCTAACAGGTGGCACTGAGATTTCAAGTCCAGATGATGAGAAGTTTGAGGGTGCCATTGACTAGGAAAGGGGTGTTTGGTGTAGAGAGTTGGGTTTGGGGGTGGGGAAATGGGTCAAGTTTGACATTAAAAACAACAATGGAAATAACCATAACGCTTGCGTTATTTGGCCATTTATTTACTTACACAATGAACATTTATCATGCTGCTTGTGTTATACCCTCGGCAGTAGGGGAGAAATATAAGACCTGGGTCTTGACTTCTGCAAGAAGCCAGAACTATCTAACTAAGAGAAGATTTGCAGGTGAGACAGGGGCTGGGTACCCTCTGTGTGCCCAGTCAAGGATAGAGGATGGAGAATCCCAGAGAAGATGAAAGTGTGAACTAAAAAGAGATTTTAGAGTTGAGCATGGGCATAGGAAATAGGGTGGGTGGCAGGGTGGAGGCCATAGTTACAAAGAAGAATCAGCTAGAAAGAGATCTGGGTTGGTGGAAAATCCCAGATGTCAAGGGAAGTGTTTCAGGAGTGCACTAATCACGCTAAAATGACCACTGATGATAAGGGCTACCCATTATTGTTTACTTTGGGCTTTTATGTATTTAATACTAGACACTGTGCTAACCTCTGGGCATACAGTGATGAACAGAATCATCTAGGTTGTGCCCTCATAGAGCTTATTACATCCTGGTGAGTTTTATTCTGTACATCATTTCTTCCTAGGAACTATGAAAGGCTAGAATTATTATCCTCAATTTACAGATGAGAAAACTGAGGCTCAGAGAGGTTGAGTCACTTGCCCAGGTCCTGCAGCGAAAGAGTTTGGTAAAACTGGGATTTGAACATGGTTCTGCATGGTGCCAAAATCTCTAAATCCCCACCTGGTACTGTGAGGATATGAGTGGAAAGGGGGCATCCAGATGTGAGAGGAAGAAGGCTTTGAGGGGAGTTTAGGGGGCAGGCGGTGATGGTGGAATATATATGTCAGAGGAGAGACTGCAGAGGTAGGGAGTTTAGAGTTTTATACAGCCATGAGTGGAGGGAGGATCCCTTAAAAACTGCTTGCAGGGACAGGCCATGTACAAGGGCCCTGGGAAAGTGTGGATTTGACCTTGAGAATGGAGTTGGCATTTTCCTTCTAGGAGGTCTGCCATAACCAGCTCTGATCTGTTGGCCTGTGGCCACTGGGCCTGGCCTCCTAGGACCATGGGGCCTGAAATCCCCAGGGTGCAGGAAGTCTGAGCAGCCTGGGGCCTATGAACCCTAAACCTCCAGAATCAGAGGTCTTTTCTGATTGCGATCTCCACGTGGGAGGGGGGCTTGGTGCTCTCAAGCAGCCCAGAGCCAATTATTCTGCCATGCTGGGTGGCCAGAAGGCATCTGAAAACACTGAGAGGAAGGCTCTTTGCCTGAGCACATTATCTTTAGCTCACCAGCCACAGAGTAACTCTGCAATTACAAACCAGCCACTGAACAGACGCAGCCTAACTGTATGTTGTAAAAGTTTACGATTAGTAAAGATATGTGCAAAATTAATCCCTAAAGAACAAAGTAATTAAAAAAGTACGAAATGAAGTAATTAGCTAGAAATGGTGGGGAGCAGAAGGAGGAGAGGGCCCATGGACAATTTTACTCTGGAAGGGTCTTCGCATTTAGGTTTTTTTAATTGTGTTCAATGAGGGAGCCTTAGAGAAGTACAATTAATAAGATGCACAGAAGAGATAACACTTGATAAAAGATTTTGAGAGCCAGGCTGAAGAAAATTTTCACCTTCTTAAAAAGATGGGACCAAAAGGGAAAATGGCTATAAAGGCCATTATTGTGATCATTAACAAAATTTGATTATAGGCTGTGGATTAGACAATAGTCATGGATCAGTGTTTAATTTCCTGATTTTGGGGAGAGAAAAACCTGGGAGCCAGCAATGAATTTTAAAGCTCCAGAGAGTCAAGTTCTCTCTCCTTTTCTTTTTTTAAAATTTTGTCTTTCTTTAATTGAGTCTGCCTGCTGCTTTGTATCAGAGAAGGCAATGGAACCCCAGTCCAGTACTCTTGCCTGGAGAGTCCCATGGACGGGGGAGCCTGGTAGGCTGCTGTCTATGGGGTCACACAGAGTCGGACATGACTGAGCGACTTCACTTTCACTTTTCACTTTCATGCATTGGAGAAGGCAATGGCAACCCACTCCAGTGTTCTTGCCTGGAGAGTCCCATGGACGGGGGAGCCTGGTGGGCTGCTATCTACGGGGTCGCAGAGAGTTGGACACGACTGAAGCGACTTAGCAGCAGCAGCAGCAGCTGCTTTGTATTGTGCCGTTGGAAGGTAACTTCTTTGCCACCAATACATCATGTTTCCAATTTTCCAGGAAGGGACCACCAGGCAAGGCCAAAATCAGTTCCTTGGAATGACTGGTAGAAGCTGAGCAGGGACTGCCAGCCTCTTCCCCATCTTCTTCCCCTCCTCCTGCGTCCTCTCCTTCCTCCTCCTCGCCTCCTTCTCCTCCCATTCTACCTCTTCAGCATCAGCAGCAGTATCAGCATCATCGCCATCCAGACACTCTTGTGGTTTTCTTTTGAAAAATCCTCATGTTCACAAATCTGAAATCACAGAAGGGGAATTCAGAGACATCTACTCTCATTGCAAATGCTCTTCACTTTGTAAAGCAATGCAAGATACAAGTTCCCAGGGAGTGAAACCTCCCAGTGCTCACCAGTGATGGTCTGCAGAAACTATCCCCACATACAGGTTTTTCCATCAGACTGGCTTACCTGCATGTGAAGTCAGTCCTGAAGATAGAATTACCCCCAGGTAACACCTCCGGGGCACATTTCCTCCCTGAAGTCCTGTTTCTCTCTGTGTCTGGACTGTTTTGGAAAGTCTGATGAATGAGGCCTCTTTCCTTGCTTGATGGTGGGCCACACTCAGTGCAGTGGGCCTGGCTTTACTCATTATGACTGCTTCAAATGCTGCCCATCAGTGACAGAGGGTCTTGATGACTTGTGTCATTTTCACTGCCTTAGAATTGTTAGTCCTCTAAAGAAATCGTGGAGTAGGGAAGAGAAAGTATTAGTAGTACCATGATTTCAAGACAGATGCTTATCCTGGATTTCAATGTTTCTAAAATCAGTTTGTGCCTCATAAATTTGGCATACAGATAAATAATAAATATATACAGAAATTACAATTTATTATCCAAACCAGAACACTTTTGAGAGTTAAAGAGGGTACCGCTAATTGTTACACTGGAAGAGCAGGTATGAACCAGTGTAGTCCCAAACAAACCAAGACATACACTCAACTTATAATTTTATATGGACATTTAATGCAGTTCATTCATTTGACATTATTTGTTAGGTATACACGCATCACATCGTGTGTACAAAGTTTAACACTGGGCACATAATGCTTAAAATTACATGCTTAACATTTGGCATACAGTTTAAAAGGTCAACACAGACCTTTCCCTCTTGGAAGTGATGGTATAAAGGGAGAGATAGCTGATAAAAGGGAACAAAGAATAAATGTATATTTACAAATCATAGTAAGTGCCACATTAACAAAATACCATAGACTGGATGACTTAACAGAATTTTATTTGTCACAGTTCTGAAGGCTGAACGTCTGAGATCAGGGAACCATCAGGATCAGATCCTGGTAAGAGCTCTCTTCCTGGCATCCAAACAACCACCTTCCTGCTGGGCCCTCATGGTAGAGAGAGAGCTCTATGGTCCCTCCCCCTTCTTATAAGGGCACCAGTTCTGTCTGGTCAGGATTCCACCCTTACAATGCCCGTTGACCTTCATCACATCCATAAAGGCTCTCTCCCCAGAAGAATCACACAAGGGCTTAAGGCTTCAAAATATGAATTTGGGGGAGTTGAAATTGATTATATTCTTTGTAGGCAAAGATGAAGAAGCTCTATCCAGTCAGCAAAAACAAGATTGGGAGCTGACTGTGGCTCAGATTATGAACTCCTTATTGCAAAATTCGGACTTAAATTGAAGAAAGTAGGGAATGACTAGACCCCTAAGTTATGACCTAAATCAAATCCATTATGATTATACAGTGGAAGTGATAAATAGATTCAAGGGGTTAGAGCTGATAGAGTGCCTGAAGAACTATGGAAAGAGATTTGTGACGTTGTAGAGTAAGTGGTGACCAGTACCATCCCCAACAAAAAGAAATGCAAAGAGGCAAAATGGTTGCCTGAGGAGGTCTTAGAAATAGCTGAGAAAAGAAGAGAAGTGAAAGGCAAAGGAGAAAAGGAAAGATATACCCATCTGAATGCAGAGTTCGAAAGAATAGCAAGGAGAGATAAGAAAGCCTTCCCAAGTTATCAATGCAAAGAAATAGAGCAAGACAATAGAATGGGAAAGACTAGAGATCTCTTCAAGAAAATTAGAGATACCAAGGGAACATTTCATGAAAAAATGGGCACAATAAAGGACAGAAACTGTATGGACCTAACAGAAGCAGAAGATATTAAGAAAAGGTGGCAAGAATACACAGAAGAACTATACATAAAAGATCTTCATGACCCAGATAACCATGATGGTGTGATCGCTCACCTAGAGCCAGACACCCTGGAATGCAAAGTCAAGGGGGCCTTAGGAAGCATCACTACAGAAAAAGCTAGTGGAGATGATAGAATTCCAGTTGAGCTATTTCAAATCGTGGAAGGTGATGCTGTGAAAGTGCTGCACTCAATATGCCAGTAAATTTGGAAAACTCAGCAGTGGCCACAGGACTGGAAAAAGTCCATTTTCATTCAAATCCCAAAGAAAGGCAATGCCAAAGGGTGTTCAAACTACCGCACAATTACACTCATCTCACACGTTAGCAAAGTAATGCTCAAAATTCCCTAAGCAAGGCTTCAACAGTACATGAACCGAGAACTTCCAGATGTACAATCTGGATTTAGAAAAGGCAGGGGAACCAGAGATCAAATTGCCAACATCCATTGGATCATTGAAAAAGCAAGAGAGTTCCAGAAAAACTTCTACTTCTTCTTTATTTACTACACCAAAGCCTTTGACTGTGGAACATTCTTAAAGAGATGGGAATACAAGACCACCTTACCTGCCTCCTGAGAAATCTGTATGCAGGTCAAGAAGCTACAGAACTGGACATTAAACAAAGGACTGGTTCCTAATTGGGAAAGAAGTACATCAAGGCTGTATATTGTCACCCTGCTTATTTAACTTATATGCAGAGTACATCATATGAAATGCTTGGCTGGATGAAGCACAAACTGGAATCAATGTTGTGGAGAGAAATATCAATAACCTCAGATATGCACCCTTATGGCTGAAAGCAAAGAGGAACTAAAAAGCCTCTTAATGAAAATGAAAAAGCTGACTTAAAACTCAACATTCAAAAAACTAAAATCATGGCAGCTGGTCCCATCACATCATGGCAAATAGATGGGGAAATAATGGATACAATGACAGACTTTGTTTTCTTGGGCTCCAAAATCACTGCAGATGGTGACTGCTGCCTTGAAATTAAAAGCTGCTTGCTCCTTGGAAGAAAAGCTATGACCAATCTAAAAAGAGTGTTAAAAAGAAGAGACATTACTTTGCTGACAAGGTCCATCTAGTCAAAGCTATGGTTTTTCCAGTAGTCATGTATGGATGTGAGAGTTGGACTATAAAGAAAGCTGAGTGCCAAAGAATTGATGTTTTTGAACTGTGGTGTTAGAGAAGACTCTTGAGAGTTCCTTGGACTACGGGGAGATCAGACCAGTCAATCCTAAAGGAAATCAGTCCTGAATATCATTGGAAGGACTGGTGCTGAAGCTGAAGAGCCAATACTTTGGCCACCTGATGCGAAGAACTGACTCACTAGGAAAGAACCCTGATGCTGAGAAAGGTTGAAGGCAGGAGGAAAAGGGGACGACAGAGGATGAGATGGTTGGATGGCTTCACCAACTCGATGGACATGAGTTTGAGCAAGCTCTGAGAGTTGGAGATGGACAGAGAAACCTGGCCTGCTGTAGTCCATGGGGTTGCAAAGAGTCAGACACTAGTGAGCGACTAAACTGAACTGAATGACTCAACAAAAAAACGTAATGTAAGAATATAAGTTCCCAAAAGTCACGGACTTTGCATGCTTTTCTCCAGACAAAATTCCCATCTCACACCAAAGCCCCCAGCCCAAAGGAAGGAAGTATCCACAAATAATGGTTAAGTTGAATTAAAGGATAGAAGGGACATGATTGATTTATAATTTTGGAAGATGGAGTGGAGGGCAACAAGAGTTGCAGCCAAAAAAAAAAAAAAACCCAACTGGTTAGAAGGCTGTTGATAGAGTTGTCCAAACAAAGATAATGGCAGCTTGGACCAGAATATTGTCTGTGTAGATTGAGAGGTGTGATTAAATTTAAGCTATATTTAGGAGGTAGAACTGACTGCATTTACTGATGTATTATTGGATGCCAAGGAAAGGAAGGGGACATAATTATAGATGAGTTACACAATTATTTATGCAGGTTTCAGGCACGGGCTATTAGTCGATGAGGGGAAAACGAAGGCACACCCAGGGAGGCAGGGAAGGAAATCAAGAACTTGGTTTTGGACAAGGGAAATGTGTGATGCCTGAAGACGCACAGTGGAGGTGATGTGTAGGCAGATGGACGTGTAAATCTTGAGCTCAATGGAATGTAGTGTTTCCTCCTGCCCTACAAATCTCTTACTACAGCGGTAGCGAATCTTATCATCAACAAAATTTTACAGAGATAATAGTTATACCACATACTTAGCGGGCTCGAAACTTGGACTAGGTGTTGAAATAACCCTCTGTGTATTCATTCATTTGACGCTCACAACTGTTTTTGCAGTGTGTCATTTTTGTCTCCATTTCACCAACAACTGTATGTTAGAAAGTGAAATAAATCCTCTAAAGTCACCAATCCAGCAAATGGAAAATGTAGGATTTGACATCATGCATGTGTGAAGTCGGTTGCCAATTGCTTCTCCAAGAGATCTTCCTGACCCAGGGATCAAGCCAGCATCTCTTATGTCTCCTGCACTGGCAGGCAGGTTCTTTGCCATTAGCACCACCTGAGAAGCCTAGGATTTGGCATCAAAACTGTTTAACTCCTGTGCTCTGACCACGGTGACCTCCTGTCTCCCAAGAGGCAGAGGCCTTGGAAACATTTCCTACTCAGCTTCTAAAGCATCATGCGACCTTGAGGCTCAGATGGGAAAGGGAAGGTAACTGGTTAGGTCCCCTGCAGCTCTGCTGAACTGCAATGTTGATCTATTTCGTAAATCCCCTTTTTGAAAGTTTTATTTACTGTCTGTGCTAGGTCTTCATTGCTGTGCAGGCGTCCTCTAGCTGAAGTGAGCAGAGGCTACTCTCTAGGTGTGGTTTGTGGGCCTCTCATTGCGATGGCTCCACTTCTTGTGGAGCACAGGCTCTAGGCACACGGGCTCAGAAGCTGTGGTACATGAAGCTTAGTTGCTCTGAGACATGGGATCTGCTCCACGGCATGTGGGACCAGGGGTCGAACTGGGGTCCCCCACATTGCAAAGTGGATTCCAACCAATGGGCCACCAGAGAAGCCCACAAATCTCATTTTTAATGTGAGTTTGCTGTAGGTACCTATCAGAGATGAAACTCAAGCCGACAATTCATTTTGTTGTGTATGAGAAGGGCAAATCTCTTCAAGTGAAGACCCAGCACACTGCTTTCTTAATCTGAATTCCAGTGGAGTGAAACTCTTTAGAACAAATATTTCCGAGTGAGAAAATGTTCAGCATCTCATATTCACTTTTATCATCTAAATGTTAACCTCAAGGATCCCTCTGAGCCAAAGGTGGGTGTGATGCTCGAGCCAGACACAGCTTCCTCTACTGTCTGTACCCAGGGTCTGCCAAACTTCACCACCTACACTGTCCCAGTGACACATGGGCCCCCTGTCACCTGACCCCACTGTGCTGGGAGGTGACAGAGTGTGTTATAGTTTCCCCCAGTGATTCTGATTGCCCTGCATTTCAGAAAGGACCTCCTGACTTCTCCTCCTGGCTTATTCTTTGGGCCAGTGTTTTGGGGTTCATCTAGTATGGACTTTCAGTTTGAATTTGGCCAGAACGTGCGAAAGAGCTATTCATATATGTTGGTGGGAGGTTGTTTCTGATTAGATTAAACTTCTGAGAGAGGAAAGAGCCACTGATTAAAGACATAAAAAAGGAAACACTTTAAACGAGTAAGTGGCTCATCTTCATATAGCAAAGTATAAATTAAACATAGTCCAGGAATCAGCTTTGAATAGCAGCTGGATAGAGAGAGCTTTTCTGAATACATCCGCAAGGAGAAGGCGCTCACAGCAATTCAGGGGGGCTTAACCCACCAGAGAGAGCTCTGAGCACTCCTGAGTAAATGAAGGGGCTGCGTTACCTGATAAAAATGACTCTCACACTAGGGACAGGAAGGGTTTTATTTGGATTTCAGAAAATTATTCCTTGAGTCCTTGTGACATTCAAGCTCATTATTATTTTCTGACAGCATCAGTGATGGTAATGGGGCCAGAGATCTTAGTTCAAAACAAAAAGACGTGATTAGAGTAGACAGCACACGTGTCAGTGGGACCCTGATTTGGAGCGTGGCTGACACTTCAGTCTCAGAGCTGGAACGTTTCTGTCGTATTGGGTCTATAGAAATGCCTGGGCTGGAACTAGCCAGCCTCCCCAGCCTGCTCAGCTTCACACAGAGGGGCAGCCCTGCCTAGACTGCATCACCTGCCCAGGGCTGGAGGTGTGGCTGCAGCCCCCCTTCCCCTGGCTCACGCTAGGCTCCGTGGAGCCGTCATGGGGCTGCTGCCTGGGCTGCCAGAGGAACACTGAACCACGCATTGTCTCCAGGGCCCTGGCTTTCCCTCTTCCAGCCTGCTGGGTTCTCCTTTGGTTTTCTCACAGCTTTTCTGATTCTGAACTTGGACCAGACTTTCCCTATAGCCTGTTTTATAGGAGTCCTAATGCTTAAGCAGCAGCAGCAGCAATGCCTACCTTCCCCCGACAGTTCCCTTTCTCCCCACCGAGAACTAAATCCCCTCTTTGTATCTTCAGTCCCTAGTAGGTACCTGCTCTGAATGGACTAATTATCTGGACTTGGAATTCTCTCCCCCTGCCCGGACCTTCTGCGGCAAAGTCTCACTTAATAGATTGAACCTCTGTTATCCATGCTGCAGGGCCCAAGCCTCTCTGGTCCCCTTGCCCCTCACATGCTTGCAACTTGTATGAACCAAGGAAATGATCACAGTCTACCATAGCAGCCCCCAGGCCCCAAAGGCTGAACTCAGGACAAGTTTATTTCTCACTTACTTCACAGCCCCCTAAAGGGTGCAAGGCACTTCTGGGCAGCTCCTCTTCAAGTGGTAACTGAGAGCTGAGGGTGCTTTTTTGTGTCTTCCCCATCTTTGAACTTCAAGGTCATTTCGACGAAAACATCCAGTGGATTGGGGGAAAAAGAGGTAGAAGTGTTCATGGGTTCCCTCACTGGACACTTAAATATCTGGGCCCGAAAGTAACAGCTGTAATTTCTTCTTGTTTCACTGGCCTGAGCGGCTCACTCGATCCCTCCTGACTCAGGGAGGCAGGGAGATGCAGAGGGGCACAGATTTTCGTGAGCAGCAGGATTCAGCCACATCCGTGGAGACTGGCTTCACTTCCTCAACCCCGGGTAGAACCAGGCCTGTCTTCTTCCTTGTCTTCCATTTGTCTTGAGTCCAATCAAGCCAGTTGTGTTTGAACAATAAGTAATCAGGGCTGTTGACTGATAAGAGATTTGAGGTAACCATAAATAAATTCTCCTTGGTTGGAAATATTGAAAGATATAATCTCAATGACTGCATGTTTATAAAGTGATCCTCCTGGAATTTCCTATAAGGAAATGAACTCTCATGGTCCCAGTCTTTATAGTCAGAGCACTAGGGTCCAAGGAAAAGCTGGACCCCCTGTCTATGATGGGCTGGTTTTCTGAACTTGGTGCCATGACAGCCCCTGGGTTTCCAATAGGTAAACAGCTATTTCAGCAAATCTCAATACCCTGCAAAACAGCCTTTTTACTTTTTCTTCATAAAAGGCTTCCAGACATTCCAGCCCAGCTGGTCTCTTCCTGGATTCCTGCCAGATGAATCTTCCTGCTGCCTTCTGATAGTTATGAAAAATCCCTTTCAAACAGGGGAACTGCTTCAAGTGCTTCTTAGGGCTGACCCCAAATCAGACCCCTTCAGGGACACCTTCCAAGAAAAAGCATCATTTTTTTTTTTTTAAATTCCGAGTGGCAATTCTGTCCAAAAGACTCTCTGGCAGTGTTTTATTGTAAAAACTGGGCTTGGGAAACTGGATCCCCAGGGAGTGTTTTTCTGATGGAAGAATAAGCATTGCCAGACTTTAAAAATGTTTCCTTACACTTGAAAATAATGAAATATCTGCTCTTGGAAACCTGGGAAGGCACCAAGGAAGGTGCACAGGGGATGACTCAGAACTGAGGCCCAACTCTCGGCCCTGTGTCCGTGCAGTTTTTCAAGCACCTGTCATGTGCCAGGCCCTGTTTCAGCTCTGAGGGCCTTCTCTCACAGGCTAGTGCTTCAGGCCCATAAACAGGAAGAAAGCTCCATCTCACTGGTGCTCAGGGAATTGCAAATTAAAAGTACAGAGACAGTGAGTTTCACACCCGTCTATGGACAATGCCAAATGCTGGCAAGATTGTGAAGAAGCGTGAGTGCTCACCTGTGCTGGTGGGGGTGGAGCACAGGATTCTCACTGTGGAAGAGGTTCACTCTCCTTAGGAGAGCTGAAAGTGCGTCATAACCCGTGCCTCAGAAGTCGCACCATGGTGTAGATACACGGAGAGGTGCCCTCTCTTGGTTGCCAAGAGACACGTATACATTCCAAGGAGCACTATTCATAATCCGGGAAATAGCCAGACTGGGGACCACCAAGAGCATGTGTAAATAAATGCCTGTATATTTATACAACAGAACACGATAGTGATGAAAATAAATGAGGCAAGAAGCAAGTGGCTGAATGCAGACAATATAGCCTTTAAAACCAGGTAAAGCTAAGTAGGTAGTTGAGCTTGATGGCAAGGACATTACTAACAAGATTCAGGATGGTGGTTTACCTTTGGGGGTAGGGAGGAACACTCAAAGATGTTGCTGCCAGTTACTCTTTCTTATGCTGGTGGTACATAGATAGTCGCCCCTTGTGTTATATGTCTTTAGACTGTACATAAACACTGTACACACACACACACACAGAGCTAGAGGAAGTACAGGGAACCTGGGAAGGCAGAGCAGAAGCATTTAATAAATGTAGGGCAGCTGCGAAAGTAGGTAGGAATTAGCCAGGCAAATAAATATAAATGTGACAGGGGAAGAGGCTGACCATCACTGGCTTTGGTCTTAGCTTTGCCCAGGTTTGACCTCGCTTTCCTTCTCAATCCCACGCAGGGCTGCAGATAGAGTAAAACGCCTGCCATGTCTAAGGTGAAAATGGCAGGATGTCTAAGAATACCCAGCCCTTGCCAGTGTCTTTGTTTGCTTGCCTTTCTGACCCTACAACCACTCTGCAAACACGTGTCTGATCTGCCAGCCATTCTCAGGCCTCAGCCTCCATCCTCCTCGTCTTCTTCCCCCTGGCCTGCCTGGTTTGGCTTTCAGCTCTTGTCTCAGCATTTCACAGCCAAGTTAGGCGAGACAGCTACACATAAAAAGGTAATTAACTACATGAGCCAAGAAATATGGACCACATGAGAGGTGCAAATCATGTATTCCAGGAGTTAGAAGGAACAGGGCCAGGCTGGTTTTGGATGGACGGAAAGTGGGAAGGAGGGTTTCTGGGCTAAAGGAACAGTGGGAACATTTTGCTAAGAGAGAATAGCTCATTAGAAGCCATAAGAAGATGAAAGCTGGACAGGATTTGGGATCTTATCCTGCAAAACATTTTTATGAAGTACAAGACTCAGATGCCACCACCCTCAATCCCTTACTTATGGTAGATATTACTAATAAATGGTAGCATGCTTTTCCATTGAGCCCAGACAGAGGCTCGGAACCCTTTGAAATATATATATATATATATATATATCTTTGGCTGCGTCAGGTCTTAGTGGCTGCATGCAGGATCTTTATTGCGTCACACAGTCTCTAGTTGTGACACGTGTGCTCTGGGGCATGTAGGCCTGGTAGTTGCAGTGTGTGGACTTAGTTGTTCTGTGGCATATGGAGCAACCAATTCCCTGAATTCCCCAATCAGGGATCAAACTCCTGCAATGCAAGGCAGATTCTTAACCATTGGACCACCAGGGAAGTCATTTAGAATCCTTCTTAACCCAGTGCTTCAGAAGGACATTAATAAGTGAATGGATTCAGTATGGGGATGTTACCTGCTATTCCTACCAAAGTTTACAGAGTGATCACCAGTCTGTAAATAGGAGGAATGGTCACACTGTATCCTAGCATCTTGCTTCCAGTATCTCCCTACTTTACAGCTCCCAATTCACAACTCTACCAATTGTGCCTCATATACTGGGCATCACTCGAAGTATTGGCAAGAAAACTAAGAAGCACAGAATGCAAAAGGAAGAAGTGATCTAAGATGTCCCTGAGTCCACCTCCTCCATTTGGCAGCTGGGAAAAACAGGGGCTTGGGACGGAAGCAGGTCTGTTTATGTAACTGGCAAACATAGGACATAAATTTGGTCTTCTGACCCTAACCCCAGGCAGCTCCCAGTCCCAGGAAGAGAAAGGAATCTGATCTTTTCTACGAACCTACTAGATGGCTGTCTTTGCTAGTGGGAGCTTTTCATACATGATCTCTTTTAAACCTGCCAGTTGCCCCAGTAAGAAGGCACCTGACACATCCAAGGACAAGTCCTAGTTGAAGGCTGATGTGTGACAGAGGCAGGATCCACACTTTCTCCACCAGCCCCCAAGACCTGTGTGCTTTCTTACAGTTCCCAGGTGGATGCACCAAAATAATCGCAAAATTAGGGCTCCCTGGGAAGAGCTGGTGGTGAGCAGGACTCACGCTGCTATTTACAACAGTTCAGGCTCTCAGTCACGGTCACATCTGGGGGCAGCCTGGCAGCTCCTCCGTGGGCATCTGTGAGCATTGGCGAGGTCAAGGGCTTTCCCTAAACTGAGTTCATGGCTCTGTAAGACAAAACCGCCTGCGATCTCCCAGACTCATTTGATAACTTCCCAGGTTTTACGATGGTAATTTAAGCTCTGCGGCCAAAGTAACTCTCCTCCGTTGCAGCAGCCTGCACTTAAATGTCAGAGCTTTGCTGAAAAACCACTTGGGTTTGAAGGAAGTCATTGTGTTCAGTAAAATCTGGCACATTTTATGTTTATGGCCTTTATTAGAGGAGCCAGCTGAGCGAGTTAAACCGCCTCTCTGTATGGTTAGTGCAAGCCCAGGGCTCTGGGATTGCTGGAACCACTCATTCAAATCACAGTTACTGAACATGTACTAAGTGCTTGGCACTGGCATATACAACATGCTCCTTGTCTTCCTGGAGCTTATCCTTTATGGAGGTGGAGGGCAGACATTGAAAGAATAAATGCATAAATAAAAGTGCTAAAAGAACTCACAGGGGATCTAATTTGGACTGGGTGGGTGAAAGAAGGTGATATTTGAACTGGGTAACAAGTGAGGGAGTTTTTCCAGAGAGATGCAATAGTGGGTACAAAGGCACAGAGAGAGGAGAGAACTTGGTGTGGTCAAGAAACACGCCCAGTGCCCATCCGGAGGCCACGAGGTCCCAGCCTCGGACTACGTTTCACCAGGCATCCCTGGTGCCCAAAGACTAGCATACATCTCACTTCTTATAACGAACCGGGGTCACAAGCACACAAGGTCAACGTTCGGTTCTGCCTTGGTTGTGGTTTCCTATGCCCAGCGGCCTCCTCTGCCTTCTTGATTCGTGACCCTTGGTCTTCGTTCCTCAGTCACTGCTCTGATACCCAACACTTGCCCTTCCTCCTCCTGGCATCTCTACCCCCTAGAACTTGTGATACTGAGCCATCGTTCTGCCCCTTTGTCCTCCCTCCAGTGGCCCTACTTCTTTAGCACAATGCCTCCTGTCTACCACCTCCCACAACATGCCAGCTATGACTGGTGTCCCAGGCCTGGCACCCTTTTACTTCCCCATCCCCTGTTCCTCCCAAGCCTCCATGGATACTTCAGGGCATCATCTTTCATGAAACCCAAATGCCCGTGGTTTTATTCCCTATCCTTTGTCTACAATCCGTGAGAGGGTCTCTGAGATCAGCTGTGGGGCAGACTTCTGAGGTTCTCTCTGGGTCAAGCCATGGGGTCATTGGAGTCACTCCTCATGTGAGGATCGTGGAGCACAGGCTTTCTCTTGTTTATTTCAGGGTCATTGTGCAGGGTCCAGAAGTGGAGGGGCAAACATGTCAAATACACTCTTCTGCTCCAACCAGAAGCCTCCAGGAACCCAAAGGCAATATATAAGGCAGATGGTCTCCATAGATGAGTTTCTTTTCACAGAAGAGAAGAGGGCGGAGGTGTTCTAGGTGAACAGGTGCCCCAGTCCCTGGAGAGGAGCCTCTCCCTGCTGGCTCAGGCATTCTGGAGGGTAGCACATCTGTTGTCTGTTGTCCTTCACCAGACACATAACCCCTCTGCAATCACTTGTCTCCTGAATGTGGCTGTACAGGAGAAGTCAATAGCAACCATAATGGTTATTACAAAATACCTAAAAATTCCAAGTGCAGACTGAGGGCTTAGCAGTATTCCTTGCATTACTACGGGGGCTTCCAGAGCCCACAGCCCCGTGCAGCAGTCACTGCTGTGCACGTTTCCTAGACCTGAGGAGAAGCACCCCAGAGTTGCCCCTCAGCCAGGACATGATAGGACCAGAATGGACCCAGATATCCTGCCCCACCCCCCCGCAACCACCATGCATGCAGAGCTCACATGGAGGCAGGCTCAGGGTTAAATACATATCTGCACTCCATTCCCTTCTCCAGGGTGAAATTGAAGCTTGGGAGGAGAAATATCCTGCCAAAGATGACAGCAGCAGGTGGCAGAGAAAAACGCTGGAATCCAATTCTCTCTGGCTTCAAAGCTGTGCTTTTAAAAACTACGCGCTGCCCCAACTTGGCCCAGCCACCCCACCTCTGCTGGAAACCCATGGTCTGTTCTAGGCACCATTTAGTACCACTTAGTACCATTCTCTTTAGTCTAAAGAGAATCAGGTGAAGAGCTTGGAGAACATTGTGAAAGAGGGAAGGAGATAGTCAAAGAAGCAAATACAAGACTGTCATGATCGGGAAAGATAGGGCTGGAGCCGCAGAACGTGACAGGTTAACCTAGTTGAAAGGGATACAGAACTGTGATGCTGAAGTGACACCCTGAGAATGTTGCATGAAGTGGGGTAGGAGGGGTATGTAATGCCATGTGCAGAAGTCCATAGGTGAGAGGAACCCCGGCGTGCTAGAGGAAACAGAGGAATGTCAGCGTGGCTCCAGCGTGGACTGTGAAGGAAGCAAGCATGAGGCTGGAGGGACGGGCAGGGGCCAGGCCCCAGGAGCTTCAGAGGCTATACTGGGAAGGGTGCGATGCTGGCAGGACATGATCCAGGGTGCACCTTGAAAACAAATATTGTATATTAATGCATATATATGGAATCCAGAAAAATGATATTGATGAACCTGTTTGCAGGGTAGGAATGGAGACACAGATGTAGAGAACAGACTTGTGGCCAGTGGGGGAAGGAGAGGGTGGGACGAACTGAGAGTGTAGCTTTGAAACATATACCCTACCATATGTAAAATAGGTAGTTTGTGGGAAGTTGCGTGTAACAGGGAGTTCAACTCAGTTCTCTAGGACAACCTAGAGGGGTGAGGTGGGGTGGGAGTTGGGAGGAAGGATCCAGAGGGAGGAGACATATGTATACTTACAGCTGATCCACACTGTTGCAGGACAGAAACCAATACAACACTGTGAAACAGTAATCCTCCAACTTAAAATCATTCTGGCTGCTGGGTGGAGACGAGACTGGAGGAGGAGGCAGGAGGGAGGGCAGTTGTTCGAAGGCTGTTGCAGTGTCTAGATGGGACAGGGCAGTGGTCTGGCTGAGGGCGTGGCTGCAGGATGGGGAAAGGGGTGTGGCTTCAAGAGCTCAGCAGAGTCCACACTGCTCCTTTCACTGAGCAGCCAAAGGCACAATGGGAGGTGCTGCAGCCACCCTTCTGATTAGAACCAGGGCACATGTGCCCACTCTAAGGTGAAATGGTGACCAACTCTTTGAGAAACTGGTCTTGGAATGAAAGAGCTTTGTTACAAATCATGCTCTGTGTTGTGTTGCTGAAATATGTCAATTAGTAGCCTCCATTCTGCTTGCACAAAGAATAATTGCCCTGACTCTGTGTTGTCAGTACATATTCACGGTATTCACAAGGCTTTTCTTGAAAATCTGAGCAACCCGTGAATTGGAAATCAGCGCAGTCCCAGAATGGAGAGGTCATAGACACAAAGATGCACAGCCGGGGCCTTCCATGGCTCCCTCTTCCGATCCTCAGAACCACCCCGGGGTGTGGGAACTTCCTTCAAATCTTCGTCACCCTAGGGGAAGCACTGGCTCTTCCTTGAGCTTTAGTCAAGTTCAGATACATCCTTCTGTTTTCTGTAACTGCTGTGTGGTCTTGGGCAAGGGACAGCCTCGGTCTCAGCTTCCTCATTTGGCATTGGAGACAATAACCACTGGGCGTCCAGCAGCGCTACCACTAGGTGGCGCTAGTGGTAAAGAACCCACCTGCCAATGCGAGACGTAAGAGACACAGGTTTGATCCCTGGGTGGGGAAGATCCCCTAGACAACCCACTGCAGTATTCTTGCCTGGAGAATCCCATGGACAGAGGAGCCAAGCAGGCAAAGAGTCAGACATGACTGAATCGACCTAGCATGCACACATGTACAATAACCACTACCTCACAGTATCTTATTCTGAAGATTCCACTGTACGTCATTTGTACAATAGTAGCTGAGGCTGACCAAATGCTGATTATGTGCTAGGCATCTTTCTAAGCACTTCGTATATTAGCACTTTAATCTTCTCAGCAGCCTCATGAGATGGGAATATTGGAGATGAGGAAACTGAGACACACTGAGATCAAGTGAATAACTCACAGTCACACAGCTGGTATGAAACAGAGCCCGGATTTGAATCCAAGCAGTCTGAGTTCAACGGAGAAGGCAATGGAACCCCACTCCAGTGTTTTTGCCTGGAGAATCCCAGGGACGGGGGAGCCGGGTGGGCTGCCGTCTATGGGGTCGCACAGAGTGGGACACGACTGAAGCGACTTAGCGGCAGCAGCACTCCGAGTTCAAACCCTTTGCTCATAACCTCGGTGCTACACAGTCCAGTGCTGGCACATAGCAGATGCTCAGTGGAGATGTTTGTTTCCTTTCCACTGGCCCTAAAGTGAAAGTGAAAGTGACCAGTCACGTCCGATTCTTTGCAACCCCATGGACTATACAGTCCATGGAATTCTCCAGGGGATCTTCCCAACCCTGGGATCCTGAACCCTGGGATCGAGTCCAGGTCATTGCAGGTGGATTCTTTACCAGCTGAGCCACAAGGGAAGCCCATTGGCCCTAAATGGTATACTAAATGCAGGAGAAGCTCAGAAAGTGGTAAGTCAGTCCCTTGCTTTCCAACTCTAGCAACTTACAGGGACCAACTGGTATGAAAAAGCCTGGTGGAAGAGAAGAGAGTCTCTTCCTAACCAACAGAGGGGGAAATTAAGCTAAACCTGAAACTGACCTAGCCTTCGAGGAAGACCTGTGGGCGTTGATGGGTGCATGTTATAGGCGCAAATATCATCTGCCAAATTGCTCAAATGACAATACCTGACAAGTGGCCACTGCTGTCCACCAGGAGATCTTGGTTGCTTTTTCTCATCAGTTCTGATCACGTATTTCAGGTCCATCCCACTTTATTAAGCATTAATCATTTATTGATCGATTGTCTGGTTATATACACCGATCATTTAAATACTTATTCAAAAATTACTTACCAAACACCTATATGTACCAGGCTGTGTGTTCAGTGCTAGAGAAGAGAAATGAATGAGTTACTCTGCCCTCTAGGAACAGAGTAGTAGGTAAGTTGTGGTGTCAAGAGCTTTGAGGGCCAGAGGAGGGAGCCATCGGCTGTGCCCCAAGAACTGAGCAAAGACCCCACAAACAGTGTGGCCAAGATCTTGAGAAATGATCATTTTTTTCAGCTGGAGAAGAGTAGGGCAGGCATCCCAAAATTGCAAATAGGGTGAGTAAAGGCACAAAAGGACATGCATGTTCCAGAATGCTAGACATCCACAGTGGCTGGGATGATTGTGGCAAGGGCTCCAAGACACTGTCCCTCAACACTCAGGTTGCAAGGTCATTTTTCTTTATTTTTCAAAACTGAATTGCATCCAGTTGAAGCTCCTACCCACCAACATCAGGGAGAAGCTTCATATCATCCTGACTTTGAACCTCCCCTCCAAGACACTGTCCCTCAACTCTCAGGTTGCAAGGTCATTTTTCTTTATTTTTCAAAACTGAATTGCATCCAGTTGAAGCTCCTACCCACCAACATCAGGGAGAAGCTTCATATCATCCTGACTTTGAACCTCCCCCGTTGTTGGGTTCCATCAGAACTCAGGGCCCAGGAAGGATGGAGCAGGAGCAGGGTGCTGACCCTCCCTGTGGAGAGTGCTCATCCTTGTCCAGGCCCACAGGGCCCGTTGAAATGTGACGTCTCTCCTGGAGGTTCTGCTGGTTCCTCCATGTCAAGCACTGCTGCAGAGGCCATTACCAAGGATTTTGTTAACTTGGGGCAAGGAGAACTCAGATCACTGGTCACAAAATGTCCAGTGTCTTCCTTGGGGGAAGGAAGGTAGAAAGCCTGGAGAGGAAGGGTGCTTTAACTCTTTGCTGATAACCACAGCAAAGGGAAATAAGACACAAATGAATGACTCAATAACCTTCCCGTTCTAGGAGTGGAATTAAGGTATGGCTCGCCCCTTTGCAGGCAGGAGAGTAAGGTGAGGAGAGCTGAGTGTGTCCAAGCTCCTGTTCATTGTCACCCGTGACCTGGGTTCAAGGCTCAGAGTCAAGTCTGGGCACTGACGAGTGGCTCTGTGTCTTCCGCAGGTATGGCAGTGTGGCGGGAGTGTGGAGGTCCTGCCCTGCTCGCGGATTGCCCACATCGAGCGAGCCCACAAGCCCTACACTGAGGACCTCACCGCCCATGTCCGCAGGAACGCCCTCAGGGTGGCTGAAGTCTGGATGGACGAATTTAAAAGCCATGTGTACATGGCATGGAACATACCCCAAGAGGTAGGAAGCCACTGCAGGGATGGCTTTCTTGAGGGTTGATGGGGAGCAAACAAAGCAAATGTACAACTAAACGCTTCTTCCCAGGAGACAGCCAGTCTAATTTGCCATGCTGCCTGAACTCGCAACCCTAAGATACTGCATAATGCAGAAAAGGGTCTGACTGTAGGGTGCTATGGGGTGCTAAGGTGTGTCTCACCCACCCCATCTCTGGTCACCTCCTCCTTGAAGTGGGGTCCTTTCCCTTCAGACCACAATGTCCTCATTCTATCTGAGAAAGTTGAACCAGGTGGCTCCAAGTTTCCAGCATGCTCCCAGGTCCCCAGCTTCTCTGACAATGGATATTTCATGGTCCCAGATTACAAATATCCCAGAAATTACCAAAATTCACCAAATCCACCTTAATATCCCTGTAGACTGAATGCAAGCTTCTCCGTTGAACCTTTGACCAAACCAATGAGCAATATCCTTATACCTTTGGGATTTCTTGAACCACATGGGTGGGGCACTCCCACAGGGACACTCAGGAGGAGAAGGGACCTGTTCTGGGCATTTTTTAGGCTGCTTGTTACCTTCAGAGAACTTCATCATTGTCTGCTACTGTCTGCTAGCCCTCTTATTGTTTAAACACTAAGCTGTGTCCAACTCTCTGTGACTCCTTGGACTGTAGACCACCAGGCTTCTCTGTCCATGGGATTTGCCAGGCAAGAATACCAGAGTAAGTAACCATTTCCTTCTCCAGGGTATCTTCCTGACCCAGGGATCAAACCCACGTCTCCTCATTGGCAGGCAGATACTTTACCACTGAGCCACTGGGAAGCCCCCTAGCCCTCTAGTCACCCATATTTAAGAAGTGCAAGAGACTATTTACAGTAGCTAGAACATGCGGGACTTCCCAGGTGGTGCTAGTGGTAAAGAACCCACCTGCCAGTGCAGGAGACACAAAGAGACATGGGTCCCTGTCAGGAAGATCCCCTGGAGGAGGAAATGGCAACCCACTCCAGTATTCTTGCCTGGAAAATCCCATGGACAAAGAAGCCTGGAGGGCTACAGTCCTTGGGGCTGCAAAGAGTCAGACACTACTAAAGTGACTTAGCACAGAACAGGAAGCAACCTAGATGTCCATTGACAGATGAGTGGATAAATAAATTGTGGGACATATAAACAATGGACTATTACTCAGCCATAAAAAGAAATGTATTTGAATCTGTTCTAATGAGGTGGATGAACCTAGAGCCTATTATATAGAGTGAAGTAAGTCAGAGAAAGGTAAATATTGTCTACTAACATATATATATGGAATCTAGAAAGATGGTCAGTTCAGTTCAGTCACTCAGTCATGTCCGACTCTTTGCAATCCCATGAATCGCAGCACGCCAGGCCTCCCTGTCCATCACCAACTCCCGGAGTTCACTCAGACTCGCGTCCATTGAGTCAGTGATGCCATCCAGCCATCTCATCCTCTGTCGCCCCCTTCTCCTCCTGCCCCCAATCCCTCCCAGCATCAGAGTCTTTTCCAGTGAGTCAACTCTTCACATGAGGTGGCCAAAGTATTGGAGTTTCAGCTTCAGCATCAGTCCCTCCAATGAATACCCAGGGCTGATCTCCTTCAGAATGGACTGGTTGGATCTCCTTGCAGTCCAAGGGACTCTCAAAAGTCTTCTCCAGCACCACAGTTCAAAAGCATCAGTTCTTCGGTGCTCAGCTTTCTTCACAGTCCAACACTCACATCCCTACATGACCCCTGGAAAAACCATAGCCTTGACTAGACGGACCTTTGTTGGCAAAGTAATGTCTCTGCTTTTTAATATGCTNTCAGAATGGACTGGTTGGATCTCCTTGCAGTCCAAGGGACTCTCAAAAGTCTTCTCCAGCACCACAGTTCAAAAGCATCAGTTCTTCGGTGCTCAGCTTTCTTCACAGTCCCACTCTCACATCCCTACATGACCCCTGGAAAAACCATAGCCTTGACTAGACGGACCTTTGTTTGCAAAGTAATGTCTCTGCTTTTGAATATGCTATCTAGGTTGGCCATAACTTTTCTTCCAAGGAGTAAGCATCTTTTAATTTCATGGCTGCAAAACTTACATTACCGTATGTAAAATAGATAGCCAGTGGGAATTTGCTGTATGTCTCAGGGAACTCAAACAGGGGCTCTGTATCAACCTAGAGGGATATGATGGGGAGGGAGATGGGAGGGCGGTTCAAGACGGAGGGGACATATGTATGCCTATGGCTGATTCATGTCCAGGTTTGACAGAAAACAACAAAATTCTGTAAACCAATATTCCTTCAATTAAAAAATATATTATTTTTAAGTGCAAGAGAGAAAGCATTGTATCTCTGGTAGCTTTGCTCAGCCTTGCTGTGTGTCATATGGAAGTGACCTTGGACAGCTGGATTAGGCGAACCTAACAGATGCCAGCCATGGGGTCCCCACCTGCTTACCAGCCAGTCTGCCTGAAGGTCATTGCTTAGGTTGCGTTTTATGTGACATGGAGCTGTTGACTGCATGACCTTTGCTCCAAGGCCATGGCTTCTCCTTGAGACTCCTTTGGAAAGCCTCTGCTCTCTCTTCCTGACAGCAAAATGGTTGATCTTTGCTTAAAGTTTCCATGTGAAGGCCTTGTTTCATGATGTCTCCACCAAGCTAATATTTTACTCAGGCTGAGGGATTGAGAAAGTAGGCTGGGTGGGATCTTTCAAGCAGCCCCCTAAGGACCACCATGGTGGGGGGGTCTTGGGTCGGCTGCACCTTTATACATTCAACGAGACTTCAGCAGTCGGGGGAAAGAATGAGGAACCCCAGCAGTACCAGCGGGAGTCCAACCTTGATGAACCAGCCCCGAACACGGCTCTGACAGTGGGAGTGTTTCTAGGGAAACGGTGGTGCGTTCTGGACCCATCTGTGGCTGTGGGCGTTGGATCACAGCACTCTGGGCAGGATGCAGAGCCCCACTGTGGGAGTCCTCTGATAGCAAAATGTTGAGCACACTTGGAAATTCCCCAGGAGCTCACCAGCAAAGCAGTGTGATTCCCCGGGTTCTGTAAAGGACTGGGGTCCTGTCCATGCCCTTGTCCTCCTTCTCTCTGCACCATAAAGCTGCAAACTTTGTAGCCCTCTCCACCACATCCCCTGCCATTGCAGCTGACAGATGTTGAAATAGACAGCAAATCCGAAGAGTGGTAGAGAATTGAGTGTACTTTGAGTAAAAGTAATTGGAAAATGATGAAACTCAGTGTCTGCTGGTGGCTCCTAGAGGAGTTCAGACCAAGTCAAGTGGATGGGGGCTGGGGGGTGGTAAGACAAGGACAGATGAGAGGTGGAAATGTCCAGGGTAAAGCCTTTAGGAGGAGAAGGAAGAGGTCAATGTGTTTCCTCTTGACCCCCTGTTCGCTACTATGTCCAAACTCCCCCTTCTGCATCTATCGGGCTTGTGGAAAGAGCCACTCTGCATCTCCCATTCACTTCTGAAGTCACATATCAATACTGAAGCTGCTTTTGACAGAGTCATCATGGGCCTCCTACCTGCTTAATTTAATGAATATTTTAAAGTCTTCAACTTACAGGATCCCACCTTTTCCTTGAAACTCTTCACTCCCTTGGCTCCGTGATTCCACACCCTAGCCCGTCTTCATCTCTCTGATTGCTCCTAACTCCTTGCAGGCAACTCTTACTTCCAGGGGATGTTTAAGTGCTCCCCAGGGATCTGTCCTTGGCCACCTGCTCTTGTGATATACCTCCGCGGGGCAATCCCATTGGCTCTTGGGTTCTGTGCTGCCTACAGAGAGAAGACCTTAGCCTGCCTCCTGCCTTTAGCTTCAGACTTTACCTGCACATCTTCCCCTGGGTGTTCCCACAGGCACTTCAGTCTGAATCTGACCAAAGCTGAGTATCTCTTTCTTCCCCAAATCTGCTTCTGTTCTTATCCTCTATCTAAATGCATGATGGCCCCCATCTGCCTAGACTTGTGAGCTTATTCCTGAGCGCCACTCTTTAATCATCTTCCATTCCCAGGCCATCACTGAGCCCACCTTTCCATGCCTCTCACTTCTGAGTTCAGGCCTTGCCTCTTCCTCTGCAAAAGCCTCTGGCTGGTTTCCCTGACTCAAGTCTTACCCCTTAAATCTATCCTTCCCGCTACCCAAATTCATCTTTTTAAACTCGCAATGACCATTGTCACTGGCCTACCTGAAATCTTTAAACGACTCTCCACGTGCACAGGCTCAGGCATAGGGAGCAGCCTTGGACGTGGATCTGCACTTTCTCCTCCAGCCACCCCCCCCCCCAGTCCCACTGCCCACCTCCCTGAGTTTGGAGGCTCTGCAGATGGCATGGACTAGGGGCACTTCCCTGAGTGCTGCCCAAGTCAGGCTGTTCCTTATCTCTCTGTGGTGGCCCGTTTTGTCCTCTCTGCTTGCAATTCCTCTCAAAACTTCTTCCCAGCCTCCACCCTTACCACTTCTCCTCCGTCTTTTTAGACTCGGCTCTGCTGGCATCTCCTCTAGAAGGCAGCCCCGTCTGGGGAGAATGCCCCTTTCCCCCTGCATGTCTCTGTCATTGAATCGTTACCCTGCAAGAGAATGTTCTTTTGTCTGAAAAATCCTTCTCTCATTAGATCAATGGCTCTTAAATCTGGCTGAACTTTAAAATCATTTGGGCTCCACCCCAGAGATTATGACTTAATTGGTTTGGAAGGGGACTAGGGATTTTTTTTTTTTTTTTGAAAGCTCTTTGTGGATTTTAATGTTCATCCAGGGCTGAGAATCACTGCTCTAGACCGTGGGCTCCCTGGGGACAGATTGTGATATTCCTATTTGTGTCACCAGGTCTAGCCCAAGGTGAGGTGCATGGTCAGGGCTCAATAAAAACCTCACTAACATTTATTAACAAATGAATCTGCTGGCCCTGTGTGTGATCCCATTCTCCTTTGATCCATGACTCCCCAAAACAGATCTACTGACCAATTGCATCAGAGTCACTTGGAAACCTTTTAAAAATGTTGATTCTGTGTCTCATCCTCAGAGATTTTGATGAGGAGGTGTGTAGTGGTGCCAGAACCTATGAAAAGCTGTCTAGGTGCTAGTTTGGGGAAGCCAGATTTGGGTAACACTCGTTTACCTGCTCATCTTTCCCACCTCACCCATAGCATCACCTACTCCAGGAAGCCTTCTTTGACTGCTGTCCTCCCCTTCTGCATCATCCTGGCCATCCCACATGATGGGATGAACTCAGGGCCCCTTTTCTGTTGCCCCTCATCACTCTCTGCTTCTTTCCATGCTTCACACTCTGTGCAGAGTCTGTTTACTTGTCTGGATCTTTCAAATTCTCCTTTCAGACTGAATGCAACTTCTTCCTGTTTGTGTTCATGATGCTTAGGACAGTCCCTGACACAGTCTAGGCACTCAGTAAAGACGAAGTTGAAAAAGAAACAAAAGGAAGGAATTATGGGTTCTGCATCCCTCTGTTTTCCCCAGGGCTTTCTCCAGCTGTCCTTGATGTAGCAGCATTGCAATACCTTCTGCTCAGTCCCAGGCACATCTGCTCCCAATTTACTTAAGCTTCTGTCTACAAATGCAGAACTGGAACCCGTCAAGCCTGCCTAGTTGGCTGCTTGGAGAATTCAATAAGTTACTATGTGGAAAGACTTTGATCAGTGCTTGGCCAATAGAAAGCATTAGAGGAGTGTCCGTGCTCGTCAGTGTCATCACCTGCGCCTTCTGCGTTCTCACCCGAGCCTCAGAATGCCCTTGTTGGGCAGTCATCCTCCCCGCCCTCTGTGCGGAGTTCTTCCCTGGCCGCGCACTGAGGAGAACCAACTCTCTCACCCACTCCCTTACCACGTGCAGTCCCAAGCTCGCGGGAGATCAGAGGAGCCTTCCGCTCATGCTTTCTCTACGTTAATTGAAAGTCAGTTTGCTTATCAGCAAACAGAAAGTCAGTCTGCAGCAAAGCATCAATATTTCCTTATGCAGGATTCAGAATCTAGACTCACCCCTGCTTCCTTTTGCCTGAAGACAGGCTGAGTACCAAGGATGACTCACCGTGGTTGTTAGGCGACAACCATTCTTGAGGTTTGGCCACAAGGAATTTTGTGTGTGGCTGCACACAGAGGTAGGAATACTGGACAGCTTTTTGTGTGGTTAAGTATATTAGTGTCCCAGGACTGCCAAAACAAATTACTGCAAACTGGGTGGCTTAAAACAACAGAAATGTGTTCTCTGGTAGTTTTGGAGGTCAGAAGCCCACAGTCAAGGGACTGCCAGGGCCGTGCTCCCTCCACAGGCCCTGGGGGAGGATCCCTCCTGGCCTTTTCCAGCTTGTGGGGGGGTGGAGGGGGCGCTCTCGGGGTTCCTTGGCTTGCAAATGTGTCTCTCCACTCTATGCTGCTGTCTCTGTGTTTCCTCTCCTTTCTCTCATACAGATTTAGGATCATCCTAAATCCAGAATCATCTCAGCATCTCTAATTAAGTATATCCACAAAGACCCTTTTCCCAAATAAGGTCATATTCAGAGGTTCTGGGTGGACACTGTTCAACCCTCTAATTATTTGGCAAAAAGGGAAGATACATGTATTGTTTTCTAATAATAAGGGTCAAGGTGACCTTCTCTGAGGAAATTTACTCATTTCCCAATTTCTGCCTCCTGCTCCAAAATAGAGTTTGATGCAATTTACAGCGAACAACTCAGTACAGATGTGCTGAACCATTAAAATGGGAAGGCAAAAGTCAATTAATAAACAGGAAGGGGAAAGGGACATGATATCCAGACATAGAAGCCGAGAAAAATTCTGTTTCTTGAGTCTCCTAGAAGTTAGAGTGTACTCCTGATGTATTGTCTCTCTCCCACTTTTGATTAGGTTATAGGTGGAGAGACAAACTCTCCCTTGATCCTGAATGTAGAAAGGAAATTTTCCCATGGGAACCTAGATTTTTTGGGAAAACACAGAGGTCTTCCTGAGACAGATTCTTCTAGTGGCTTTCCGTGAAAGCTGAGACAGTGTTCATTTGTCATCACCTATAGCATTAAGTGGGATGGCCTGGGTCCAGGTGAATAGCTTTGTGATGTAAGGGTAAAGTACTGAGAAATTTAAAGAGCTGGTACTTGACAGATGTCTTTAAGTTAATACTTAACAGAGGATTGAGCAGGATACATTCATCATCAGTTGCTGTGATCATTGTTTCATACATATTTTTTCAACTCGGTCTCATCAGTAGAGTTCAGGTGCAGTGCTAGACTAGGGGCACAGAGATCAGCAGGACACGTTTCCTGACCATCAGGGAGCGGGGGCCCAGCAGAGAAAGAACAAGTAGAAGTTGCTGGGAAGGCTCTGGGCAGGAGCTGGGGAGCAGACCGATCATAGAAGAGGTTATCAGGAAATGCTCAAAGGGCATAACCTCACTGAAATTGCACCCTGGGATTCCAGAACTTAAACCTTCAGGCAGTAGCAAGTTCAAATTTTCACATGACTTCAACTTCAGGAGACAAAAATAAATGTATTTCTTCTATATTTATTTTTGTTTTGACTCAAGCCGCCATTGATATCAAGAATGTGATCTGATCGTGTCCAGATACATGCAGCAACTACCTTTGTGGTTTTCCCCAGATATTTCAGAGTTAAACTGTCAATTTCATTATTTTCCCAACCCCACTAACTTGATCCCCGAATTGATGGTAGAACCAGGTGGGGTCACACTGGCAGCCCATGGACCGCAGTGTCAGAGGGAGAGACCTGTGCTTCCCCCTCCTCCCATCTCTGGGCTGGTATCTCGTGAGATGACACTGGGCCCCTCTGGTCCCTGGCTCCATGGTGTCATCCTCTGAGATGTCGCCTGCCTCCATCTGATCCCCAGCTGGGGGAACCCCTCTCCATCTTCTGCTGCGGCATCAGCTCTCTCTACTGATTTTCTGCCCTATTCAAGAGCTGGGGTGCGAGTCCCAGGGCTTCCTGGGACCACAAGAAATGTGGGGGGTTCTCTCTCGCTCACACTCAAGGACACACTCTTGTCTCTAAGACTGCTCCTTGCCTGCTGCACCGCAGTGGCTCAGGGCCATGTCTTTGGTACACCTGGGAAATGAGGGACACAGTACTGTCTGTGCTAAGCACCCCCACCAGGCTTAGAGAGAGGGGCTCTACTTCTTCCACAAGGACTTGGTCTAAGCAGGCAGGTCAGGCTCCCGCAAAGGCCCTGTAAATTTTGTAAATATATGTATGGAACAGAGCCTGGCACATTGTGTTATGGAAGCCTTAGCTGCCCTGATCACGAGGAATAGTATTAGAATTAGCACTATTCCGTCTTCAACTCTTTTCCTTTCCTCTCCCTCTCACCACACAGTTCAGAATCTCTCATCTTATTTCTTGAGATTGCGGTAACAGTGTTGTTGGTTCAGTTGCTCAGTCATGTCCAACTCTTTGCAACCCCATGGGCTGCAGCACTCCAGGCTTCCCTCTCCTTTACTGTCTCCTGGAGTTTTCTCAAACTCATGTCCATTGAGTCAGTGATGCTATCCAACCATCTCTTCTTCTATTGCCCCCTTCTCTCCTGCCCTCAATCTTCCCCAGCCTCAGGATCTGTTCCAATGAGTCAGCTCTTCACATAAGGTGGCCAAAGTATTGGAGCTTCAGCATCAGTCCTTCCACTGAATATTCAGGACTGGTTTCCTTTAGGATTGACTGGCTTGATCTCCTTGCTGTCCAAGGGACTCTCAAGAGTCTCCTCCAGTATCACGATTTGAAACTTCAGTTCTTTGGCCCTCAGCCTTCTTTATGGTCCAGCTCTCACATCCATACATGACTACTGGAAAAACCATAGCTTTGACTATATAGACATTTGTCAGCAAAGTGATAGCCTTACTCAGACTATATTCTTCCATTTCTTTTACTTACACAAAGACTACAGCTTTTTTTCTTTAGTATTTTTTAAGGATTTAGTCCCTTTATTTTCAATGGCCTTTGACAATAGTCCCCATCAGTGCTGATCTCCTGTTTTGCAGACCAAACAGGGATGGTTATGGGGCCAAGGCACACGTGGGGATATGCCTGAGTTAATCTCCCAGGTAATGCCCTTACTAGGCATCTCCAGAACTGTGGTTAGGGAGGCTCAGGGAAAAGCTGCACCACAGCGGTGGCTGCATCTCTGCATTTGCGTCTCGCACAGGACTCAGGAATCGACATCGGGGACATCACTGCCAGGAAGGCTCTGAGGAAACAGCTGCAGTGCAAGACCTTCCGGTGGTACCTGGTCAACGTGTACCCGGAAATGAGGATGTACTCGGACATCATTGCCTACGGGGTGGTAAGGAGCCCACCCTTGAGGTTTCCTCCAGACACATCCGCCCAAGTGGGACCTGTGGTAGACCTGTGGACAAGAGGCTGGTTTCTGGAGCTTCGTGTGAAGCAGCCTATATGTTCATAGCCCACACCTCGCCATTCCCTTGAGAGGGGTGCTTAGTCTTTCCTTACAATCCTAAGCAATCCAGCTCTGGCCCCAAACATGAATGTGCCAAAAACATGCAGTTAGGTTAAGATTGCAAGACCACCCCAACTATTTCCCAAGCATGGGTGCCTGAGATTCTACCGACCAGCCTGCATGCCTTCCTTACCCAAGGTACTATGTCTTCCACTCACACAGAGCCTCCTAGAAGGCAGATCTGGGAAACATATCCTTCCAGAGTTCATTGGATTTTGAGTGACGTTTTAGTACTACTTATTGATTGGCGGTTCCCCCAGCAGAGGCAGCAAGACAGGGAGGCAGAGCAGAGGGTTTGGATCCACATGGACCTGGTTCCAATCTTGACCCAGCCACTTCCTGAGCAGGTGTCTTAATGTCTGTGGGTCTTAATTTCTTCATATGTTAAGTGGGGTAAAATAATGGTCTCCTCATGGGCAGAAGAAAGTCTCCGATATAAAAATGTATTTTGTGTCTGAGGTTAAAATATTTTGAAGATGATAAACTCTCCCTATGCTTCCAATATCCCCAGGACATTACAACTCTTAAGGTATTTTAAATACCTGATTGATCTTTGGATATCTGTCCTGGATTATGCTGAGCGAACACATGAAGATTCTCTATGACAGTTAAGCCCTCAGAATTACCCTCGTAACTATCCCCTGGGGTTACTAGGCTCACTCCTTGGCCCTGGTGTGTTACAGATGGGGAAGGAAAGAGGCACAGTGACTCCCATGGTCACACAGGTCGTCAACCTGAGTGAAACTGAGCCTAGAACATCAGCTTCCGGTATCATTCCCCTTCCTCCCTTTGGAGTGTCCCTTCAGACCTTTTAGATATTCCAGGATGAAAACTTGACAGAAGAATTCTTCCTCTGATGCCCTATGGCCAGAACTGAGTTCAAGGCCTGCCTCAGGAGGCAGGAACTTAATGGGCACAGCCTCAGCCTGGAGAGGAAGGATTGTGCTGAAGGGCCGGCTTCAGTGTTCCTACGGGCCTGCCAACGCTCACAGCCTAGGATTCTAAAGGAGACAGAGCCAGGGTCCCAGGAACTGCCCCTTTCTACCCCGCTGCAGGGCCTCTGTTGTCCCCAGAAGCCTGACTATTGGAGGGGGTCGTGCCTTCCCATGAGAGTCCCTGTGTTGTGGCTGACATGTCCTGAGAGAACCTCCCAGTAGCCTCTTGCCTCTCCCCTTCTCGAGCTGGTAAAATTCAGATGTCAGGAAACTCCTCAGCTGGCGCTGATCAGCTGTTACCTGAGGCCCCTGATCCTGCCTTCACCCTGGAAGCACACTGGACTGTGAGGTGCCCATCCGCCCCATCCAGCTCCCTAGAACCGTCCTGAGGACACAGCTGATACGCTGTCCACAGCACGTTATGTGTGCTGCCTGGTTACTCTTGGACCAAAAAAGGCAGACATGCTACTATGGCTCCAGAGAAGCTATCGGCCCAAGCCTCTGAGAGCCAAGGCAAGCTTCTGGATTCATGGTCTCACCAAGCTATCAGCTGTAGCTAAAAGTATTCGCCAAACTCAGCCAGAGAGGCATACCAGTGGAGGTGCTTGCACGCAGCCATTGCAATCCTGGGTCTGGGCCCAAGGCATTCTGGTCGTGTAAGCAAAAGAGTCACACCTTAGGAGCACAGGTAGCCCGTTTACTGTGTCGACGCCTTACCCAGATCACACCCAGAAACCTATGGTTGGTCAGATAGTAAGTGGCATATCCATGTTGCGACCTAGATCTGGCTGAGTCCGCAGTGGGGGCTGTTTTCACTCTGTCATGCTGAAAACCCATCCTCCCGCCCTCCAGAGGGCTGAGCTGTGTCAGCCACTCCTGGGACTGGCGGACGTCTGTGACCCTGCGCTGTGCATTCGCCGGCTACTGTTCAGGGCTCAGCTGGAGCGCCTCTCTCCTGCCTCCTCCACGGGCTGTGCTCTTACATGAGCAGAGACACTTGCTTGTCCAGGAGCATAAGGAACTCAGTAAGGGCAGTAAGCTGATGATGGGTGGGGCAGAATGCAGTGCAGAGAGCTCCAGACAATTTCTGGAGCTGAATCTTCCTGGTGATTACTTTTATTCTGAAGTGGAGAGACCAGATGTTTTCTCAATGAAGGTTTGTTTTTTTTTTCCCCCTTCCAACTCATGCCTAAACTTCATTGCCCAAGTCAAGTAACCCCCTGGAAGTCTCAGGCCACTGTTAAGTCTGAATAACCCAGACCATTAATCTAGTAGAAGGTCTCATTAATGCCTCCGGCAGACAGAAGGGTCATGGGCCTTGCAGTGTGGGCATGGGCCTCCCCCAGGATTACTGAGCTTCGGGCCTGGGAGAGAGCATGGCTCTGAATAATCCCAGCTTTAGTGCTGACAGGAGAGATGGAGTAGCATCCAGAAACAGACATGCCTGCTTCTGAAAGTTAGCTTTGCTACTTAATCACTGTGTAGCCCTGGCAGTTTGTAAAACCTTAAAGGTTAGAGTCATATCACTTCATGGGACATCTTTCACAGTCTCAGGATTGTCACCCTGTGATGATGGAAAGAGCTGGGGCTTTGGAGACAGACTCCAGCTCTGCCATTTTTCCAACTACGAGGCCATTCATTCATTACTCATTTTCTTCATTCATTCATCCCATACGTACTTACTATCTAATACGTGCCGGGGCTGTCCCGTGTCACAGGCAGTGAGGAAGCCTTTGGCCTAGTCTGGTGACTGATAGAGGAGCCAGGCAAGTAGAGAAGGGACAGGAATACAGTGGGTAAGTGCTGCGCTCAGAGAAATGGAGGTATGGTGGCCTCACCCCCAGATGCAAGTCAGGAAAGGCTTCCAGAGTGACAGAGAGGCTGAGAACCACGGGAGGAGGAGGGCTTAGTCAGGGGAAAGAGAAGGCCAAAGCAGAGGCCCATGCAGTGGGAGCAGCTTTGCAGACCGAGAGGTGAGGCAGAGTTCTGCTACAGCAGAACTTGCTCACCCTAAGGGAGTTAACATTACCAATCTGGCTGAGAAATTTTGAGGATTAGGTGGGATAATGCATGGAAAGCCCTTCACCTGGAACCTGGCACATAGATGCAGTCATAAACGCTAACTTCCCTGACTGGCTTTCAGGATAGTTATAGCAATCATAATAGCACCTAACAATCATTGCACTTTTGCAATTTGTCAGGCCCTGTACTAAGCACTGGAGAAGGCAATGGCACCCCGCTCCAGTACTCTTGCCTGGAAAATCCCATGGATGGAGGAGCCCGGTGGGCTGCAGTCCATGGGGTGGCTAAGAGTCGGGCACTACTGAGCGACTTCACTTTCACTTTTCACTTTCATTCATTGGAGAAGGAAATGGCAACCCACTCCAGTGTTCTTGCCTGGAGAATCCCAGGGACGGGGGAGCCTGGTGGGCTGCTGTCTATGGGGTCACACAGAGTTGGACACGACTGCAGCGACTTAGCAGCAGCAGCAGTACTAAGCACTTCAGAGATTATTTCAGTTAGTCCACAAACGTAGGAGGTTGGCACTATAATTATCCGTATTTGAGAGAGAGAAGGAAACAGACAAGGAGTTATGTTGCTTTGCCCAAGACCAAACAGCTGGAGCCAGGATTTCATCTCAGCCTGTCTCTCCCAACTTCCTCAACAGTCTGCTTAATGGGGGATGGATGACACAGAATCAAAGAGAACTTTATCAGAAGTCACCACCCACCCTCATTCAGAGGCCAGCTTTGGGGGCCCACAGGAGAGCCATGTCTGATACCAGGGCCTTCTGGAACTTTATGCAGGTCTCACTAATAGATCACGGCTTCAGATGTGACAGACAACCCCCTGTGGGCCGTGGGAGGAGTCCAGGGTGTATTTGCATATACTCCTCCCACACAGGTCAGTCAGGTAATTGGTTTATGATAGAAGATTTTATGCTGCATGGATGCTTTTGGGGCCCTGCCAAGGGAGCTGACACGTGTTCATATTTCTTCAGAACCTCTAAACTCCAAGTTTGAGACTGAGCTGCTATCACCCAGTAAGGGCAAGGGAGCTCAAGAGAAAAGAATTTGACGCTGTTCTTTGTCCCCTGTCAAGAGCAGGATGTTCATAGATCAAGTGTGGGCCTCCAGTTGTCTGTTGTGCTTCACAGTTGTTAATTGGCTTCACTGCACTCCTACCACATCCATGAAGACTACACAAACTTAGCCGCTGTCTGCCTCTGGCCCTCCCCGGATAGATGACCCACCTGTGGCCCATTGCCCTGGTCTCCCCTGGATCCCAATCTCCAGCCTCCAGTTGTAAATAAAGTGCTTTGATCACTAAGAAGAGCTATGTAAGCTAGCTTCAGTTTAGGTGGGTAAAGATACCATAAGCTCTCTTACAGGCCCAGGAACTGAAGTACAGCTGGACCCAGGCACTCGTGCTGGGAAGCCACGAAAACTACAGTGAGGGCAGGATCATCTTTGTCTCTAAATCCATCTGCCTCCTGCTTCATCCTCCCTTCATCACAGCTGGATTTCTCTGTTTGCACAAGCCCAACAGATCCCCATACCCTATCTAAATGGCCCCACAATCTGAGTGGCCAGCACCCACTGAGCATGGTGTTTGGTCTCTCATCAGGCTTCCTAGGGCAGAATAAGAGGATGATGAGATTGTCACATTCCAGAAAGAGAAGGATGGGGAGAGAGGAGGAAAGAAAGAGAATTGTCAATTCATTCTAAACTAAGAGTTGGTGCCTGCCCTGGTCTCCTCAGCTGTGGCGTGTAAACAGGGCCACGTGAATCACAAGCTGCCCTTTCCAAGGGCTGAGAGTGGGCTAAGCCAGAAGGGGATGTTGAATGTCAGCTTTCCTACCTAGATGTGCTAAGATACTGGTTCATAGGACTTTTGTACTGTTGATTAGCATGTGTTTGTAGGTGAGGATAAGAGACACCTCTCCCCTCCCCTATTGCCTCTCTGGTCCCCTTCTCTCTTATTTACCCACCAGACCTTCCACTCTAGGGAAACTTCATCAGCTGGGTCCCCACTGGGGCCTGGCCANTACTATCTAATACGTGCCGGGGCTGTCCCGTGTCACAGGCAGTGAGGAAGCCTTTGGCCTAGTCTGGTGACTGATAGAGGAGCCAGGCAAGTAGAGAAGGGACAGGAATACAGTGGGTAAGTGCTGCGCTCAGAGAAATGGAGGTATGGTGGCCTCACCCCCAGATGCAAGTCAGGAAAGGCTTCCAGAGTGACAGAGAGGCTGAGAACCACGGGAGGAGGAGGGCTTAGTCAGGGGAAAGAGAAGGCCAAAGCAGAGGCCCATGCAGTGGGAGCAGCTTTGCAGACCGAGAGGTGAGGCAGAGTTCTGCTACAGCAGAACTTGCTCACCCTAAGGGAGTTAACATTACCAATCTGGCTGAGAAATTTTGAGGATTAGGTGGGATAATGCATGGAAAGCCCTTCACCTGGAACCTGGCACATAGATGCAGTCATAAACGCTAACTTCCCTGACTGGCTTTCAGGATAGTTATAGCAATCATAATAGCACCTAACAATCATTGCACTTTTGCAATTTGTCAGGCCCTGTACTAAGCACTGGAGAAGGCAATGGCACCCCGCTCCAGTACTCTTGCCTGGAAAATCCCATGGATGGAGGAGCCCGGTGGGCTGCAGTCCATGGGGTGGCTAAGAGTCGGGCACTACTGAGCGACTTCACTTTCACTTTTCACTTTCATTCATTGGAGAAGGAAATGGCAACCCACTCCAGTGTTCTTGCCTGGAGAATCCCAGGGACGGGGGAGCCTGGTGGGCTGCTGTCTATGGGGTCACACAGAGTTGGACACGACTGCAGCGACTTAGCAGCAGCAGCAGTACTAAGCACTTCAGAGATTATTTCAGTTAGTCCACAAACGTAGGAGGTTGGCACTATAATTATCCGTATTTGAGAGAGAGAAGGAAACAGACAAGGAGTTATGTTGCTTTGCCCAAGACCAAACAGCTGGAGCCAGGATTTCATCTCAGCCTGTCTCTCCCAACTTCCTCAACAGTCTGCTTAATGGGGGATGGATGACACAGAATCAAAGAGAACTTTATCAGAAGTCACCACCCACCCTCATTCAGAGGCCAGCTTTGGGGGCCCACAGGAGAGCCATGTCTGATACCAGGGCCTTCTGGAACTTTATGCAGGTCTCACTAATAGATCACGGCTTCAGATGTGACAGACAACCCCCTGTGGGCCGTGGGAGGAGTCCAGGGTGTATTTGCATATACTCCTCCCACACAGGTCAGTCAGGTAATTGGTTTATGATAGAAGATTTTATGCTGCATGGATGCTTTTGGGGCCCTGCCAAGGGAGCTGACACGTGTTCATATTTCTTCAGAACCTCTAAACTCCAAGTTTGAGACTGAGCTGCTATCACCCAGTAAGGGCAAGGGAGCTCAAGAGAAAAGAATTTGACGCTGTTCTTTGTCCCCTGTCAAGAGCAGGATGTTCATAGATCAAGTGTGGGCCTCCAGTTGTCTGTTGTGCTTCACAGTTGTTAATTGGCTTCACTGCACTCCTACCACATCCATGAAGACTACACAAACTTAGCCGCTGTCTGCCTCTGGCCCTCCCCGGATAGATGACCCACCTGTGGCCCATTGCCCTGGTCTCCCCTGGATCCCAATCTCCAGCCTCCAGTTGTAAATAAAGTGCTTTGATCACTAAGAAGAGCTATGTAAGCTAGCTTCAGTTTAGGTGGGTAAAGATACCATAAGCTCTCTTACAGGCCCAGGAACTGAAGTACAGCTGGACCCAGGCACTCGTGCTGGGAAGCCACGAAAACTACAGTGAGGGCAGGATCATCTTTGTCTCTAAATCCATCTGCCTCCTGCTTCATCCTCCCTTCATCACAGCTGGATTTCTCTGTTTGCACAAGCCCAACAGATCCCCATACCCTATCTAAATGGCCCCACAATCTGAGTGGCCAGCACCCACTGAGCATGGTGTTTGGTCTCTCATCAGGCTTCCTAGGGCAGAATAAGAGGATGATGAGATTGTCACATTCCAGAAAGAGAAGGATGGGGAGAGAGGAGGAAAGAAAGAGAATTGTCAATTCATTCTAAACTAAGAGTTGGTGCCTGCCCTGGTCTCCTCAGCTGTGGCGTGTAAACAGGGCCACGTGAATCACAAGCTGCCCTTTCCAAGGGCTGAGAGTGGGCTAAGCCAGAAGGGGATGTTGAATGTCAGCTTTCCTACCTAGATGTGCTAAGATACTGGTTCATAGGACTTTTGTACTGTTGATTAGCATGTGTTTGTAGGTGAGGATAAGAGACACCTCTCCCCTCCCCTATTGCCTCTCTGGTCCCCTTCTCTCTTATTTACCCACCAGACCTTCCACTCTAGGGAAACTTCATCAGCTGGGTCCCCACTGGGGCCTGGCCAGCCACTGCTGGATCTGGAGGAGACAAAGAAGGCCTGATCCCAGGGGACATCCCAGGCCCCCAAACAGCTGACATGTTCCTCTCCTCCCTCAACCCTCAAGAACAAAGTCTTCTATCCAGGGACCTCTGTTGTCCATTATACCACCCTTGTGCAAAAGGAGAGGATGAGAAATGTAGTGCCATCTCGTGTCTGTGCTTGTATGTCACAGTTTTACCTAGACCCTCTCAGCTCCCAAAATCCAGCTTGCTGTTGCATCCAAGTTCTTGTCCTTCAGAGGAGGCTGCTCTGCCTTCAGCACCTTTAATGCAAGGCCAACACTGTTGGTTTCTTGGTATTTGTTGGTACTTGTTGATTTCTGTAGTATTCAGGGTTGACTGAAAGCAGAGTTGACTATGGAAGCAGAGCCTGTCTCAGTGGAATGCTTGTTTCTCCTGATTTGACGCTTTTATTTCTCTGTTGCTTTTGTGTGACTGCCTCTCCTCTGGTGTTCAGTTGCAGAATTCCCTGAAGACTGATCTGTGTCTTGATCAGGGTCCAGAGACAGAAAACGTTCCTATTGTGTACATCTGCCACGGGATGACACCCCAGGTGAGTGTTCTGAGATCCCCGTGCCGGGTGTGTGCGTGTGTGTCTGGTGGGAAAAGAGAAGCTAAACTGTCATGGCTACTCTGGGCCCATGGACCTTGGGGGCTTTTCATTAGAAAGTCTCCTCATGAGAAGAAAAGAGGGTCATACTTAAATGCCTGGAAGGAGTCTAAAGGAGCAGAGGCTCCCCTGGGGTGGGCACAAGGAAGGTGATACATCTCGGAAGAGAGACGCCTGCCTCTGCTGCGGAGCTGTCACAGATTACATTCTTGGCTCTGGCAGCCATGCCTTTCCCTGGCTGGAGGGAGCCCTACGTTTCCCCCAGACTCCCTGCCATCTCAGAATCTCTTCAGAGTGCCTCAGGTTCTGCCCTTTGGTCCATCATAGCTGGGACCAATATTTATAGCTATGAGATCCTTTCTAGGTCTTCTGACCTCCTAGCAGAGAATGAAGAGAAGCTACCAGAAAAGTAAGTTATCCCCCTAAAATTTTCCATTCATAGCCTAGGCTTCAGATAGCCAAAGAGGACGCTGAGACACTGGCAAGAAAAATGATTTATTCAACAAAGTACAATGGACAATCAATGACCAAGGACACCATAGACTGACCCATTATGACTTGGCATTTTCAGAGTTTACTTATCTTACCTCCAGAAGTATAAAATGATTTTTAAAAGCTACTTTAGTAGAGAAGGCACATGTGTTTGTGCAGCTGAAGTTAAGTGTTTTAAAGAGCTGTTACCTGCCTAAACGGAAGGTTATACAACCGAAGGATACCATGGTGTGCCACTGGAGTACCATCCCAAGACTTTCCAGAAATTGCCCACTGTGATCTCTACCACCCGGTCCTTTTTGTGGGCCGAGCTGCTGTGACATCACTGACTGGTCAGTCACAGTCAGCAGATCACACTATCTTCACACCACACAGTGTATCAACTCACTCTCCGTTATTAGAATGGTGTACCATTTGTAATGAGTGACTACTTTTATGCAGGCTTTTTGTTGGCATATAACACATATGCATAAAATAGACAAATGATAAGTGTACAGAGTAATGAACTTTCAAAGCAAGCACACCTGTGGAACAGAACCCAGGTCAAAAAAAAAAAAAGAAACAAAACCGGTATTGCTTTGAGCCTTATGTAAATAGTATCATAGGGTATGTGCTTTCTCATTTTTGAATCTTTCCTTCATCATTATCTCTGTATATATATAGTTGTAATCTGTTCATTTTTTTCCTACCATGTCATATTCCATTTTTTGAACATGCCGTATTTACTGTATATTCTACTGTTGATGGACTGTTGGGCTACTACTGCCAGATTGGGAATATTACAAATTCTACTGCCATGGACATTCTCGTCCGTGTCTTTTGGTGTGCATATGTACTCATTTCTTCTGGATTTAAACCTAGAAGTCGAATCACTGAGTCATAGGGTTGACATATAATCACTTTTAGTAGACACTGCCTATATTACGCTGCTAGGGCTGCTGTAGGAGAAGGCAATGGCATCCCACTCCAGTACTCTTGCCTGGAAAATCCCATGGACGGAGGAGCCTGGTAGGCTGCAGTCCATGGGGTCGCAAAGAGTTGAACACCACTGAGCAACTTCCCTTTCACTTTTCACTTTCATGCACTGGAGAAGGAAATGGCAACCCACTCCAGTGTTCTTGCCTGGAGAATCCCAGGGATGGGGGAGCCTGGTGGGCTGCCGTCTCTGGGGTCGCACAGAGTTGGACACAACTGAAGTGACTAAGCAGCAGTAGCAGTAGGGTTGCTGTAACAAAATGCCAGAAACCAGATAGCTTAAACAATAGAAATGTATTTGCTCACAGTTCTGAGGCTGAAAGTCCAAGATCCAAGTGCCAGCTGAGTTGGTCTCTCTTTTTCTAGCTTGCAGATAGACACCTTCTCACAGTGTCTTTGTGTGGCAAGGGGGAAAGAATGAGCAAGCTCTCTGGAGTCTCTTCTTAAAAGACTAATTAGACACTAATCCTACTGTATCAGAGCTCTGCCCTTATGACCTCGTTTAACCTTAATGTGAAGGTCTGGGAAATTCTCAGCCTATCCACACTACAAAAAGTGAGAAAGGTTAATTTGGAGAGAATACCGAAAGTGCTACTGAACAATCATTTGATTAAGAGATAAAGGGTGGGGCTCTTGGACTTAATCAACCATCTCACAGCAGAAGGCATCAGTAGAGAGGAGGTTACACCAGCAGGGACACAGCCAGTTTGAAGTAAAGGTAAATCGGGGGAAGATAAAGGAACACTATTGGACTTCCTGGATTCTGTAAGGTGGGACCATAAAGCTATTCAGTTGTTAACATAGACTGTTCCACAAGGGACAAAGGATACTGAAGGTGACTTAGAGATCATCAGGGCACAAGTCCTTACTCCTACCACTGGCCCCAGGGTAAGGCTGTTCACTCAAAGGGTGGGCCTGCCACTCTGGTTTCAGTGGGCCAGAATGACCCTGCCCCAAGCCAGTAGGGTGGGACCAAGGCAGTAAGCATCTTGGACAGGGCCACTCCAGAGAGCCAAAGGGGCAGGCTGCCCCACAGAGCACTGAGGGGTAATGCTGCCACCCTAATAGGCCTGGAGGGCAGAGTATCCAGACAAAGGTGATTATTCCTGAGCCTTAAGATCCAGTGGAATTTTGCCTCTCTGGGTTTTGGGCTTGCTTGCGACCCATCACCCCTTTCTTCCTTCCAGTTTCTCCCTTTTGGAATGTGATCACCTATCCTATGCCTGTCCCACCATCATAGTTTGAAAGTGCATAACTTGTCTGATTTCACAGGTTCTTAGCTGGAGAGAAATTCTGCCTCAGAATGAATCATACCTTGAGTCTCACACATATCTGATTTAGATGATATCTTGACTTTAGAGTCAATGCTGAAATGAATTAAGACTTTCAAGGCTGTTGGGATGAAGTGAATGTACATTGTGTGAAAGAAGGAAGTTAATTTGGGGGGGGGGGGCAAGAGCAGAATGCTATAGACTGAAACTGTGTCACTCCAAAATTCACGAGTTGAAGTGCTAAGCCTGTCTATATGCGGAGTAAGGAAGTAATCAGGTTAAATGAGGTCATAAAGTGCAACACTGATTTTATGGGGATAGTGTTCTTATAAGAAGAGCCACCAGAGCGCTCCATCACTCTCTACCATGTAAGGGCACAGCAAGAAGGTGGCCATTTGCACCAGAAACTCTCACCAGAAACTGAACAGGCCACCACTTTGATCTTAGACTTCCCAGCTCCAAAACTGTGAAAAAATAAACAAGGTCATAGGTAGTTCCATCTTCCGTTAAGCCACCCAGTCTGTGGCATTTTGTTATGGCAGCCAGAGCCATCTAATAAACTGTCAAACAGTTTTCCTAAGTAGTTGTATTAATTTTTACCCCACCAGCCATATGTGAGAGTTGTAGTTCTTCCCCATCCTTGACGGTATTCCGTATTATCTGTCTTCCTAAACTTCTAGACATTGTGGTGGTTGTATACTGCTATCACGTTGTAGTTTTAATTTGCATTTCTCTGATTGATATTGCAGTCAGGCACCTGAGTGTCAGTTGTTCCTGAGTGTGGGCCAAGATGGCCAAGGTCAAAGTAGTTCCATCTTTGTGTAAATTCCCTCTCTGCGTTGTAATACGTATGATCCAAGACGCAGTAGGTGCACTCACTTTTAACGAGTCTGGGTGGAAACGTGTGGTGTCGATGGTCATCTGCATCTCTGGCCACACATCAGACGTCTCCTCTGTGGGATGGTGAGTGCCTGTTCAAGCCGAGCCTGCCAGCTGCAGGTGCTCCAGTAGGGGGCAGTCTGTGCTGTGAGGAGCATGGATTCTGGAGCCAGATTGCCTGAGTCCAAATGGCAGCTTTGAAGCTTTCCAGCTATGAACCTTTGGACAGGTTTTTAAATGTAGGCCTATTTCTTTCACCTGTAAAATATGGATTAATAATGGTGTATACCATAAAGAGTGGCACCCCACTCCAGTACTCTTGCCTGGAAAATCACATGGACAGAGGAGCTTGGTAGGCTACAGTCCATGGGGTCACAAAGAGTCGGACATGACTGAGTGACTTCACTTTCACTTATACCATAAAGAACAATGTTGTAAGGATTTAATACATTTAAAATAATGCCTAGCATGTAGTAAGGGCTCAATAAATGTTTAGCTATTACTATTGCTATGATGATATTATTATTATTATTACTGATTATTGAGCCTTGCTCAGTATAAATACCCTCCAGTTTCTAACTCCAGCTCACACTGGACTGACTTTCCTTGACCTCAGGTGTCATGTGCTGTGGGCTCCAACCTTGGTCAAAGCTGACCCATAGGCTATGAGAGCATTTTGCAATAGTAGCAAGAATGCAGTGGGGTAGCGGTGAGGACAGTGAATGGGCCATCAGGAAGCCTGAGCTTGGTCTTGGCACACATTTGCAATCACCTTAACCCTCTATGGGCCTTATTTTGTTTTATTCTTTTACTGAGGTATGCTTTTACACTAAGGTATACACATCTTAATTGGAGAAGGAAATGGCAACCCATTCCAGTGTTCTTGCCTGGGGAATTCCAGGGACAGGGGAGTCTGGTGGTCTGCCATCTATGGGGTCGCATAGAGTCAGACACAACTGAAGCGACTTAGCAGCAGCAGCAGCATACACATCTTAAGTATACAGTTCAGTGAGTTTCCACATTCATAGACACTGTACAGTCACCACCTACATCAAACCCGTCATCCCAATGGCCTTCCTCATTCTGCCTCTTGGTCAATACCTCCATCCAGTGCTATGTGTTAGTCACTTAGTCGTGTCCAAATCTTTGTGAACCCATGGACTGTACCCCTCCAGGCTTCTCTTTCCATGGAATTCTCCAGGCAAGAATACTGGAGTGGGTTGCTATTTCCTTCTCCAGGGGATCTTCCCAACCCAGGGATTGAACCCAAGTCTCCCACATTGTGGGCAGATTCTTTACCATCTGAAATACCAGGGAAGCCCAGGTAATGACAGTTTTCATCTCTAGCATGATTGATTAGTTTTGTCTGGGTCTGTGTTCTTATCTGCCAGTGAGGAAGTTGGACTGGCCATCTCCAGGCCCAGCTCTGCCAGCTCTGCCAATCTGCTTACCTTGAATTCTTTTGTTCTGAAATCCAGTTGCCTAGGATGTTGTGAGCTTGAGCTGTGCTTGCCAGGAATACTTGGAGCTGCCTTGCCTTGATGCTTTGTAAATCAGCTTTTTGCTGTGGAGCTGCAGCAGGCCTTAAAATCTTGGGTCCCCCTCCGCACCCCCCACAGTACCTTCCTGTAACTGGTCTGTACATGAACACTGGGGCCCAGCTGCCCTCTCCTACCAGGCTTGAGGTACACAGCTGTCAATACCCAGAAGTAGGGAGGCTTAAGACCAGCCTCAAATCACACACATTTCCAAGAACAGGGAGGTGTAGGGACTCTGCTGTGGCAGGAATTTGTTTAGTCTGGCCTTCCCAATGAGTTGGGAGAGCTGGGGAGAACTGAGTCATCCTGGAGATGGGCTGTGTATCCTTGGACTGGGTCATCCTGGAGATGGGCTGTGTATCCTTGGACTGGGTCATCTTGGAGATGGGCTGTGTATCCTTGGCAGGTGTTCATCCATCCATTAGGGTGGACTGCATCCATGATGCAGGCCCTGGTCATAGCAAACACCCTTTTCCAACAATGCAAGAGAAGACTCTACACATGGACATCACCAGATGGTCAATACTGAAATCAGATTGATTATATTCTTTGCAGCCAAAGATGGAGAAGTTCTATACAGTCAGCAAAAACAAGATCGGGAGATGACTGTGGCTCAGATCATGAACTCCTTATTGCCAAATTCCGACTTAAATTGAAGAAAGCAGGGAAAACTACTAGACCATTCAGGTATTACCTAAATCAAATCCCTTACCATTACACAGTGGAAATGACAAATAGATTCAAGGGATTCAATCTGATAGACAGAGTGCCCAGAGAACTATGGATGGAGCTACATGACACTGTACAGGAGGCAGTGATCAAGACCATCCCCAAGAAAATAAAATGCAAAAAGGCAAAATGGTTGTCTGAGGAGGCCCTACAAATAGCTGTGTAAAGAAGAGAAATGAAAGCAAAGGAGATAAAGGAAAGATATACCCATTTGAATGCAGAGTTCCAAAGAATAGCAAGGAGAGATAAGACAGCCTTCCTCAGTGATCAATGCAAAGAAATAGAGGAAAACAACAGAATGGAAAAGACTAGAGATCTCTTCAAGAAAATTAGAAATACCAAGGGAACATTTCATGCAAAGATGAGCACAATAAAGGACAGAAATGGTATGGACCTAACAGAAGCAGAAGATATTAAGAAGAGGTGGCAAGAATACACAAAAGAACTGTACAAAAAAAAGATCTTCATGACCAAGATAATCACGATGGTGTGATCCCTCACCTAGAGCCAAACATCCTCGAATGTGATGTCAAGGGGGCCTTAGGAGGCATCACCACGAACAAAGCTAGTGGAGGTGATGGAATTCCAGTTGAGCTCTTTCAAATCCTAAAAGATGATGTTGTGAAAGTGCTGCACTCAATATGCCAGCAAATTCAGAAAACTCAGCAGTGGCCACGGGACTGGAAAAGGTCAGTTTTCATTCCAATCACAAAGAAAGGCAAAACCAAAGAATGCTCAAACTACCACACAATTCCACCCATCTCACTTGCTAGCAAAGTAATGCTCAAAATTCTTTAAGCCAAGTTTCAACAGTACGTAAACTGTGAACTTCCAAATGTTCAAGCTGGATTTAGAAAAGACTGGATTAGAAAAGCTGGATTTAGAGGAAAGAAAGTGAAGTCACTCAGTCGTGTCTGACTCTTTGCAACCCTGTGGACCCTAGCCTACCAGGCTCCTCCATCCATGGGATTCTCCAGGAAAGAATACTGGAGTGGGTTGCCATTTCCTTCTCCAGGGGATCTTCCCAACCCAGGGATCAAACCCAGGTCTCCCACATTGTGGGAAGATGCTTTATCCTCTGAGCCACCAAGGAAGCCCAATCAGAGATCAAATTGCCAACATCCATTGAATCATCAAAAAAGCAAGAGAGTGCCAGAAAAGCATCTACTTCTGCTTTATTGACTATGCCAAAGTCTTTGACTGTGTGGATCACAGTATACTGTGGGAAATTCTTCAAGATGTGGGAATACCATACCACCTTACCTACTTCCAGAGAAATCTGTATGCAGGTCAAGAAGCAATAGTTAGAACTGGACGTGGAACAACAGACTGGTTCCAAATTGGGAAAGGATTACGTCAAGGCTGTATATTGTCACCCTGCTTATTTAACTTATATGCAGAGTACATCATGAAAATACTGAACTAGATGAAGCACAAGCTGGAATCAAGACTGCCAGGAGAAATACCAATAACCTCAGATATGCAGATGACACCACCGTTATGGCAGAAAGCAAAGAACTGAAGAGCTTCTTGATTAAAGTGAAAGACTAGAGTGAAAAAGTTGGCTTAAAACTCAACATTCAGAAAACTAAGATCATGGCATCTGGTCCCATTACTTCATGGCAAATAGATGGGGAAATAGATGGGTGACAGATTTTATTTTGAGGGGCTCCAAAATCACTGCAGGTGGTGACTGTAGTCATCAAATTAAATGATGCTTACTCCTTGGAAGAAAAGTTATGACCAACCTAGACAGCATATTAAAAAGCAGAAACATTACTTTACCAACAAAGATCTGTCTAGTCAAAGCTATGGTTTTTTCAGTAGTCATGTATGGATGTGAGAGTTGGACTATAAAGAAAACTGAGTGCCTAAAAATTGATGCTTTTGAACTGTGGTGTTGGAGGAGATACTTAAGAGTCCCTTGGATTGCAAGGAGATCAAACCAGTCTATCCTAAAGGAAATCAGTCCTGAATGTTCATTGGAAGGACTGATGCTGAAGCTGAAACTCCAACACTTTGGCCTCCTGATGCAAAGAACTGACTCATTTGAAAAGACCCTGATGTTGGGAAAGATTGAAGGTGGAGGAGAAGGGGATGACAGAGGATGAGATGGTTGGATGGCATCACCGACTAATGGACATGAGTTTGAGTAGACTCCAGGAGTTGGTGATGGATGGAAACCTGTCATGCTGCAGTCCATGGGGTTGCAAAGAGTTGGACATGACTGAGTCACTGAACTGAACTGACTGAGGTGCAGGGGATAAGCAGATGGTTAGGAGGCAGGGCCTCTGGTTCTCAAGGCTTCCCAGTGGCATCTACTAACCCTTAAGAAATTGATTGCCTCATGGAAGAGACAAGATGAGGAGGAGGATGACCTTAGTACAAGGTCAGGGTACAACTCAGAAGGGGACTGTGAACAGATACAGGCCTCAGAGATACTCTGAATCTCCTAGGCTTGGTCCAAATAAAGTGCTCAACATGCATTTCTAGGAGCATTTCCCCTCCTACTAACAGTTCTCAGCAAATCTCTTGGTACCATGGCCACAGAGGTCAAGGAGAACCCGAGGAAGTCCACGGACGGGACTACCACATGCAGGCCGTGCAGGCCGTGCGCTGCACAACTCCAGCAGAGGGGTGGACATCTCACACTCTTATCTGGGGAACAGAGACCTACCCACGGTGACAGTCTTGCTGGCCTCTGTTATGAAGCCCCATATATTCCTTCCTGAGCATCACACTTGATGGGAAGCATAAAAGTGTTAAAAGGCAAATGATGAGGTGTATAGTGGTTCAGACTACCTGGGTTCAGAGCCCAGCCTTATCACTTACTAACCCAGTTCCGTGGCTAAGTGTCATAACTTCCCTGTGTCAATTTCACACCCTAAAAAATAGAGATTATAGTAGTATCTACCCTTTAGGGTTGTTTTAAGAATTAAATAAACATTAATTTTAAAAATTAAACAAACAATACATACACACAACAATAAATACAACCAATAAAGAAACACAGTCATTGCTTGCTAAATATTGGATATTTAATACCAGATTGGCAAAGACCATGTCCTTAAGAAAGGGAATTGTGTAGTCTGGAGAGGAACAGATTCAAGAGGGATATGAAACTTCAAAAATTATAAGGACAGAGTTTTTGAATATAATGGTGAAGGAAGAAGAGGGAAAGAAGGCATGACCTTGGGCCGGCTAAGTTCATCCTGCTGACTTGAAGGTGAACTTCCCTTCCTTCTTTTCTTCATCCAAATTTCTAAGTTTTTCCATTTGGAGTTTTAGAAATACAGGTTCTCAGAAAGAACCTGTATCAACCATGTAATAATCAGTCCCAAATCACACTAGCATTAACTAATCAATTCAAAAAAAAGGAAAAACATGACTCTTAAATTAAAATGAACATGTAATGAAACATATTTAGCAAGCACATACTGAAAGCATTTGAGGAACTCAGTGTCTGTGGGCATTTTCTAAAGAAGAGTGTTAGAATAAGATTGTAAATTCGATCCAAAAGTAGTTAATGCCCTACAGAAAAATAAAATCATAGCCTATGATGTGATCTTTTCAACCCAGACAGAAATCTAGAAGTTAGTGTGTCTGCTGCTGCTGCTGCTGCTGAGTCACTTCAGTCGTGTCCAACTCTGTGCGACCCCATAGACGGCAGCCCACCAGGCTCAGGGATTCTCCAGGCAAGAACACTGGAGTGGGTTGCCATTTCCTTCTCCAGTGCATGAAAGTGAAAAGTGAAAGGGAAGTCGCTCAGTCATGTCTGACTCTTAGCGACCCCATGGACTGCAGCCCACCAGGCTCCTCTGTCCATGGGACTTTCCAGGCAAGAGTGTGTCTGAGTACTAATCAAAAGGTTAATAACAAAGTCAAACATGGGTATATTCTCTTGGAAAATTACATACTCTCGGGTAGGCTTGTTAGACAATGCTCCAGTATGATACTGAATGGATAGATTACCTCCCTTTTGCCTTATTCCCAAGTTTTAGGTATTTCTCTTAGTCTTTTCATAAAGTTGGCTAAAGGTGGGGTGACTCTCCAGGCCATTAGTGACTCAGAAACCTTTGTGGATTCATAGCCTAAGCACATGGTCTTTCCCCCAATTATTTCCTGCTGCTGCTGCTGCTAAATTGCTTCAGTCATGTCCGACTCTGTTCGACCCCATAGGTGACAGCCCACCAGGCTCCCCTGTCCCTGGGATTCTCCAGGCAAGAACACTGGAGTGGGTTGCCATTTCCTTCTCCAGTGCATGAAAGTGAAAAGTGAAAGGGAAGTCGCTCAGTCGTGCCCTAGGGCAGCTGTAACAAAGAAGCCCAAACTGGGTGGCTTAGAGAATGGAGATTGATCATCTCACAGTTCTGAAGCCAGAAGTCTGAGACTGCGATGTCGGCAGGGCCGTGCTCTCTCTGAAGGCACCTGGGAAGCATCTACTCCAGGCCTCTCTCCCCAGTTTCTGGCAGTTTCTTGGCTTGTGGCAGCGACATTCCCCATCACATGGTGTTCTCCCTGAGTGCCTGTCTGCGTCCACATTCCCCCGTTTTATGAGGATGCCAGTCATATTGGATTAGGGGCCCACCCACTCCACTCTCATCCTAATTTATAATTATATCTGCAGCTAACTGTATTTCCAAATAAGGTCACAATCTCAGGTACTAGATGTTAAGACTTCAACATATGAATTTTTGAGGTACACCGTTCAACCCCCAGCATCCCTAAAAAGAAAGAACGTGACTGGTAACCTGACTTCCGTGCCTCAGATGAAAAGGGCCTCACATCACCTCCTGTCACGTTCAATTAACCAGAATTATCACATGGCCCTGCCTCAAACAGAGGACGTGGGAAGTCAGGGTTTTCTGGGTGCCCAGGAAGCCTTGTCTCTACCATACAAACTTAGGTATTTTCTAAATCAGTTCCTCCTCTGACAAATAAGAAAACAAGAAAATGGCATCTGGGAATGTGAACTTCCTGCCTGGGTCACACTCTGAGTTACTGGCCAAGACAGGGCTGGGAAGGATGCCTGTATTTTGACTTCCATTTTCTCCTCCAGTTTTGTCCATTCATTCACCAGACACAGGCTGGGTTGTCTTTTAGGAAGCCCTCACCTTTTGGGAAGTTTCATTTCCCTTGAAGAACAAATCTGTCTTGTAATAGGAGTGGTGCTGTAGAACAGCAACTGCCTGTGGAGCCCAGGGGATCTCAAAGACATCAGAGACCCACAGGCAGCTTGGGTGAGGCAGAGGGGCCATGTTCACATCTGGGTTCAACCCTCTGAGAGGTTCTGTTTAAATGTTGTGATATTCCTGGGTCTCAGAGAAGGCCCTGGGTAAGAGAAAGCCTAGTGTAACTAATCAAATTAGTGAAGTGAAGCTGCTGGGAAGCATGCTAATTGGTTAATGAGTAAACGTAACCATTTTTTTAAAATTAGCAGCAAATTTCAAGCAATCCTCAAAATAACTGAGAATATTAGCCCTAATTAGTGTAACAGCCTGGAAAATGTCTTCTGCTGGGAGAAATACAGCAGTGGGGTCTCCCCCAGGCTCTATTTATTCAGTCACTCACTCACTCACTCACTCATTCATTCATCTGCTCATTCAGCAAACTTGCATCTAGCATTATGTCAGGCGAAGAACTGAGAGGCAGAGACAGCGTTGCCCAGGTCTTGGACCTGGAAGAGCCCTGGTCTGGAGAGACAGGTGGGCACTTAGATAATTGCCATTCATGTGATGCAACCTATGGCCCCAAACCACTTTCTCATTAGGCCATCAGAGGAGAAATGGGTCAAGACAGATTCTGAGGGCCTTTCCCACTCTTTCTGCCTGAATCTTCTAGACTGTGAAAGACACCCGGTGGGGCGGTGGGGGTGGGAGTGGG